>JAQMYJ010000006.1:11578989-11627578 GCA_030014305.1 Clarias laeviceps | reverse complement strand
AAATGGTCATGAAAATAAAGAAAACACATTGACAGATAGATGAGAAGGTGTGTCCAAACTTTTGGCCTGTACTGTGTGACTGTGTGGCCAAACATAAGAGGGAACACAAAGAGGGTTGCATGCAATAACAACATCCTTAAGCTGTTTCATTTCTATCCTTCTCTTATCATGTATTACCTAAATGTTACAACCACATTCTGTCCTGTGTAAATTATATAATTGTTTCTCACTGATCCTCACTGGGTTTTTTCCTCCCATTTTAACCTGGTTTATCTTTGCCTTCCCACTGTCCTTCCTACATCTTCTCACACCCTACAACACTGCTGTGTGAGATTTCCTTGCATGCTGACAGGCTAGTGAAAAAAATCCCTCTCCTGCAGGCAGCTGAACATCTGTCTTCATAGGGCTATGGCTCTGCCTCTGATGTCTGCAGATGGGGTCCCAGTGGGAACTGAGAGATATGCCATCCCAAAGACCAGGAAAAACACAGTAATAATCAAACTCGCTCAAACATACTATATTTATAAACATCAAAGTAAGGCACGTATGAAATATATAATCTTTACAACTGCTTAAACAGCAAATCAACATATTTTCCCCCAGTATTCAGCAGAGATAATTGTAGATCATTCATTCTTACAAATTGTTCTCTTTTCCAGTTCCTCAGTAGTCAGTTTTTATACAGGCCTTTTTATTTATATTTAATTCTTTTCTCTTAATGAAATATTAAACATTGCTATACCAGTCTTTACAATAGTACTATCGTATTGAATGATTTTATAAGTTTTTAGGATTTTTAAACTCATTATTATGTATTATCCAATAATGTAGGTACATATATGCCAATGTGTATAATGTCTGATATTATTATATAGTATCTTGCTAGTGACATACTTTTTACGACCTTACTGTTTTATATCAGGAATTAACACAAGACTGCCAGAAAAACATGCAGGATTAATGATGTGGGGTGATAAAATCATCCATGACCTTTGGTCTGACACCCTTCTCCTCTCTTCCTGGACAAGCCTGTGGTCTTACTGAATTAATTCAGGCCTGACCTCCGAATGAACCTGGTCAGTGAAGAGGGTGCTGACAGTGCATTGCTGCTAGGGCACAAACTGTGCAAACCCAACACCCTGAGTAAATATTGGACAAGTCCATCAGATAATCAAGAGAATACAACAGAGTTGTTAAGTTCCCATAAAGTTTTAAGTGATGATGAAGCTTATCAATTAAACTCCTGTTTTGTTTCGATTATTTTTTTCTGTCTTTTTTGTTTGTTTGTTTTCTACATAAACAGGACACATTTAATGCATGTCACTGTGCAACAACATTTACAATAATTTCTGTAATTTCTACAATTAACAATTCAATTCATTATAATATTTTTAAATATGTTTAATCTTTTAGTGCTGCAGTCTGTCTAGTGTTCTGGTACAATATTAACAATATTGGTAGGTTGTACCATAGCTAAGGCCCTTACTGTAGCTGCAGTAACATTGCGTTGGCTTTATTGTAATAACACAGTAGAACAATTAGTAGTCTACTGCAAAATTGAAGCACCAAACATTTGTCAGTTATATTAGAAGACTATTTAATCTTTTTAACTGTTAACTGTTAACTGTTTTTTATTCCAATATTTTGTCATACTAGGGTTTGATTTTGATGGGTTTGGTAATAATATACAAATATGTAACAGTTATACAACAATGTGCCAAACATACTGTCAACAGCCATTACAACCACAATAGCCAAATATATGAATTGCAGAGACAATCTTGCAATTTACTCTCAATATCTAATTGTAAACAAACAATGAGAATTTTTAAGTAAAGATTTAAAATGATCCACTGTGCTAAAAAAAAAAAAAATTAATGTTAAGTGTCAAAAACATATGGCAGTTACATATTTAGTGCATCCTTACTGCACTGTTCAACTATGATTTTAAAAATATTGGTTTTAAAATATATTTTTAAATTTGATATTTAAAATAAAAATATCTGCCTGTGATTTATGCTCAATCATGATGCAATTATGTAAAATCATAAACTTTTATTATTAGCCTTCATAAACCTTAAATGCTATACAGAGAATACTTGTTGCAAACTGTTGGAGGAAAATGTGAAAATATAAATAGGAAATAGAAAATGTGGAACACAGATCACATGATTTTTTCATCAGCGTTATAGCAGTGAACAAACAGGAGTGTTTACATGTTTAGAAGTCCTGCAGGCAGAGTGAGGTGAAAAGGTCATAGGAAGCCACCTGGGGTGTACTGCAACATTCCTCTTGTCAAACTATACATACTGGGGTAGTCTTGATTTAAATTAGCCCCATTGTATTGTAATGTCCTTTAACAAAAGACACTGTCGTTTATTACAACATAATAGCAATCATGGCTCCTAAATATAAAATAAATATAAAAATAAAAAAGAATCAATGTGCGTTATCATTTAGTTAATATACACACTATTTTTTTTTTGAAAAATAAAACACTTTTATTCAGTTATTACTAATTCGTAAATCAGGCAATCTTATATATACATAGTGTGTGTGTGTGAGCACGACGTTTTTTGTCCAAAAGTACATTCATAGTGCAAATTATAGCATCACATTCAAAATAGCCACATTGTGTTGCACTGTATTGCGAGAGTTACACACCAGAGTTAAATGTGTTGCACCCAATTGCAATTGTTACACATCAGAGTTAAATGTAGTACATCCAATAGACTCAGTCTTTTGGCCATTTGCAAAGCAGTCATGCATCATCACAGAGCAAGAATGTCCTTACTGAGACAAAAAGTGACAAAAACAGTTTTTTTTTTTTTTTTTTACATTTGGTCTGAAACAGAAATACAGTTTTGATGTGTCCTCAGCAACAAAAACTGAAAGATTTATGCTCTTTTACAATGCAGATATAAACAGATTTCACACCACAAGCCGCACTAAATAGGAGCACGATGTGGTTTATTCTTTAGAACTGTAATACGCAGTATGTGTGGCGTTAAATGTCCTCAGTTGCCACTCGATGAGTCTGAGATGGGAGATGCAGCTGGAGATGAGGTGGTGGAGCTGTTCGTGTTTTGTCCAGCAGCGCAGTCTATTGTTCGATTCATGGCCGGCACGGTTCCTTCTCGCTCGCGTTTCTTCTGTTTCATTCGGCGATTCTGAAACCAGATTTTAACCTGTGTCTCATTCAGTTCGAGTGTAGCGGCCACCTCGACTCTCCGCGCCCTTGTGAGGTATTTGTTAAAGTGGAACTCTTTCTCCAGCTCGGTGAGCTGCTTCGTAGTAAAATTTGTGCGAATTATACTTTGCTGTCCATGGCTTCCGAATTCAGTGACCTTAACTGTAAGAGGAAAAACATGTCATGTTAAGCACTAGAACACATATACATGTTAACAATTCGACAAACAGGTTTCGCTGACATTACATTATCTTGTCAGACGAGACTACTGAGAAATAAACATGCTTCAGCTGACCTGTTTTAGGCGGGTTCCTCTTAACTTTCATCCAGTCGAAGGTTTGTGCTTGGTTGGGACTATTCTTTGAGTCACTGTCATTATGGGTTTGGCCGGAATGTCTGCTGTACGAAGCATAATGTGGTTGCTGTTCTTTCTCTCCGTATGGATATGATGGATATTGAACAGGGATTTCTCCTTGTCTGCAGCTAGACTCGGCCGCTACCCCACTGTTGTTGCCGATGTTTAGCACAGAAAAGCCAGGGGACGGCAAATACATGTGTTGTTCTCCCTGACTGAGAATTGCCTGATGGCTGTAGTCCAGGTGAGATCGACTGTGCTTGCCGTAGGTTACCTGATGGCCTGTTGTAACAAGATCCAAATTTATTTGGCACGGCTGGGATGCCTGGTGTGTATAGTTCATGCCTTGAGTTTCGTGTAGCGTCGGTGTAAACGAGTTCCCTCCAATTGGCCTCCCCTCAGCAATGCAACTATTAGTGCTCCCACAAGCACCTTGCATGTACTCTTGATCCAGGCCGTAACATCCAACTTTTGAATTTAAATGGTTAGGTCCACGGCTGTAAACAGTGTAATCTAGGTACGAATTCATTTTCAGTTCTCCACCAGTAATTGTTTGATTGGTCAATAAATGTCGTCGTGTTATCCCAGTGCCCTACCACCTCTGAGCAGTATGTCAAACCTCAAAAGTTCTGTTGGGCTACATATCAACCGAGTGACAGATCATGTGACCAACTATCCACCAATAGTGTGCGACCTGCAGCGGTACTTTGGGCGTTGCGAATGTCCATCAAGTAAACTCGTATTTACATGACAAACACATGAATGGCACCTTCTCATCAGTCAGATAAACGCATACACTAGCAGGATATTTCTGATTACAGTAATAAGACCAGTTTTACGATTTTACAATATTTCCTTTAGAGAAATTAATCGCAGAGAATACAATAGTTTATTTATGGATATAACGCTTCTTTTTTTTATATAGTTTTTTAAACAGTGCTTTCAAAGAACAAAGTTCCAGCTTGCAAAAATTTCAACCTCTAAATTATAGGGGTCTATTTAAAAGTTTCAAGAAAACCGAGAAAGACTGCCGAGTGATAACTGATCTTTCAAGTGACATTAAAAAGTATTTAAATAAGCAAGATTCAAGCTGTGCTTAACGAGAAAAATTTACGTAAATATACATGTAGTTCCCAAATGACTAAACGAAAACACGAAGGGTGAAGGGTGAAAAATGGAAATTAACACAAACTATTTGCTTTCTTTGCATGTACTTCGTAAAATTATGTAATAAATTGTTTATTTATCACAACAAGGGCTTAACCCAAGTAAGCAGTTTTATCAGGAGAAATAATTTGAATACTATAATTTACTTTTTTTTATTTTGTTAATCATTTTAATACCATCAGGTATTACATGAAGGGTTATTACACTATTGCAACTAGCATATACACAAAATCCTGTTTTATGTGAACGTTAGAAATAATAATAAAGAACGGTCAACTGTCTGTTTCACAAATAATGTGAGTTTTCTGTGCGTAAAAGTGTTTCGGACGGTTGATTGCTTTCACTGTTCATTGGGGTAACTTAGGGGCCAGAAATATTATGAGACCTGTGATGACTAGGACAGCATATTTGGGGTTCGGGGAACGGTATTAAATCCTCACAGTTACCCTTAAAATTGTCGCAACAACCTTGTCTACTAAAGGTGAAACTTGTTCCATCATTTGTAGGTCTACGTTTTTGCGCGTAAGGACAATGGCCCTCGAATTTTCTGGTAACCTGGCTCATACAACATGTATCGTAATTGCGGACATTGCTAACAGACGTGGGACACACGTAATTCTTTGTAGATGATTTAAGTGAAGACCTGCTGTCCATTTGCATGGATGGTGGAATACATGCTGCCGGAGAAGGAGGAGGACCGGTTTCTTTTATGTTTTTGCATTTCTTATGCCTCATCCTGCGGTTTTGAAACCAGATCTTGATTTGTCTTTCGCTAAGTCTTAATAAGTTGGACAGCTCGAGGCGTCGTGGTTTGCACAGGTAATGATTGAAATGGAACTCTTTCTCCAGCTCCAGCAGTTGACTGGTCGTGTACGACGTGCGCGTCCTTTTACAACCACCTGAGCCATCATGTCGCCCCTCTGCTGCAGAGGAAAAGAAGCAAGAAAGCATTAACTCTAAAATAAATAAATAAATAAATAAATAAATAATGACATTCTGATAACTAATAAATCCCTACCCGCCTGAAGTAATTTTGTAAGTGGAAGTGGACACCAAGGAAGGTGTCATGAAATCCAATTCTGGAAGAAGCCCTGAACCCCCAGAAGAATGCCCTGCACCCAATATCCCTGATCCAGCCGATGATATGATTTAGAATTAACTAATTATTTCACTCAAGCGTATTGAATGTATGACGATCATGCGTTTTCCTCCTATGATTGCTAGATAATATTACGTGTTGTAATATTTACATTTACAATACCATAAAGTCTACTACAACAAATCGGTTGTACCCACCACTGACGGAGGCATCGCAAAAGCTGTAACTTTTCTGCTTGAATTTTTTCATAGACTCTGTCATCCAGGGGAAGACCAGCTTGCTGTCAATAGTAAGGTCCCCGATTGAGGAGCTGTGAGGTTCTCCTGTAAGGGATATGAGGGGTGTTTCTATACAGCTTCGAGAAAGTTCACTTGGAGTGCAATGAGGAATGTCGTCCATGGCAGCCTTCGGCAATGAGCAAGCGTTAATTTCTTGATCGTTTTCCCGCAGTGGCACATAGGGTGAAACTTGTGTCGCATCACTGTATCCAAATGTGTCGTCACTCTTAAACGAGTCACTGCCCAGTAATGAAGTGTTGATGTTGTCAGTCTTGTACTGCATTGTGTACAGCTTCTTGCAAAAACGTGCGTCACGTGACAGATCCGTTACAGAGGCCTCTTGGTGGGAGACCTAAAGGGTCACAACAAGACATGGCATGAATAAAGTTACAAAAATCCATCTTCACAACTGAAAGACCAGAGGACATGGATACGAATATTTTGTTGTTGCAAAATGGACTACTAGTATTTTTACAAATATTCTACAAACGAAATGAATGATCATATGATAATGTCCTATTTTATTTAATAAATAAATGTATCTAAAATAAACTTTTAATTAAAATATAAAAGTTCCTGGTCAAGGTAGAACTAGTAAAATATGATTTTACGCGTCAAAAAGTCATTAGTGTATCTTGTTACACATGACCGGTATAAATAAATTATGAGCACATCAATTATAATCGTGATTGACAATAATAAACATTAAATATAGCGTTTATAAAATGAATAAATGTAAATCAAAATAGAAAAATTACATTTCAAAAATAAGTAAGGAGTACAGGACACTATCAAGTTGAATTAATAGTATTTAAAACCACGTGAATATCCGAATCTTATAAATTAATCTACAAGAAATGTACATATATTACTGCAGACACTCAAGTATACATTGTACTTTTATAAACATAGAAATGTATTTCGTATAAAAAGCATAAATATGACAGATTCAAAATAATGACGTTTTTATGATGACACTCGGAACAAACGGCATTATTTAAAATTGCAAAAACAATCATAACAAATGAAAAAGATTGGCAAAGCAGAATTCACAGCTATTCTAAAATAGTGTTAAAAAATAACGCTTTTAAACAGACATGGGCATATTCTCAGTTATGTTCGTGGTGACAGAAGTAATGCAGAATCGGTCGTAATGTGACAAATGAGGACAAGAAACGAGAGAGCGACTATGCTGAGCGAGGAACAAAGGCTGCTGAACTCGTCGTGAACCCGAGCTCAAGTAATATGGCGATAAATCACACGGACATATCCGCCATTCACAAACTGACTGAGTCTATTTCAGTGCGGCTCGCTTATTGCGCTGGATTGTCCAGAATCCATACAATCAGACAGTGTTTCGCATCATCCTTTTTTTCCTGATCAGAACGATATCAAAATACTTCTCAAGGCAACATGCTATCGAATCAAAAAGACTGAATGATGGATCCGATTATTCGCTGTTTATTAAATGTAGCTATACAACACACAAGCTGATATACCTTCATGTTTCTGTATACGTCCATATCAACTTGTGTGTATGTTTGTTTCATGAACCCTGCCACAACGTTGTATATGTTTTAATTTGACATCACTCCCTTATGGGAAAGCTAGAATGGGAAAGCTCTTACAGCAAAAACCAAATTATGCATCTTAGTTAAATTTATTCAATATAACAATATCTTTGCCTACTCACCAAGCAGCTCCTCCGCGTAAACCTTTAGAACCTCAGACAGATAATATGGTACCTAAAATAGAAAAAAATCGTTAATCACGTTACCCATTCAAAATAATACCAAACAATATCTATTTTTTACATAATATTTGTAGGGAACAAGACTGAATCGTACTGAAGTAATATAAATTAAGATGAGCACACAGCCAAGAAACGTATTATGGAAACGCACGCTCAATTTGTAGGCCTATTGAAGAGCACAGAATGATGAGAATGTAGAAGTGTGTTGTCGCTGATGTAAGCTGCTTTCAACTCCACACCCTGAATCTTATGAATATAGGCTCGAAATAGCAGATCGTTACCAAACAACCGAGAGAGGAGCAAAGGACCCAGGAGCTGACCCAGGCAAATAATGCTGTGACTCAGAGTAAGCAATCGATATAAATTGAACTGCGAATCAAACAAAAATTAAGCAATATTAGGAATCTGTTCTAAAGTACTATTGAGGAACTGGACAAAATAAAACGACCGCCCAACTCCATTAATCAACGCAAGCTAATATGTTGACAAGACAATGACCCTCTTGTTTACTCTAATACCAGCTATGACATTGCCTGATGTCTGTCTCGCCATTCTATATTTTAGCAACGTTTAATTTATTTTAAGTAGTCGATTAATCTGCTTTCAAATGTTGTGACATAACTGTTTCCTGCTTTACCTTTGAATTTGTGTTATTTGGATGAGACTAGTCAATTGTTTTATATTGTAACTTGATGGTTTTGTATAAGTCAGTTATTTTAGTGCATTACAAAATTTGTATGTCTGTATGCTTCCACACTACACAGTCGGACAGCAAACGAAGCTGTTAAGTGATTAAACGTCTATCACATAAAAATGTAATTTTAACTGAACAAAATTGAGCCTCTAAAAAAATCAGTCAATATGATGTTAAAGTGTTGAACCAGATATCTGTCTGAAATTGTCTAGGTCTAGTCTATTGTAATTGCCGTCTAGTGGTCGTCTTCAAATCAATTCCTTATTGGACAAGAGGCCTTTGATCTCTCAAGTAAATCTGCTGCGTTCCGTTCTCTTGCACCCACACTGTGTGCGCAGAGAGGTTAATATCTAACCAAGGCAATAATAACGTCATTGTTTGATTACTGAATTCCAATTTTAAATGCATTAAAATACCTCAAAACTTTAGGACCTCATATTGTCCATTGTATATCACTTGGCCCATAGCCTACTAGATGCCAGTGTCGGTCTTAATCCCATCCCTCACGTTTAAAGCAAGTTTTTTTATGTACTGGTCTACTTGTGGTCCCAAAAACGTACTGGCCACTGTATTCTAATGAAATTGACCACTGGACATTTCACAGATTCCCTCTGTTCATCTCTATCTGAAGCATTTTATATCTTTCTTTTTCTTCATCCATATCCACTTTTCTTTTGCATATTTTGTTACTTTTTTTTGTGATCATACAAGTTGAACTTTGAAAAGGACACTATAAATGCATTATACAGTTTTATTTATAAAAGTAAAGTACCACGTTAGAGTACAAATGCTAGTTGAGGTTTGTAACTTTAGATATATAATAAACAATGTATTAATATTAATATTAAAGAGGAGAAGTCATCACGGCTTACATTTAATCTGTAAACCGTGATGCAATTCGCCAGTTTACACGGCTTACATTTAATCTGTAAACCGTGATGCAATTCGCCAGAAGTTTAAAGCTGTCATGTAAAAACTGTCGCTCTTTAAAAGTAACTCAATATTCTGTAGTTTATTTCAGGTGCAGATTTACTGACAAGTCAGGAGTACTCATGCCTGTTTAAGTTTACGTTAAAGGGGCTTTATACAAGCATCCTATACAAATGACACATAGGTCATCTGACGCGTGTATGTTCATTATATTATCTTTTTTCTTCAAATGTATTGGGGTTTTGTTTCTCAGAATTTCCACCCAGTGACAACAGAAAAACTGTCTGCTACTCTGTAGAAGCATATGATAAACAGGTGATTTATTCTAAATGCATTCATGTTTTATATACAGTATGTTATTTGCAGGCAAGTGCAAATTAAATTACATACCTGCGGTGTAAAATGTTTCCTTTTACCCTTTTTCGGAAGGGGAAATTTGAGGGGACACGTTTTCTGTTTCCTGGAAAAAAAGAGAGGAAACTATAAATTAATCATTATTTTTTAGAATTGTTTGCATATATAGATATAGAAGGATAACAAGAAGGGCAATATCTAACGGAACAGCAGCTTTTTCATTATGCCTGATTTAGGTTAATTAATGGCTGTTTTGGCAGTAAAGGCCGTACTTTTTCATCTCCTTGAATCTGGATTCAGTATACAAAAAAAGTATAGATCACCAAGATAGAAAGAAGCACGCTGATATATTAGAAAATAATTAAACTGCATTTGCATTTTGCTGGATTTCAAACGTGTCCACCAGCAAATTCAGTTAAATGTTTGAATGAAAGAAAATGAATGGAATAATCCAGAATATTTAGACTCCCATTTCGACGCTGAGCTTACATCAACTACATATTCCCCAAGACACGAATTTGCGAATAACGATTGTTTCACACAAATTCGGATCTACAGGGTATATATAGATGACAGATATCACCAGTTTGACTGGTATGCAGGACTTTTCAAGTAGGTATAATTGTATCACTAACGAGATACAAATGTCAGATAAACTGAGCACAGTTAGTGCAATGGTAGAATGGTAGAATTTCACTGTTTCTGTGTAAATTCATTCAGTGTTAATCAAAATATCAGCAAGATTTATTTCCCCTATGTTATCTTTATAGTGGACGTCTTCTGCCTTAATACAGTGTTTCATAATCATATCAATAGGGATCCACAATAAGATGCTTTAGAGACACTAGAGATCCGTTTGCATTCTTAATAATCGATTGAAGGAGAATTTTTTTTTTAAACCACACCAGAATCTAAACAATATTGATCAACTTCAGATATTGGGGATCCTCATGTCCTTTGATATGTTTTATGTTCTGTGGTAACTCTCCATATAAATGCATGGGTAATGTGTTGATTTTATGTAGTCAAAAATAAAATCTATTCCATTTAAATTTAAATGATTTTTAAATGATTTTGATTTCAAAAAGGCTTAAGGCTTTAATATGCCCTTAATTTACTGGACTCAGAGTCTGTGTATTCTGCTATGTGCATTTGTTGTGAAATGGCATAAAATCGTGCAGCCGCTTGGTGACCTCAAGATGAACTCAACTCCCATTAACATGCGCAGAGAAGTGTGACTTAGATTAATTTGTTGATATAAAATAATTTTAAAGAAATCTCGTCGGCGTTGCGAATCTAACTGTACTTTTATATCTTAAATACTATTTAAGCCTTTTATATACAAAATCACAGAACCAATAAAATTGCTACTGTTCTTACCATCTCCTTACTGCTATGAACCTACACTTCAAATGTGTAAATAAATTAAGGTATTAACCGTGTTTATGGTATTTTCTGTGTTTAAAATGGTTTAATTATTTAGTTATATAAACAGAATATTCTGCAACAAAATCTTCGGTGTTTGAGTGAAAGGAGGACAAAACGACTAGGACTTCGGAGTAAGGCGAGCTCTGCTGGTCACGCAGGAGCGTTACATCAGTCAAGAGCACCCTCTAAACCAGACTGATTTATTTTAATTAATTTTATCCTTGGCACAATTTAACAGGTTTTGCTTCGAATATAATTAAGATATATTATTTATGGACAGTAGATAAATTTGCTTACACGCAATGATTAATAATATAATACAATTCATAAAATGTTTCAATTAAATGTATGTACAATATAGGCCTATGTATATACATTTTTGTTATTCCAGTAAAGCAATTATGAATAAGGGCAATATGACAAGAACTCAAAGTTTTTTTAACAGACCTCAATATATGATGAAGTCTACATTTCCTAAGCCTGTATTTCTTGCAATGGCAGCTTGGCACGGTGTGTGTCTCTCTATGTTCAGCACTAGTCTCCTGACCTCGCAGTGATCCCTTCTCCATGAATAATTGATGAGAACAGCGCACAGATTACCCCTATCAATATGCAAAACACATTATAGGAGTACAATGAGACTTTAATAGTTATGAATCCCGCAACCGTGTTTATCGCGAGAAATTTGGCACAGTTACATCATGTTTTCAGTCCGTTCAGTTTTATCAAATTTCTCAAAAATACAGGATTACGAATGCATTTCCCCTCTCCCAGACCCTCGAAATGACATAAATCAGCAAATGAGCCGACAAAATACATTTTAAAAAATGTGTTGTCTCTGACTTACTAGCCTAATTCTGTTTTGTAGACACGACCGTTTGGCTTTCTGTAGACGAAACCATTCGAGTTAGGTGAAAGGAATTTAGTATCTGGTAAAAAGGACGTTCAAATTTATTCAACGTATATGGACAGTTTATTTACAAAGATGAGTGAGTCCAACATTGACACGATTACTGTGTTGGCAAGCAATCTCTAATCATTTTATATATCGGCTATACATGATAGTACATATATTACATATACAAATAAATATGATAATATTCGCAACTCCTTAATTATGCAAATCACTCTGCAGCACTAAAATCAACATACATAACATCACAATCTGCTGACAGAATGTGCCTCAAAATATTTTGGGCCTAATAATATAGGCGTTTCCTCTGTTGTTATTATTATCCAACACAATCCAACTCTTTGCAACCTGACAATTAATGAATGAAGGAAAACTTACTCTGAGACGTCTTGCCCCAATCCAACAGAAAAATAACAGTGAGTCGCCAAGTGAGTGTATGACATTTTGAGTGGCCGAAGGTAACTGACTAAGAGCACATCACACGCTGTCCACAACCTTTAGAATCCCACTGAAGCAGTGAAACCGTCACTTTCATTCAAGAATGTGAATTATGTCGCACATTGTCAACCCCCCAAACCATAAAACTAACTTTATGGACCTCACGTGACTTGTTTAGCAATACAGAGAAGGACATGTCTATGTTGTGGACTGGACCTCGCGAAACTAAAATCACCTAGAAAAGTCAAGGCTGTATTTCTGATGTAATAACTAAAGCAATATGTAAGCTATTCCGTAAGACCCATGCTTCCGTGATTTGACCATTTAAGAGGTAAGTTCACAGGTTCAGTAATTATTGGACACTTGCTGCAAAAATAATAATTTTAAGTATTATATAGGCCTATCTTTGATAATTATAATACGCCAGTGATATGACAATTTATGCGAAAGTCTGGACTAAAAGAATCGGAAACAGCAAAATACTGCACCTTATGGATCCATGTCAATGTTTAAACTCAGATTTAAAGGTTTGTAATTTTTTAGTCTCGTCTGCTTTAGACACTGGTAGCCCTGATTGCGAAGATTATGTTAATACAACACTAACTGTATGTGAATTGAACGAGAGTGGTGACCTACTGTAAAGGTAACTGGTCCCACACGTGTAATGATGTGCAAAGAGACATTTAAAGCATGTTGAGACTAAAAGAAATTTTATTTTTCAAATTAGTTTCATTAAGCATTTTAATCGATACACAAATAGAAAAAAATGCCGGCTGGCAAAATTCCCAGCATATTAACATTAAAACATTTTTCTTCGCTTTTTTAACACGAAACGTTCACCACTCACATTGTACAAATAAAATTGGTCACAACTGTACATAAAACAAAATTCACTCATCATGGACACAGAATCCAGTCCAGAAATGTTTAGATGCAACATAAAGTACATAACTGTATTCTAAGTACGAATGCAGATAATCTTTTCGCAGTGTACCAATACTATCCAAGAAATTAATAAACGCACAAGCATAAATGTCTTGAAAACTGGAAAACAGTCTACACTGACGTCCCTATAGAAGTTCATAAGAATACAACATTTTTTGACTAGATGATATAGGTAGTTCGCGTTGATACTGTACAATATTCCTTTTACGTATTTAAAGTTGCGCACAAAGAGCTTACATGGAACATGCTTTCTTCCACGAAAGTATAAACTTGATACGTAGCATTTACACTTAATTTACGGCGGCTGTTAACTGTAGCCCTATGGCATATGGGATAGAACAATACTAAACGGTTGACAATTCGTGTTACACCAGTCACACAGAGAAATGATGCCTGATAATGACAAGCAGAAAGGTGCAGTGCTATAACAGTAGTTGAAAATTCTCAACAAATTCAGTTTTGAAAGGCGCTTCCTCCCGTAGCAAGACTCATGCTTTTCAGCTTGTTGTCCTTTTTCCATTTCATCCTCCTATTCTGGAACCATATTTTAATTTGCCTCTCGGTGAGACAGAGAGCATGGGCTATCTCTATCCTCCTTCTCCGGGTCAGATACCTATTGAAATGGAACTCTTTCTCCAGCTCTAGCGTCTGATAGCGTGTGTAGGCAGTTCGAGCCCGTTTCCCATCAGGTCCAGTCATATCTATAACACGGACAAGGACAAAAAATACAATACCCTTTAGTTACAATAGCAACAAAAATCGTATGCTAGACTCAAAATTATAATCGCACCTACACTAGCATCTATAAGATCGTAACATCTTAAAATAACTCTAAGTCATTGTACAGTCCTATTTACTACTTCAGAGGTGGTCTGAAATCAAAATGTTCCATGCATGTTATGATTTTTCGCACTCCATATTTTTTCGCACCGTTGCAAATATTAGGCTTTTTAGTTTATTTTACCCTCTGCATACCCTGCAAATGCACATGGAAAAGTACATATGTAGCGGAACTGTTTATGTGTTGCTATAACACGATATTTAATTTATTGGTTTAGATTATACATTTTACATGCATTATTTAATTAAATACTTTAGAATTCTGTTTTGTCACTTTTGTAAACAAGATGACAGTCATTCAGTAACACGGAAACATCTACAATTCAAAGCAATGGAAATGTTTATACCGTGGCTAATGTGAAGTTTCCGCATCCATGGAAAGATCTGTGGTGTTTGGCCGTCCCCGGGTGTTGTGGTGGAAGGTGCCGCTGGTTCTTGTTTCTGAGTGCGTGTAGTCGCATGGTTAGCTTGCGCGCCTTCCTCAGGCTCCGACGAGACGTTTGCTTCGTCCGTTTCTGCAAAGTGTGTGTTGTTGCTGAGATTGCTGCTGTTGGTGGTGAGTGTACTATTGCCCCCGGTCGTGGTCTGGTCAGAGGAGCCAGAGGTGCCTTTCAGGTTCAGACTGTCGCTGTTGGTGCAGGGAAGGGCGTCTGGAGAAGCAAGAGAGCAGCTCGTTTGACGGTACCGGGTGTCCGTGCCCGGGTTCTGGAAAGCACGGCCGTTATCCCCAACCGTGCCGAAGTGGGCATTGTTGTTAGAGCGATTTACACTAAGGTCGATCCCATTGTAGGTGTAACCGAAAGAGCCGGAATGCATGCCCGTAGAGTCCCGGTAAGAGCCGTTCATTGCGCCGTTAGTCCCATAATTTAGTAACTGATAGTCGGACCCATTCGGATAGCGCCCTGAGAAAGAGTTTAGAAAATAGGAGCTCATTTGGATATTCTTTAAAAACGCTCTCGATGAGCAGATCTCGGTCGTTAAAATCCTGCGCACCCCAATTTATGATGTAAAAATGAATTATAGCAATGCACTGTACTTCGTTTTTGCCAAGTATGCGGCCAAATATGGGAGCGCGTTAGGGCATCACGTGCCTTTGTTGACCAGTCGTAAATTCTCTCTGATGACTTCAAGAGGTAATTCATGCTCTGTGGTTACAAATGATGACGAAATGATGATCGTTAGATTCAACTCAATGGTGCCTCCCCGCTGCGCGCCGCATCCCATGTTAGCAGAGGGCGTCACCTACCGGGAGAACTGGAAAATGCCTAAACACCTGCACGTATGTTGCAGATATCTCTGGCACACCACTTCACTAATATATGAAAGCACAGTTTTGCAACGAAGCAATACAATTCAGCAAAATCACAAGTTAATATTTTTCTTTATCACTGCTAAACGTGACGTCTCCACTATAAATTATTCACTTACAATAAATAGAGACATTTCTGACAAAAGTGCAGCCATGGCCTCTCATATTTTCCTAATATTCTGCATTTGCATGTTGACGAAATTATTTAAAAGTGTGGACACATACTGCTTAACTATTTTTTATATGAGCCCACTTATATTTGCATGATAGTGAATTCAGTGCAACCAAGCGGTTTAAATTGACGCTCTCTATTCAACGATAGAGAATTGCATTCTGTGTATTATATATTTGAAATATTTTCTATTTTTTCTTAAATAATAACATTCCTTCTAGCATTGCAGCAAACACAAGCGAGTAAATGGACGTGGGTAAACATATTTTATTGGCAAAATGACATTGCTTACAAAGGTTACTATCTTTTTCATCAGAGCATCCACATACACAAACGTAACGAACAAAAATAATAATAAATTACACAAGAGAACGTTTAAAAACACGAATGTCCAATATGTCAGCAGTAAAATCGTTCACCTTAGCTTTCACTATAGGCCCGTTCAAGCTTGTGGAACCAAGAGTGTGAATATTCAGCCATTCATTTTATGCCAGGTAATAAAATTGGTCTACTGGCGGAAAATAGTACACAAGGGGGCAAAAATTACAGAAATTACAAAGATGCATGTTTTACAACCCTGCAAGGGTTTCTAGCATTTGCACTTTAACAAAGCCTTAAATAGATAACCGTTTAGTTTAGCTATTCTTACATATACATGAAAATACTATAGCCTGTGTAATGTGGGTAAAAAATATTGGACATGTTTATTATTTACAACACAGTGCATATCGAACTCGTTTATCCCGTCTTTCCACCATCCTCCTCTTCGCTGGTCTTTTCAGAGTTCATTACTTTATTTTCCTTCTTCCACTTCATTCTTCGATTCTGGAACCAAATCTTTATCTGTCGCTCTGTAAGACACAGAGCATGCGAAATTTCAATCCTGCGCCTTCTGGTCAGATATCTATTAAAATGGAACTCTTTTTCCAGCTCAAGAGTCTGAAATCGAGTGTATGTCTGACGACCCCTGCGGCCAGTGGTGCCAGGAATACCTGAAAAGACAAAGAATTGATTAACACAATGAATCAGAAATTCCATTATTATTATTATTATTATTGCTACTACTACCACTACTACTACTGCTACTACTGCGACTACGACTACTACTATTACTGCTGCTGCTGCTACTGTGACTACTACTACTATTTAATTCATTTAAACTATCAAATTTTAACTATAGAAAACATTCTTCTCAAAATACCCCTCTCGCTAACCCAAGAATGAAACGTTTACTTTGTTTGATTTGTTTGAAAGGGCAAAGTTTACGATACATATAGATACACATGGGAACAATTTCATGCACTGTGATAGCCTGTATCCTAGTATATTTCCCATGAAAAATGAACATTTATTTTGCCACGAAACCCTACAATACAACGAGTAAGCAAGATGTAGACGAGATTTACCGCTACACGAATTCATCCTCTGCATCCACGGGTAAACAGGGGCACAGGGTTTGGTTTCGCTGTAGGAATAAGTGTCTGAAGTGTGTTCCGAGCCCTCCGTCTTGCTATGCCCCTGTGTGAGAGCCAGCGACTCCTCCAAACCTCCGAGAGGACACGATGAGCGCTCCGTTTCTCTGTAGATGCTGGACGCAGCGTAATCGCAAGCAGCCCCTGAACCGCTTCTGCCGAACACTCCGCTAGGTTGCTGGTAGTATGAGTTGGGGTATACCTTCTCCGGGACATTGTTTGCTCCGAACGTAGCGCTTGGATAATGTCTCAAAGTGTCGGTATATCCAGAAGAATATAACGGTAACTGATTCAGAAAAGAATCCTGTCCCCCGCCAAGAGACACGGGAAAAGTTGAGTTGACGAAGTAGGAACTCATTGGGTGGCCACTGTTATTGTGCGAGTGTTATGATTTGTTGTGTTTTATAGTCCAAGTGTGTTTTGCCATTACTTTATGTGAGGTTTGGTTTTAGCCGAAGGGGGTGGCGAGGTGCCAATGTGAGCGAGTAGGGAAATGCACCAGCTGATCACTGTCTGACCAATCCTGAGCATCTCAGCCAATAGAAAAACATAAAGGGAGGGGGACTGTTGTCGCACTGGATGGAATCCCCAGTGCATACAAAATTCCGTATAATTCCCATGCATTATTATATTTATATAATTTCAATTGCAGTGATGCAAGTGCTACTCAAAATATTAAAGAAAAAAAAAACAGCAGACAATAAACTGTAGATGTATTGCTAATGGACATTTAAAGTATCCCCTCGACAGGCGTAAAATATTTTTTTTTCTATGTTCGTTAGAAATATAACATAGTACAGTCATATCTGCCAGGAAATACCATGCTTTAGTGCCTTGCTTCACCTAAGCGAAATTACTTACTAAAGAGCTTGACGAAATGTGTTTCTTTTTACGAAAGAATATATATACTCACAATATAAAGGTCACTTACGGGTTTTATAAATGGGTGAATTTATCGGCATTCAAACTCAAATAAAGAAAATATTTAGTCAAATATAAGAATATTTTCTTACTCAAATATAAGAAAATATTCTTCTAGAAACATGTCCAGTATGTAAGTTAACGTCTTGTCTTTTTAACAGTATTTTGCTTAAGAAATATGTATGTCCTAAATTAACTCACTAAGAGGGTTTTTCTTCAGGAATCACACAAACAATTTCTGATTATAACTTCATGATTGTACCTTTCTCTAATTTAAAGTCAATTCAAACAATTAAAACCTTTATAAAAGCTTCGAAAAGTAAGCACACATCAGTAACGGTTCAGCATAACGGACATTGGAATTCGATAACCTAATCTATTTAAGGAGCATTGCAGATAATTTATGGTCCAAGTTAAACCGTTTTTGCGATATATTATTTTATGTTTACAGAATAAAAGAACAAATACTTTTCTAATTTGATTTGCACAAAATGTTACATATAAAGTTGCAGAAATATACAAAAGCAACAAATTGATTGTTAGGGGTAATTTGCCATCAAAGGTGGCATTTGAAGCACCTCAGAATAATTGTAACTTTATATTTTGTCACAATGCTTTTAAGAAGCTATCCAAAGTACGAAAATTGTACCAAACTTCAAAATGCATTTCACATGATTTAACATTTTAACAACTTACAAACAGACACAGGCCCATCGTTTTCATCAGATGTACACTCTAAGAAATAATGTTAAAACTCTAAACCTTAATGCTTTTTCAGTATGCCTATTTTTGTTTCGTCCCTATAAAAATACATAGTAACTCAAACAAGGTAATTGTTTAAAAGCATCCAATTAAGTTTTATATCACTTTACCCCAACCTTTAATGATTTAACTTACTAAAAGCATAGTCCATGTTTTTACTGGACTATGTTGTTACAGACAATCGTGACGTGATTTAAAAACAATCATTTAAAAATTAATTGGAAAATAGACTTCGATATCTTATCGATAAGCAAACTTAGCATACGACACAACAATAATCAAACATCAGCATACAATGATATCGTTGAATATCGTTTATGTTTTTTTTTTTTTTTTTTTATTAGAATGTGCTATTCAAGGTCAAATAACCAAAATAACAGCAAATATACAGCAAATATATAGGACAATTACTGCATAGGTAAGTTCGCACAGTTCTCTCGTCACTAGATGGCATTACAGAGCAAAAAATGAGGTAATATTGCGCCATTATGGTAAAAGCACTGTATTTTGTTGTTTTGGCATAGTCTTAACATAAAACTATCGAGCACATAAAAATATTTATATGTTTATTTTAAGGTACAAAACAATTAACAGCAATTCAGTAAGCCTTTCATAATGCAAAAACATAATAATACATTTAATTATGCTTATGCATAGCCTAAATCATTTCGTTGCCTGACTGTAACCTCGAAATCCCCATTATCTAAAGGAGTAAAATTATCTAACGGAGTACTGAAAGAAATGCTTCACCCTGAGCTATACGACCACAACTGCAGCTACTCGCTTCATCATGACTAAGCAGTTAAATATGAATGATAACCAATATTAACCGGTGTTTATTGCATAGTCGACAGTAGAGATTCACTCATTTTCACTGTAAAATGTGTAACAATGTAACCAATATAAATTCCAGGAAAATGCAGCAACAATGAGTAGAGATCAGCGCCCATTAGTGGGATACTGTAGGCTTGATCACACGGACTGCCATATCACATAAGTAATCCAAATAATCAGTCGTATTCATCTTTTATAAACACATCTTTCGGCTTCGGCTTTTTTAAAAATATATATTTTAAAATAATGATATAACTTAGGTCAAGTTTTCCTCAGATATTCTTTTTTTTATAACGAATAGCCATAAAACCGTTCAATGCAGTATTTGCGGCTAAGGCTTTTATTAATGGTCATATCCGCAAATAGTTCATAAAGATTATGAATTTATCTTGAATGGCTTTGTTTACTTATCAATCTATAAGTCAAATGCATCAAGCTATAATCATGCAATGTCCTTCATGCTATTTAGGGTCCTCCAACATTATTTCGTCTCCGTTTTAAACCCTATACTTTCAATTTAGCTGCAGTATGTTCTGGTTAACATCCCATCAAATATCTCACTGTTTTACAACAAGCATTCTTGTACACGATAATAGGCCTATCATCTCGTAAGTTACATAAAACACACACATGCACTGGTTAACATCTCAGTGAGGAAGACTGGAGTAGGTCCTACCTTTGTCGTTTGTCACCGGCTCGCATCAGTGCTTTGAAAATTAGCCAGTTTTTTGTTTTCGATCCCTTAAATCCGAATGTAATCGAGAAGATCCGCTTGAGTAGCCAAATAACTGGAAGATCAAACATATGTTCGCTTTGTGATTTTTGACCCATTCTCTCATCCTTGACTTCTCTGAAGGAATCAAGCGGCTACTAGCACTGTCTTGGTAACCTCCAGCCATCTTAAAACGCAATTCGATTAGTTAATTTATAATTTCAATACACACTCTAATAGTAACAACGAAAAAAAACATAAACACGAAGACAGGGGTGTTACTGACTGCGCCCTGACCAAAAGAATGCTGCATTATAACCACTTGGGAAATCATAAAAAGTTCATGTTCACAGGGAGCTGATCACGTGACCACGTCTAACCAATCCCATCGCAGAGTCACACATAAAGTTCTAGCACAAAGTTGTAAATTTTCATAAACAACTGGGAGTTTATTGCTTTGCTTCAACAGTAGCTTGGTGGCCGCCATCTTTTTTCGTTAAGAAAGAAAGGATGTAGACTACTGGTCTAAAAAACTGCTCGATTTAAAATAGATTTTATCAAAGTTTCCTCTTTTTATGAGAAGATAATCATATTGCATAATGAATCGTCAGAGAATTAACCAAAACTAATCATATTTTATAATAAATAAACTATTTATTTGGTATAAAATTTTAACCAAATGTAAATGACACTAATAGAAATATTAGGCATTGTAGCCAAACTAAGCTTAGATTGTCTTTGGAATAAAGCAATAGATATAAAATAATTTATATTATATTATTTCGTTGTTGCGTTTTTAAAACAATGTGTCTGTTCCTATAGAAAGTGAATAGACAAACGGAAAGTGTAAACATTTTATAGCTCTAAACATGCCTATTGGAAACAATGACTTCCTGTAAGAATAAACACTTAGACTATTTCCGACATTTATTGGGGCAATAAAGCAGTATAACCCAAAAGCGACCTACAGTTTATCTAAGAGCCTCACAAAAAATAGGCAACATCCTTTCAGCATTGTCAGCTGAGTAAAAGTAAGTCAGATGTGTAACGTATTAATAAACATTATTTTTTATTATTAATATTTGAGAGCGCTTGTAGTATCACAGAAGTAATAATTAATACTCTCTAATTTTAAAACCCTGTATGTATCGGTAAATGAAAAATAAAATGCGATACATTTTTAACAGTTGCTAAACTTCACTAAACCTGATTAAGAAGAAACAAACTAAAAACATTACTTAATAAAAAAAACATCACTGAGTATATTTAAAGCATAGCTCGATTTTAAAACAGGTTTCGTGCATCTTATGGGTTTAAGAAAAACATGGGCCTTAGGTTTTGTTGTTGCGGTATTATTTTAGTGTTAGTATACACATACACTATATATTTTTTATATACTATATACGAACACACAACTACACACAAGTATAGAATCTACAAAAATATACAAATTCGTAATTTCTCTTACGCGCATTATGTCCTGCTTACCGTATGAGGAAAATTATTTTATAACTACAATTAAAATGTATGTGTGTGTGTGTGTGTGTGTGTGTGTGTGTGAGTGAGTGAGTAAGTGAGTGAGTAATTCTTATTAAAGTTTTAATCAAATTCCAAGTTTGCAGGCCATTTTAGAAAAAACATCATATAGTTTAGAGGTCAACTTTCTAATAAATTGTATACAGTTACATTTATAAATTTAGCTTTCTTGTTCATTTTTTAAATAAAACAACATAAATAATAATTTGCTATGATGACGATGATTATGATAATATTGTTGCATGAACATAATTACATATTAAACATTAAATGCATTATAAATAAATATGATAATTATTGTGGAAATAAAATATTAGATGCACATGTGAGCCCATGTGCTTGTTTTTTAGTTTTTATTTGGTTTCGTGTTTTTGCAATACTTGTATTTTTATCGAAGAGATTGGGATTGGGATTGTTGATTTATTGAAATCAAGCTTTGGTGTGTTATTTTTATTTTTTTTGTTTATAACACTGTTTTTTCCCCGAAAATTTACTAGTACACTTGATCTTTGCACTTAAGCAGAGTTAAATATTTCGCAATAACTATTTAGTTTTCTGCCTAAAAACGTTAATTTCAAAAGATTGAAATTAACAAAACTTGTTTTGGGGTTAATTTTTGCGTTTAGGGTTTTAGCTTGATGGTATTACAAAGCATATATCCATTGTTACAAAACACATAAACACATACCTACCTACATACATACATAATATTTTTATCTTTTGACAACCGGAAAAATAGTAACAGGAGCACAAAGGATTTTTTTATTAACTTTCTACACATACACCTTAACCACAAACAACAAAGAGAAAATAAGACAACAATCAAGTGTTTTCACATATATTTAGATGTAGGCCTAAGTTCAGCAGTGGATGGAAAATTTACAGTAGGTCACGCAGTGTGTTCGCTTTTAATGGACTGATTCACTGAGCTGAGTTACTTATAGGTAGTGTTTATGACATGATAAATCTGATTAAATATTATTTTTATCAGTCAGTAATCCCAAGTGCATTAGGTAGTCAGTAACTGCACACGTTTGTTCCCTGGTTGAATTGTAAATTACGTTGTAAAATAGCTACAATGCTTCTAAATTCTTAATAAAACTGAAATATTTATTTTTTTAAAAGTCGTGCAGTATGTGAACAAGTATCAGCGCAGTTCTTAAACAAACTTTATGTAACATAATGGACATAACTGAGATATGGTTGTAGTAAGAGACTTACTTCCCCATACCTCAGTGCGCAAGTGCTGGAGCGCGCATATACACAAGCACGCACGCGGGCACGCACACACAACACACACACACACACAGAACAGCTGCCAGCTATGAACACTTGGCACTTTAGAGGTAAGAATGCAATCAGCTTCTATGAAAGAAATAGGCATTTATGTAATGTATATTTACATTATTATTATTATTATTATTATTATTATTATTATTATTATACACCAAGTGCCAATGGAAAAGGAAATATCTTGTTTTGCTTGACAAGCTTAAGACAAGAGCAAGTGCTTAATTTACATTGTTTTATCTTTTTAGCTGACTACAGAAATGTTATATGGCTAATCACAAGAAGTCTTAGCTCGATCTATAATTCACGGAGTTACGCGTCCTCTGAGTCCCCCTCTCTTGGCGTACGTTTTCCTGAATCATCGACGCATTCGCGTTTCTGCTTCTCAATCTGCTCCTGCTCAGCCCTGTTGCTAGGGAACTTATCCTTGTTGTTCTCTTTTTTCCACTTCATGCGACGGTTCTGAAACCAGATCTTGACCTGGCGTTCGGTCAGGCAAAGCGCTCGCGACACCTCCACGCGCCGCTTGCGGTTCAGGTAGGGATTAAATAGGAACTCCTTCTCCAGCTCGAGCGTCTGGTAACGGCTGTACGTCTGTCTGCCTCTCCTTCGGCCGGTACCTATGAAAGAAATGAAAACCACACATTGATGATAGGGTTAAAGAAGAGATTAGGAAAAAAATCGAAAACAAATTATTTTATTTCTGGGCTTTGAGTGCCAAAACGTGGGAAAGCTGACGCTCTTTCCATATGGGCGTTATTGCCTAATTCGCCTGTCATAAAAGGTCTAATTGGGGGTCATAAGCAGGCCTGCAACTGTTCTAAAGGGTTGTTTAAAGAGAAAGGGGGGTTTCCGGCCGTATCATCTCACCTTGTGGTCGCATCCAGGGAAAAAGCTGCGTTGGGCACGTTTCTGCGCTCTCCAAATCATCACTGATGTAGCTTGCCTTTACACAGTAGTCTCCAAATTGGGCTAAATCCGTATCTTGTGTGCCGAAAAAAGTCTGTCTCTGTAGAGCGTCCTGTGCAAAAAGGTTTGCGGTTGGCTCTCCGTGATACTGGCTGTGCTGGTATGGTGCATGGGAGAATGTAGACGTTCCGTGGTGATAAAACTCTGGAAGCTGGGCTGTGTGTTGAAATGTAGCTCCAGTACTGTGTCCGTACAACACAGACGGTCTGCCTGGAAGCTCCTGTGTGTATCCAGAACACTCGTAGTAGTTTGGACGCAGGGAGTCACTTCCTTTGAATTTGCTAAAGATAGAATTGACGAAATATGAACTCATCTTTCTTCTTTCGACGACTTTCTTAAAAAAAGGCTCTATGAAATATTAGGTTAAACCAGTCCAGGTTTCGAAATGTCTTAAGTCATACAGTCTAACTTACATTTACGCGCAAATATAGACAATATCGCAAATATTCATGCGCGGAACAAAATTTCCAAGCGAGTGTAATCAGATACCATTGCTTTTGTGATGCGATTTCATAAAATAGTGGCTTTCTTCCCTCATGCAGTGCTGTACAAAATTGTTTTGCATTTTCAGCTTAAATGACTGCTTTTTCATTGGCCGCCTCATTTCCAAACAGACAACAGCGCGCTGGTGATAGCAGAGTGAACAGGGAGAAAATGGAAAAGGAGAGATGGAGTTGGTGATGTGTGGTTAGAGGGGAGGTAGAGGGAGGGATGACACTGCTGGAAAAACATTTCAGTGGAGAGGGCTCATACGACACATTCAAAATTCAGAGTCTGTAACCGCAAACGCGTTGGTAGCCCACAGCTATGCTCTTTTCTTAAACGTTTGTCTTAAATACATAATATGTGGAATTTAGTCATGAATCTTAAGCTACTTCCAGGCAGTAACAGATTAAATCGTGACGTTTGGGCGAGTGACGTACATTTTCAAATGTAATAGACATTTATACTCCTGAAGCATATGAATTTAAAATTATTTCCAACACAGATCATTTCTGTTTCAAACAAGACAGGTTTCATCAGACATTTTTGCGCAGTTATTATTTATTAGGCTAGATTATGAACAAAATCTCAGTATCTCAATATCGTTAACAGTCTCAAATAGAAAGCAGTGCTGTTAGTTTCACAAGTGATATATTCTTATGTTGTATTTTTATCCGAATAAAACTATTCAATGCGATGTTATTTTATGTTTAAATAATTGCCATTAACGTGTCTGCATTTTATCAGAAAAATGGTTCGTCTCTGAACATGATTTTAGATCAACGCTGCCGCTATGCGATGAGAACTGGTAGTGCATTCAGTAAGGGGAATGTAAACGCACAAGAAGTTCAATATAGATTAGGAAACATTTTGATTTTTTTTTTTTTTACGTTCTTCTCATAATCTTTTTTTCTGCTGTTGAGAAAGAAAATACCATGTCGTGTTAGTCGCATCTGTTCATAAACTTTTTATGGTTAATAAATAGGAAGCTGCAGTGCCATTTTAGATCCAACCTAGTGATCAAATGCCTTAATACAGCTCCATACACTTTCTGTTAACTGCAGTGTAAGAGACACAGATGACAATAAGAGACCTTTAATGCTATGGTGAAAAGTCATCCTTGAAGTCCAAATGACAATATAATTTACAACAATTCAATGAGGAATAAAGGAATTAACGTGTTGGCTTTCGTTTGTATTGTATGACCAACTATATTGAATGGTATTGAATTATTATTATTATTATTATTGCTATAGCCAACATTTGTGAGAGAGGTTGCCACAAAAGTAGCGTTTTAGTGCCAAGTATACCTTTTTCGATCCAGTTGGTTCTTGTATCATCTATAGAGGTTCCGGGTTATTGTCGAGATTGGAAGTTGAATGTTTATGTCTCTTCTAAAGCCAGCTAATCTAAAAACAACCGCCCTGGGAATATGTAATGATGTGCGTTTTTGGCTCCCGGCCCCACATTTCCACCTGATTCTATTCTGATTCTTCATAAGAAACAAGTTGTACAGCTCAAACATGCAAGCTATAGCCTTTTTAAAATATAATCTCCTTTTTTTATCGTAATAAACCTATGAACAAAAGATATTTAAAATGTGTTTTTAAGTCTCCTGGAAGAGTAGGTGCCATCTTCATATTAACGCCTCATGTAGCCGAACTTATTTGAAAATATTTTAACCGTTGATTTCATATACTGTATAACATTCAGGAAGAGAAGCTAATATCTGTTTGTCTGTAGTCTTTTTCCTGATCTGTAATAAACTTTTTTAAACGCACATGCGTCGCAAGGACGTCGTAACATTGATACTTAGAAAATTAAATAAGAATCTCTCCCAAAGACTTTACTGACAATTGCACCGTTATCGACCTGGACCTAAAATTTACCCGACCACTATCAACACTAAGGAAATTAAAAAGGCATCTCGTCCTCGTCTTCGTTAAGAGATAATGGACCGTGAATATTTTGTCTATTTGTCACTGTTATTATTATTAATATTATTATTAGTTGTCGTAGTAATCCATCGTAAATGTTAAAATAACTGCTAATTTCAATTTGATATTAAACTACATTAAATGGCAATAGTACTATGGATTGCAACAAAACAGATTAGCATATAGAACAGCTGCAAATCCACACATTAACACGCAATACATTTTAAACTTACCAGAACATATACTTGATTATCCGAAGGTTTAAAAAAATATATATATGTAGAAAAAAAGTTGTCATTTTGAGAACCATTATTTAGTTGCTGAGAAAGCCTTTTTTAACTGACAAAAAGCTAAGCATCATAGCTTTATATCAAAGAGATTTATTTGGTTGTCTGTTTGGTTTACGTAGACGTATTCTTTAAATTTGCTATTTCGTACACATTTTTATTTAGACATTTTTATTAAATGGAAGTTTGCAGAATGTGTATAGTCTATTTGATAAGGGGTTCTGGGTCGGTTTGTACTGAAAATAAGTCCAAATAGTATTATTTCGTTAACGTTCTCATTTTTATTTTTATTATTAAAAAATAGTTAGGTTCTTTAATAATGTAATCCCAAAAATATCAAAATGTCAGGCCTATTTCAGTAGCCTGCATCAGACTGTCAAAATTAGTCAGACAATTACAATCCAAAAAGATGATAAATCGACCACAGAAGGCTACAAGCTCAGCAGAGAGACATGAAGTGTTGGACTGAAGGATCTGTGCATGGTACTACGGGGAAATCTAAAACCCATTTGTAGGCAGACACTTTTGTTTTTGCACTGGGCTTTTGGGATGATTTTACTGGCGTGCACTTCCGTGCACTGTGGGTGCACAATAATATTATTTTCATTTTCACCAAATAAAAAAAAGACGTGCCTTTAGTGCTTCAAAGCATTTACGAATAAAATATGAATATGACCCAAGGAGAGGAAGGTTCATAAATAATTTTATCCAATTTCTGGTATGGAGCAAGGAAAGAAAGTTGTTTTACACACGCCAAAAGAAATCTACCACGCTCTACCACATTTAACTTGTATTTTACGTTTATGAGATAAACTGGTGCCAGTGATGTTTAAGCATGCAGTTAACCATCACGACTGCACGGAGAAGATTTACTGTATGTCTATAAACATCACAGCTCACAAAGGACCATGAGTTCAAAATAGTCGATTGTTTTGTTCGACTCAGATATTTTTTGTCATTAACTCAAAACTTTCAACCAACACAGACTGTCGAGTTCTAAAATCCCTGAAAATAGGGATTGTACTATCTGTATATCAGACATTACAACAATCTTCCGCGGTATCTGAAATACTCTAATTCCTAAATTCATACATTATGTTTAAACATATTTTGATGCAAATATAACGTTTTTGATATTTAGTTTCATCTTTGTTGTCTTATGTTAGTGGTGATTAATTCTCTTTAATTCCATAGTTTAGGGTGCCCGTGTGTATGGGGGGGGCTTCGTGTTAGTTGGGTGCGTGTGTGTATTTGAACCGTAATTATATGTGAGAGAGAGTTCCGTGTGTTTAAAAAGAAATGTCAATCATGTACAGGATGTTTTGTAAATAAAAAAAGTTACTTTATATAAAACGTTTCAATTTCCTCTTTGGAGATTTTTGTACAATAAATGAAAATTAAATAAATAGGTTACTAAATAGAAATTGCTTTATTGAGTAAATAAAAAAAAATATAACTGGAGACTTGCAGTAACTTCATTTCATTTCATTAACTGAAAGGTTGATCACAATCATTGTCAGTAAGTTTAAATGATAATATGTACATGCATCTTTACTTATCTATTTTATAGAACTAAATACTTGGGTTGTGCTGTCTTGTTTTATAAACAAATAAAAATTAATACATTTCATAACTTTTTTGTGTAAAATGGTTTTCTTATTTTGTGCAAACTGTTCCCGAAGGCAACTTGGTACCATATCCTTACATTTTTAATCTGCTGCCACAATAACCAGAATAATAATTTTCTAATACAAAGATCCAAAAGAGCAGTATTGCTCCACAGTTCCAAGCAAGCAAATAACTCTTATTCAGATATTTTCTTTGCTTTAGAATATCTGATGGCTCACCTATAATTGATTCACATTTTATTAAGTTAATGTAATATTTTAAGCAAAAAATTATTCAAAGATAAAAATACATTGGTCATATACAATGGTCAAACTTGTATTTTCAAAACAAGTACATAAGACATTGCATTTATATCTGAACAAAGAAAATCCCAGACTCTCAGATACACTGAAAAATAATTTGATTTCATACTGACTGACTGGGAATTAAAATACTGCACAGAGAGAACCCTAGGCCTGGCTGTCGAGCAGCAGGGACTCCCACATCAGTGGCTGTGTTCTTGTTGGGAGTTTTTGAAGCGGCCTTTGTGGAGAGTGTAAGAGTGTCCTGGACGTGGGACAAGGGGGGCTGAAGTGGAGACAATGACCAGATTCTGCAGGGCTGCACGGTCAGAGGACATGGAAGCACAACACAGGTGCCTTGAAACCAGCTGCTGCATTTTCACTATTGAAGCCTGTTTCCTTGACTCCAGAAAACATGATCTAATACATGTACTCCCATGCCTGACAAGAGGGCTAGTAACTGGCAGAGAGAAAGTAAAATTAAATGTGCATATAAAGGTAAAGTTAATGCAAAGCATTCTTCTTTAATTTTAATTTAAGTTCCTAACGTCTGGGTAAAACATTCAAAATGTATGCTAACAGACCTAGTAAAGCTCAGAAGTAGGGTACTATCACTTTAAATTTACTTACTTGTCCATGGTACCCGATGTGCACTATTAACCCTCTTGTGATCTGGAAGTGCTTGCCACTCAACATCTGATGCTGTTGTTGTTTCCAGGTTGATATGCAGGAAACTGGTTGGCTTGCTTTGTACTGCCTGTGGAAGGTCCCACAGCGGTGTGCAATGTTGCATGAGTCTAGAGTGCAAATACTGCAGACAAGGTTTGTCTCCTGGAGGACCTCTCCACTGTTTCCCAGTACCGGGTAATTTATGCCTCCAAAGCTCTGTCAGAGAAGCCAACTAGATGAATAGATAAAAGCACATCAGTTTCAAAAGCCTAAAATGTTTTCTTAGCAACAGGAACCTAAAAAACATACATACATACATACATACATACATACATACATACATAACTGTACAAAAGTCTTGAGCCACCTGTCATTTCTTCATATGAAATAAAATAGAATAAAATGTAATTTATTTATATACATTAAAGAAGTCAGAACAAGTGTTTTACTGTGACAGATACAATCTCAGCAGCAATATAATTTCCCTTCTCATATGTTCCAACCACTCAGCATTCAGCATCACCAGTGTACTAATTACTGGATTGATCATCTGTCATCATCTGCACCTGTTTCTCACTGCTTAATGCTTTAAATTAGATGTTTTCATGGTTGAATGACCCATAGGTCACCATGTAACTTATGAAACAAAAATATTAATATGAACATGGCCATGTACATAGACTGGACTGAAAATGAGAGAAAAAAATAAAAATAAAAAAATAAATGTCCTTCAGGAAGCTTGGAAAATTATTTCTGAGTGGCTCAAGATTTTTGCACAGTACTGTACATACTACTACTACTATTACTACTACTAATAATAATAATAAGCTGTTATTGATACCCATACAGTTTTATTTAAATACACAAAGTTTTATTTATTGAGTAAAATACTGCCAATGATATTCAGAATTCTACCTTTCTGTTCTCATACCTTGTTGGTATTGTCATGTCTGCTATTTAAAGAGACATTCCCTTGTTTATGTGGGGTTTTGGTGGGATCAGGCTGTGTCTGAGCACCATGTATCAACTGATAAACCTTATCAACCACACCCATATCACGCAGTAAATGTTTTCGTTGGAGGAGTGCATTGACTCGTTCCATCTCCTCTGCTTCCTCTTCTTTTGAAACTTCCAGAAACAAGGAAGGCATTTGTGCTGATGTTGAAAGTGGAAACATGGACTGTGGCTAAAGAAAGATCCAGGAATTTACAGGATGTCAACTGTGGTTAAACTTGAAAGAATAAAAACTTAATATTAAAAGATACAGACATTTCAATTAAATTAAATAATGGCAATAACATAAAAAAGGAAAAAATAAATTTACTGATTATATTCATTGCATTTGTTCTTTAGACATGCTCATTTAACAAGACATTTTGCCCCCTCTAGTGGCCGATCAGTGTAACTATGTATTTACAATGCATTTTGTATTTACTATGTATTTACAATGCATTTTTAATACAGTATATTTTTTCTTTAAAGTGAACCAGAAGATACCTTGAAAAATTCTAGGTTTAAATTCTAGGTTTAATTGAGCTTTAAAAAGTTCAATTAAAAAAGTTAAGTTATTTAAAAAGTTCAGGATGAAAGATGACTTACATCTTCTTCAGAGCGTGTTTTGGAGTGTATGTAGTGAGTTTGCACTTTGTGGAGTGGTTTGGGTCTTTCTCCTGCAGATTCTCCTTGAAGATCCTTGTGATTGCCTTTATGCTTTCCTTCTTTCTGTTCCTGCTTCAGACGCAGCTCCTGCAACTGCTGTCTAGATACATGCACACAATATGTCAACACTGATATTTTATAACGTATTCTTAATGAGCAAGTCTTTATCTATTTTATAAAGAAAAATGAATGCATTCAAATTAAGCACAGACCTAGAACACTCTTCTCTTGCTTTAGAGGCAGCAGTCACCTGGAACAGAGAACTGCTGTGTTTAAAATATTTCTCATATTTATCTCCTCCCTTTGTGGGATAGATTGGACGGAATCCACCAAGGTGATTAACTTCATATTTCTGCATCTGCTCCATAGTTGCAGCCTGGGCCTGGCGAAGTTCCTCATTCCTGATCACAGAACAGAATCATAGCCACACAGACAATTAGTAAATATAGAGAAATACTGTGTACATATGTTGTAGAAGCGCTTAATAATTACAGCATACTAGGTGAAGAATGACATCTGTATTGCTGTCAGTGTTTACTGTCACAGGAGCTGTAAGTGAAAATGACCCTAAAGTACCTCGCCTCCCGAGAACGATTCTGTTGTAGACGCTCTTTCACCCTACGCTTCTCTTCTTCTGTGATCTTCTTGCGATCACATGCCCCCAGGTTAATCAGCACCAGAGTGTCATACAGCAAGCTGTCCTTCACCTCACGGTCCAAATGAGAGTCTGTGGTGAAGCTAGGAGAATGATTGACCTATACAGACACATTGGTAAGGAAATTCTGAATACTAATGCATACACAGTATGCACACAAACATGCAAACATACACAGACCCAGAGATTGTAGAACTATAGAGAGAGTCAAAAAATATTCATACTCATTATATCGATTAATTATTTCAATAAAAAATTTACCTCCAGCAGCCAGGGCTTGAGCCGGTGGTCCAGCAGCACATCAAAGCCCAGGATCTCAAAGCAGGCATTGCCTGCTGTATGGTTGGGGAAGCAGGTGTTGTAGTTGTGCTTGATAATGGGATGAGCTGAGATGAGGGCTTTAATGATCACATCATCAATGTCTGCCCATACCCTTTGTGGGTCATAACTCATGGACTCTAGATAATTGTTAAAGGCTGAAATTTTCCTATTAGAAAATAGTTATTTTATTAAAGAAAATGCATTTTCAGGACTAAAATCCTTTTAAGTACTTTCAAAAAATAATACCGTTTGCTTCCCCGGTCATCATCATGGACAAAATTCTCACTGTGCTTGTTGATGGCATAGTTAGTCAGGTGCATGCAAACATCATCCTTCAAGCACATGAGTGACATAGAAAAACTTTCTTAAGGATTGCAAATAGTAAATTTGATGCTTGATATTAGCGATTAGCCTCTTTTAAATTTCAGTGCAATAAGCATTGTACACATATTTTCAAACATAATATACATTGCATTGTGTTTAAGTTATCTGCTGCCTCTTACCAGGGTGCCATTAGTAGGCTCCATATACAGGTTAGTACAGAAACGAGCCAGTCCCTCATTGTACACAAAGATGCGGAAGGGATCACAGCCAGTCACCAACACATAAATGCGCAAGTCAAACTTGAATCCATCAATTATAAATGGCTATGGAAAGATAATAAATGTAAAATGTTTTAATCAGGAAATTCCAGTTTATAATAAGTGAATACTCACAGTATGATGCATAATGCGTAATAGTCTGGCCTAGAATGCATGTCTTACCTTTGATATGTACACTTGGCAAATCATGTGTTCACCAGATCGGATGTCTTTGCTGGACTTGCTGAGAAAGATACCACGACCTTGGCAACCTGACTCCGGTTTGCAAATAAAGGTTTTATGTTTTTTGGCTCTTGTGTAGGCTTGAAAATCACTGTAACTGAAGCATGAGGAAAAGAGATAATATCAACATTGTTATTCAATAAGTATATGTCAGCATTAAGGCAACTAATGTTATGGATACAACATTAACATTGCAAGCAGAACACTTACTCTGCAGGAAGACACCAAGTACGGGGGAAAATGTTATAATCTTTTGGAAAGAGCTTCAACATACGGTTCAGGTTTTTTGCAAGGAGGTCTTTTCTACATATCTCATTCATTCCGGGAAAATGGTTGATTTTCTGACAAAACATGTAAAACCATTAAAGTTCAACAAATGAGACAGCAATGGGATATGGACAAAGATTAAATATAATTACCTGATATCGCTTCATTTCCATTACTCTATCCAAAGACACTGAAAAATCTGTCCAAAATAAGGTCCAGTCTTCTCCTTCCCCAGCCTCTCTTAGACCATATCTCCGGGCAGCACGGCGTACTTACGGTAAAGGGGAAAAAGCAGCAACTTGAGTCGTCATCATTTCATTGTACACAGCTATTAAGGCTATTAACAAACACTGAAATTCTAAAAAAAAAAAAAAACATTTTACTCATACATCTGGACTCATATGAACTTACCACTTTCATATTTACAGTTAGTGAGATTTATCCACAATCATCTGAAAGAAAGGAGACATGCAAAAGGACAGACCTGTGCATTGCTCTGAACATGGTTAAAAAAGAAAAAAAAAAGAGCTACTGTGTAATGCAATGATAAAATCCAGTGTATGCAGTGGTTTTCATTCCTTTTACTGTTTTGCTATAACACTGTAACACTGTAACACAGCAACTTAAACAATAGCCTACATCAATGTAACCAGCTGACCTCTTCTGTCTTTTCTTCTTCTTCTTGTTTCCTGAAAGATTTGAGGTAAAACTCTCAACATGACTGTCACTGCCCCAGCCCTCTCCTTCTTCCTCTGCAGTCGGCTGGTATTGAAAAGAGTCCTGGATCTCTGCATCTGCTACAGAAGAGCCCATGCCTAGAGTCCAAAAGCAAGAGAGAAAAAAATTGTCAAATAAAATATTTGTTATGAATCGAACAATAATGAAATGTCTCAACTTATCTCTGCCTGAGTAATGAACATTCTGTTCGTTCTGTTACAGTAAATGTTGCATAGTAACATTAAAAATCAACTATTTGGTTATTTATATGGCAAACAGGAGCACTTATGTTATTCTTCTCTTTTTTTCTCACAAGTAACAGTCATACTAAAGTGATCATGAACATAGGAAAATAAATATGAGGCGCATAAACGGTCCTGAGATGACTTCAGTTACAACAGGTTGTCGAGGGACATCCCAGCAAGATGTGGGAGGCCTGGGTGCTAGGTAACTGTATTTCGATCCAGTGAGCTGGATAACCCTGTCGTTGGCTCTTAGAGCACCTGACCTAACACAGGGGTAATATTACCGCTGAATATTCTGGTTCATTTTAAAACCTGTATAACCTGTTTCTATACCTCTCTCTAATACATTACCAAGTCTATTACAAAAGGAAAACACACAAACACAGGTAACATACATTGCTATTATTACTATTTAACAGTAAGTCTTCAATATTTATGTGGATGGATTTCCTCTCACAGTCCAAAGACATTTAGATTAGGCTAACTGGTGTCCCCAAATTGCCTGTAGAGTGTGAATACATGTGTGAATGTTGACAGGTCCTATCAAGGTTGTAAAAATGGGAATAAATACAATGGTCACCATTGACCTCCATGATCCCTAGTTGGATTACAGAGGTTCCTAGATGGATGGGGAAATCATATGGTGTTCAGTTCCCTGCACATTCTCTAATATTGAATGTTACACACTTACCTATGAAGTGCTTGGGATCAGGGAGACAGAAGCCTTTCAAGCAGGTACTGTATCTACTGGGTCACATGTCTGTCTCAGAGATGGCACGTAGTCCCTGAAACAAATGAAAACTTAATTTTGTCTGCATAAGTGGATCACTCAGATAGACAGAGACATATAGATAGATAGATAGAAAGTAAAAGAGAGGGAAGAATCCCTTATAGTTGTCTGAAAAATTTGTCCGCGGTTTCATTTTAAAAGCCGGTTAAATGATTGAACTGACAGTAAATCAGATCTGGGTGTAAAAAAAAGAATTGATAAAAAGGTGTAAAGCATTTTGTACTAAAACCAAGATATTTCGTCCAATAAAAATATATTCTTACAAATAACCCACTGATGAGACGTGGTGAAAAACAATACGTTTTGTTCTTGTTATACCTTTATAAAGTTTTTAACGTTACTTGACAAGCCTTTGTAAAATACTCACGAAAAAAGTTCTTTAAGTATTGCATGACCGCACATATAACCCACCTACCTGTCTCACATCCTCGGGGATGTGTTAACAAAAAGAAAGAAAGAAACCTTAACAATATTAGCGTGATGTCTCGCGCATAGTGGAGTTTTCACCGTTGCTATAGCAGCAGAACGAGGTGCTGTAAACAGATTAGCCACGAGTTAGCAAACATAATGAAAGAAGATAACACGTATTAACGATTAATGTACACGCCATGCACACCTGTCTTTCTTAAGAGTGTCGAGTTAGGAGAATATGCGTAAATATTTCTGCTGTGGTCTATGTGTTACGTCAGGCGTGCGCAGAGCTATCCAATCGCTTTCCGTGCTCGAGTAACTCACATGCTGGTTGGCTTTTAACATTAAATGTGAAAAACATCACTGTCTTGACAACCAATGTAAAACAAACATTTTGAACAACTAGTGAATTTCCAGTTGACGCACTACTGATGATATTTTATTTAGTCATTTGATCGGCTCAACAATATGAGCCTTGTTGCTTGGTGTCATTTTAATTGTAAATTAAGGACTGTAGTGTAAACAATAGCCAGTTAAGTATTTGTGAGATCGATGAGTAATCCGACATGTGGCATGATTCTGAACTGATTCTGGACACACGCACACAGAACGCCCAGAAGACCATCCATCAAGCGTGATCAAAATAAGCTACAATACTGTATATAAAGAAAAAACTATTCATAACAACAAACATATACATATATAACTCACACTGCTTAACTGTTAATGTTTATTCTGTAGCTTCTGAATCTTTACAAACACATGACAGAATTCACATTTGTTAAGTGGTCAGGCAGGGTTGTGGCAGTACAAAACACACCATAATACAGAAAGTTGCTATTATTATGAAATTATCATTTATTAAACAAGATACCACAAATCATCTTTATACTTAATACATTATGGATGATATTTACGTTATGTTTATTTAGTTTCCCAGACACACAAAAGCTTCGATATTCATTTGTACAGTTATAATACCACGTCGTTTAATCGGTGTCTGGCTCCTCTCTAGACCCAACAGCTACAAATTAAAGAACGAGCCCAAAAACAAAACATACTGTACATTGCAGGCCAAACTTAGGTTAGCTTGCCCCCTAGTGGTTCAAATGCTAGTTGACAATCTTCTCAATATATTTTAGCTAACATTAAAATTTAAATACACAGATCAGCTATAACGAACACCATCATCGTCTGAATTTAATAATGACAATTATCAATTATATACCAGTAAACTGGTGACAGAAGCATGAACACCCAAGGCCCATGCACCTCTGGAAACCAAAGGCTAACCTGTCTGACCAGAACCCACAGAAAGTCCAATAGAGCTCATAATACTGAAAAAAAAGGAAAGCCAATGCTGGCCACGACAGAAAGGTACCGGAACACTTAACTCATCACCGTCTGCCGCACATGGGGCTTAGAAGACAAATAGTTCAATGTTGTTAATCTGGCCTCCAAATTTCCCAGATCCCAATCCAATTAAGCTTCCATGAGATCTGCCGGGCAAGTAAGCCTGATTCACACAGGCCCTTCCCCGAACACTTCAGCACCAAAGAGATCACAAAGAGAGCACACTTCCAGCGGTCCCATGGAGCCACGGCTCGAGGGGAACCTTAAACCTAGATGGTTTTAAAGTTATGGCTGATAAGTGTACATGGTCAGATTAATGTGTTCTGATGAATCATGTTTTCTTGTACATCATGTGGATGGCTGGGTAAGCTGTGTCGCTTACCTGGGGAACTTGTTTATGACAGTTCCATAGTTTCCATGTATTTATTAATGTTCATAATGCAGAAAACAGTAAAAGGAATAAAGAAAAATCCATGAATAATTAGGGATCCAAACTCTTGCCAGACACTATATTATAGTACACATCCTAACAATCTAACGGTCCATATTTGCTGTTATTCAGAATGATCCACGATGTCCCCAGAATTCTGAGCATAGTGAACCCTATCAAATACTATTTTCATGCATATCCAGAATGGGGTAAAGTTACAAAATTATGAAAAAAAAATTAATGATTGTTATTATTGTCATTTTAGTTTATCCCCTATATGATTATTTGGGCTGAGGTTAAAGCTCTGTGTAGGCTATTAGGTTCTTACACTTCAATCATGGCAATATGTTTATTGATCTCACCTTGTGCACAGGGGCGCTATCACATTGGAGTAGTTTTGGACCCCTTAGTTCCAGTGAAGGCAAACTGTAATGCTACAGCATACAAATAATAGAAACTATTCAATCATTTGCATCCAACTGTAATCTTTTCCTGTAACCCTGTGTGCTTAGAAAAACTATCCAGAAAATGTAAAAAGGTCACACATTTACTGATTCCTGTTTATACAATAAATACCTAAATGTACAATTAAGTGCAATTTATTTTAGCCAGTTCATCTACTGGCATATTTATGCTGTTGGGAAGAAACTGAAGAACCCAGAGAAGATCCACATGGCAAAACAAAAAGCAACCCAGGTCAGGATTGAAATTGGACCCAGTAGCTCTGAGGTGGCAATGATGCCCATCCACCCATGCATCTATTCACACATGACAAAATATTGATACTTTTGGTCTTTTTATTTCAACGGACTTTTGTTGTTTCAATCGTTCAAGTAAAACAATGTGGAATTACATGGGAAAAAAAAGGAATGTAACAAATTCAAAGAGACAAAAATAAAATAAGACTATCAGCACATCTACCCAATCCCCAAAACAAGCATCTACCCCAAAATGGGATAATAGCAACTGACTGTCAAGATTTTTGCTGGAAAAAAAAAAAAAAAAACAATTAAAAAGGTTTATGCAGAATTTTTTTTAGTTCATCAGAAGAATGGGGAATATAAAAAAGGACAATAACAGCAATTTACACTAAAGAGGTGTTTTCTGTTTGGTTTGGACTTAAACACATACGTTCTGTGGCTCTGGATGGAAATTTTCTTTATTACACTTTAAACACTAAAATCTTTGAAGCCCAAATTTGTTTTCTAAACAAGGCATACAGGGATCCAGTCCTATTTTGATCAACAGGCACTCTCACTTTGTCACACTAACTTTAGACTGGTTGACAAAAAAGGTATACGAGAAAGTTGTCCACTAATACTTGAAAAAAAAATTAGGTTGCATTTCATCTCTATTTTGCCAAAAAGCAAAAGGACAAGCAGGCTTTGATTTTTCACAAGCTCAAAGATATACATAGTGTGAGGTACCAGTAATTAATTAACTTGATTGAAAGTGATGCAAAACTAAAACATCTGGGGGAATTATGTAAGATGTGCAAATGGAGAAATGCAGGCTGGACTTAACTTATAGGGAAAAAATACACAAAACAAGGAGGTCTGAGTAGAGACTAACTCCAGCATAGTGCAGCAAAATCACATTTACAGACCTGCTCTCTTCATACCCTGGAAGAAACCACAGAATATTCTTAATTTAACTGACTTGAAACAAACAATAGTCAACAGCTAGACAAGCAGTTTGTCATGGCCCAGCTGCTTAAAATGTTTAAACAATCACTCTTTCAAACTTAGCATAAATCACTTTATGCAATCACCTTTGCAGCACAAGTAAACTCTGTATAAAGGGTACACATGACCCATCTTACAACAGATACTTCTTTTAGTATTCCAGTCTTTAAATGATTACAGTACATAGTGTGAACTAAACAACTCTTGCCCCTTGCCCACCTGTCCAAATTCCTTCTAATATAGTTAGGTAAAGTCCTTTTGATCTTATAAGAAAGACCACATCAATGACTTTTTTTTTTTAATGGGTACCCTTCACCCCATCTTTCCTGGATCTCCATTTGCTTTCTGCATTCAGGATGGCTTAATAATTGAGAATGCACCCAAGTTTAGTTCTTATTGCAAAATGCAACAGACTCGATTCAGCATCTCTCAGACAGTGTTAAAGAATTGCAAATTTGATCCCCAATCCTTAAAACCCGTAAAAACCTTCCTCTCATTACTGTTCAGTCCTAGATCAAGTTTTGGAGTGCCGTTGTTGACTGGAGGAAGAACGAGTGTTGCTCGCTGGAGTGCGAGCCTGAGCCGCTGCCAGCGCAGCAACACTTCTCAGCACCCTGTCTGGGGTTCCCTCACTTGATCCAACACTGGGCTCTGGCTTCCCATGATTTTTGGAATACCTCTCTCTTCTGCTTTCACGGCCCCGGTTCTCTCCTGTTTTCTTCTGCCTGCCTTTCCCTTTCTCAGTGTCACTACCTGATGAGGGTGCTCTCGAGTGCGAGTGTGGTGGACCAGTGCTCCGTGAGCTCAGGCTGCGAGTGCACTGGCTGCTGTTGCTACTACTCCGGCTCCTGCTGCTACCTGCCCCTCTTTCACTGCTTACACTACTGCAAGCACTATGTCCTCTTGAAGATCTTGTCTCTCTATTTTCTTCGTCTACTTCCTCCTTCTGTTCTGAAGACCTTCTCTTTTCCTCTTTTTTGGCTCTCTTGGCTTCAGTATCCAAGGGAGCAACAAGATTGCCTGGTCGCCTCCGAGTAGAGCGGGAGGCAGAATGACCTGTACCAACGGTTGACTGCGGGGAATCTGTTAAACAAGTAGGGGTTTGTCGAGTACTCTCGGTTTTATTAACAACTAAATTTGTCTTAGGGGAGTCATGATCTTGTTTGCCCTTAGACTTTAGACTGATTTTTTCAGAAGTGAGTTGCTGTCCCTGCATAGGCTTAGATTTGGAACTGAAACCTGGTGGATCTGGTCCCTTTCCTCTCATAGCTAAAAGTTTAGCAGCAGCATTAAGTGCTGAGCAGCGTTTGCCCAAGACCTCAGGCTCAGACGAGTTTGGAGAAGTCAGTTTTGAAATCGGTTGGGTGCTTACGGATTTTCGGGTTACCCTAACGGGTGTTGCTGCAGTGGACTCCACTTCTTTGGTCGCTTTCTTTTCAGACCTCCTTTGCCCATTATTGGTCTTGTCACTCATGGTCTCCTTCTCCAGACTTTTTTGTGATGAACGGGTAAGACGTCTTTCTTGACCAGTGGAGTCGTCTGAATCTGAAGAAGTGGAGTTTGAACACTGACCCTCAGGTTTCACTGGCTCTTGATCAGACCCTCTGTCTACACCATCCTTTTCTAAATCTCTCTCTATTCGCTTTCTCTTTGCTGCCATACTGCTCTCTGCAGACCTTTTTGATCGAGATGAGAGAGTACCACTGGAAGAAACAGAAGACGGAGAGGAGGAGCGAACAGATTCCTGACTGCTTTGTCGACAAATGTTTCTTTTCTTGTCTGTGCTTTTACTCTCTTGTTCCATTGTCTGACTCTCCTCTTCTAGTGGTGCATCAGCCACATCAATCACAGGAGTGGTTGGCACTACAGGTTTTGAGAGTAAGGATGCAGCAGACCCCTGATCCTCTAGCAAATTCTGCAATTTTCTCTTTTTTGCCTGAGACTGGCTATTATCTCTCTCCGCTTTCTCAGGCTTTCCAAAGAAGTCAATTTCCATTTCTTCTTTAGATTCAATTAAACCACCTTCCTTTGACACACTAGGGTCTTGCTGATTCTCAGTTCCTTGTTCTTCAGCAGGTGCAGATACATGTTTAATTCTCTGTGTAGAAGAAGGTGATTGCTGAGAAGAATCAGTTGCCAATTCAAGTGTCTCAGGAGATGATGTAGGGGCAACAGGTGTTGATGAATGTGTGGGGGTTGTTTGTGTTATTTCAGACTGGTTCAGATTAAATGTAGTTTCCAATGATACGTCAGGTTGCACAGAAGGCTGAGTTAAGTCAGGAACTGATACTGGCTGAAGACGACCAGTTTTCACAACGGGTTCAGAAGGAGTCTCGCATGTCTGGGCAAATACAGTTGATGTGGCACCAACAGGGTTTAGTGGAGGACTTGCACCTGATATGTTGCTTTCAAGCATTGGTTTTGCCAACAATTCTGAAGGTGTAGTTGAGACTTGGGGATGAGCTGTACACTGATTGGATTTCACAGATATCTCTGAAGCAATGTCTTTGTCTGACACACTTGAGAGCTGTAATGGAATTGTGGTTTCTTGACTGCTTTGAATACCTGAGGATGTAGATGAAGTTATGAACTCTTTGGCAGGTCTTGGAGCAGAGATATCAAAATTCTCACTTGGAGTGTTAGTAGGCTGTAGTGATGAAGGTTTTGAGTTGGTTAGAATGGCAGTTTCTGCCTGTATAACTTGTGCTAGAGCTGTAAATGAAAAGTCTTGAGTGGCAACATTAAGAGATGTGGCTTTCAAATCTTTGAGATCAGAAACAAGTTCCAGAGTAGATCTTTGCTTAACCTGAGGTTCACAAGATGTTTGAACCAGGGGTTTATTGAATTGGATGGGTTGCATGTCTGTTTTAGGAGATTGGTTAGAGTCTGCAGTTTTAAACAATTCAGTCACACTACCAGCTACAGAGTTTATTGTTGGGCTCTCAGGAACAGATGGCACAACTAAAGGTCTGGCTCCAAGACTGGAACTATTTAGGTTAACGTTTACAGGAGAATGGCTTTCCTGTGAAACAGAAGACAAGCCTGTAGGACAGCTTGCTTCTTTTTCAATTTTACCACTGTCTAATGCATTTGTAGAAGAATCTTTGCGAGGTCGTCCTCTCTTTCGCTTTGGTGACTGAGGTGGACTTTGTTCTTCACTTAATGATTTCGGTGGTACAGGGAAATCCTTTTCTAGGGGTTCAGGTGGCTTAGGTGACATTTTAGGAGGTCTACCCCTTTTGCGCTTCCCTGTTAAGGAACAGGTTGCATTAGCCTCAGGTGCAGCGTTCGGGGTGGTACCGCCATCTTTAGATGAAAAAGGCTCTTGTTTCTTTGGTGACAATGGAGTGCGTCGGTCAAGCCCTCTGCCTCTACCCAAGAACTGTTCTCCTAATTGAGCAGCCATACGAGATTCTGTTTCTAAGCGCCGCCGAACAGGTAAGTTCCGAAGGACAGGCATGTCTGGTGAATGGTGTGTAGGTGAGTAAGGGTGGTAACCCCTACCTGGATTTGCCAGTGACAAAGAGGAGGCCTGTTCCTGTCCTTGCTGTGTCTCAGGGGGTGATGCTGAAGGTGATTTTAAAAGAGATTTATCATTAAGAGATTGACTTGGGGAAAGGGAAACCACATCTTGTGAGGACTCAGCCTGCTCGGTCTCTTCAGAGGAACCTTCATTAAGCATCCCTCCACTCCCACATTCCACCCTTCTCCTGCGCTTTGGTTCCTTATCTTCAACCACAGTGACAAGGCGACCAGGAAGCTTTCTAAGGACTTTTGCAGATGGAGAATCTTCTGGAAGACCCTTTAGGACCTCTTCATCAGCAGACTGGCGCTTACGAGGTGAACGAGAATGTGGAGAGACCACTGAAGGAAATAGTGACTGTTGGCCATCCTGCTCTAAATGATGTTCTGGAGAGCAAATAGATTCTGAGGATACAGATGTCTTCCTTTCTCTTCTGATCTGTTGTGGGGTGTTGGTCTCTGCCTCATGCTCATCCCTTGTATCTTTGAATACTGTAGTTAGTGATGACATATGTTCACTGGATTTCCGGTCCACTAATGATGAGGCAGCATCTGAAGGCACTGAAGAGAAGGGCTGGTAATATTGTGATGGTTCTCTGGATCTTTCTGAATCAGAAAGCTGCGGATCATTTGAGATTTTCAAAGGTCCTCCACTGGTGGATGTTGATGTTGCCACTTCTCCGTTTCCTGCTTTACCTCGCATACCACTACGAAGCCTTTCAGGCGTTTCTCTAGGCTGGGAGGACTTCAAACTGGAACTAGGTCCAGGGGTGAGGTTCATACTTGTCTCTACTTTCCTCTCCCTGTCTGGAGATGGGTGTGTTGTAGACGTATCATTGTCCAATTTGGCTGGTGTTCCTCTAAGCCTGCCACTGACCCTTGTAGAAGGGGCACCTTTCTCTCTGTGTCTGCGTGTGCGGCGGGCTGGAGGGTTTTCTTCAGGAGTGTGAGGCATGGAGTCGTCATCATCATCATCAGATGACTGATGTAGTTTTAACCCCTCCTCTTTTGCCTGATCTAATCCTTTTCTTGCAGCTTCAACCTGTTCCTGTTATGACAAAATCACTGTTAACTACAATTACATTTAGGTCATACTGACGGATGGAATCTGATTATTCCAAGGTTCTGAAATAGTTTTCAATTAATAGATTACCTCTGCCTGTTTCAGTTCTTCTTTGCAAATATCCTCAAGAGATGCCTCCAGAAAATTCATGGCATATCTCTCTATGGGAGTAAGCTGTAAAAACCAAAAACAGCAAAGTTGATCAACAAACAAAAAGGAATACAAAACATTTTTTATTTATTTATTTATTTTTTTTACATAAACTGTTACCTGTTCTACCAGAGCAGCAATTTCCTGCTCGGCTTTGGAAAGTTCCTCCTCTTCTTGGTCTCTGCTCTCACCATCATCTAGCGGAATATTTTCATTAAATTCTGCTAACTCAGCCACCTGCTCTGCTTTGGCTTGGGAAGCTGCAACTATGTCCTCTTCGTCCTCAGCACGACACAAAGCCTGAAAAGAGAGTTAAAGACATCAACTGTTGCAATTAAGCACTAAACTATTTAATGAATTTGTACCTAAATACGTAAAAGCTACCAATGTTTTGCCTAGAGGAAAAACATGTACCTGCTCCAAAATAGTGGTTTGTTGTTTGTTGATGGATTCCTCATCATCTGACAGAAGTACATTTGATTCAGCTTCCTTCTTCTCGCCCTCATACACATCAAACAATTCTCGGATGGTTTGCTGAAATAATACGGCACATTAACCATTACTGTCTCATTAATGTCATTTTTAATAGTGTGACAAATTATAAATAACTACATATAAAAAGAACCGTACCTGTTTGAAAAATGCAGTTGTGAAGTTGCCACCTTCAATTGCCATATCTCCCAACATTCTCTTCTGGTTGGCTTTTTTCAAAATGTTTTCCTCCACGGTCCGTTCACTGATCAGTCTAAATAAAATTTAGAGATAAACATTAAAAAGATGCAATGAGAAGATTCTAAATTCATGTTCCACAATAGCTACTGATTTGACAAGAAAGTACAATCTGCAAAGACTCATAATAAATATACATTACATACAGATTACTCATAACCACCTAGGTTTTAGGTTCCCCTAGTGCCAGCAAAACAGCTCTGGGTCCTTGGGGCATGCCTCCACAAGACCTCTGAAGGAGCGGTGGTATCTGGCATCAGGACACTGGCAGCAGATCTTTTAAGTGCTATAAGTTACAAAGTGGGGCCTGCATAGAGCAGACTAATTTGTCCACCACATCCCATGGATGCTTGATCGGATTAAGAATTTAAATTTAAAGGCCAGATCAGCCTTGAACTCTTTGCCTGCTAGCCCCAATACACAGCAAGATGTGATCTGTTACCTTTCTATCACAAACAGTATTAACCTTTTTCAGCAATTTGTACTACATTAGGTTTTTTATGTGATCGGAGTAGACAGGGCAGCCTTTAGTACCCAAAGACATAATTGAGCCTTGGGTGCCTATGATCCTGCAACCAATTTACTGGTATATAATGGATAGTGTTATTCAGTTCACCAGGCACTAAGTTTGGTATTAATGCCAACCGGTGCATATTTTAATTATAAACAGTACCTATAGATGTGAACATCCCTGGTTTGTCCAATACGATGACAGCGGTCCTGAGCCTGAGCGTCCATGGTGGGGTTCCAATCACTATCGTAGAACACCACTGTGTCTGCCCCGGTCAGATTTACTCCCACACCACCACTACGGGTGGACAAGATGAAACAGAAGATTCGACGGTCTGCATTGAAGCGTTCCATCAGGGCCTAAGAGGCAGAGAATGTAAAAGTAAGCAGAGTGAACCTGGGTAACTGCACTGCTACAAAAGAATCCATACATTTGATGTACAAATACCAAGTAGACCGCCATAATAACCCTCAAGGCTTTTTGGCCAAATTGGAAATCCAGGTTACAAATTTGAACATAAAATGGTAAAAATGAACAAAAAAACTCAAATGATAAACAAATTTTTTTTTAAATCAGGTGGAGCAGTTAGCATTTTTTCCTTTTTAGCTATGCCACTCTTCCAATTTTATGTTTATAATTGAACAAAAGCTACATTACACGCCACGAATAGTGTGTAAGAGGTTTTCCAAATAGTGCAAATGTAGATCCAAAACTGACACAGAATCATACAAAATGCAACTATTTAAAAGAGAAATGACAAGTGGACATTAGAGATGGGAGTGAAAAATCATTAAGTTACATATCGTGATTCGTGTGTGTGTGTGTGTGTGTGTGTGTGTGTTATACAGTGCATCCAGAAAGTATTCACAGCGCTTCACTTTTCCACATTTTGCTGTTACAGCCTTATTTCAAAATGGATTAAATTATTAATTTTTCTCAAATTCTACAAACAATACCCCATAATGACAACGTGAAAAAATTTATACATAAAAAAAAAAAAAACAAGTATTCACAACCTTTGCCATGCCACTCAAAATTTAGCTCAGGTGCATCCTCTTTCCACTGATCATGCTTGAGATGTACTTGGAGTCCACCTGTGGTAAATTTAGTTGATTGGACATTATTTCAAAAGAAACACACCCGTCTATGTTGGGTCCCACAACGAACAGTGCAAGTCAGAGCACAAACCAAGCCATAAAGTCCAAGGAATTGTCTGTAGACCTCTCAGTCAGAATTAGACCGAGACACAGGTCCGGGGAGGGGTACAGAAAAATCTCTGCAGCATTGAAGCTTCAGATGAGCACAGTGGCCTCAATTAGTCACAAATGAACCACCAGGACACTTCCTTGAGCTAGCCACCTGGGCAAACTGAGTGACTGGGGGAGAAGGGCCCTAGTCAGAGAGGTGACTAAAAACCCGATGGTCACTCTGAAAGAGCACCGATGTTTCTCTGTAAAGAGAGATGGTTATTTACCACAGGTGGACTCCAATTGAGTTGTAGAAACATCTCAAGGATGGTCAGTGCAAAGAGGATGCATCTGAGATCAATTTTGAGTTTCATAGCATAGACTGTGAATACTTACGTACATGTGATTTTTTTCCCCCTTAGGTACATGCGTTTTTTAATTTGTAATAAATTTGCAAAGATTTCAAACAAACTTCATTTACATTGTCATTATGGAGTATTGTTTGCATAATTTTGAGGAAAAATAATTAATTTAATCCATTTTGAAATAAGGCTGTAACATAAAATGTGGAAAAAGTGAAGCACCGTGAATACTTTCCGGATGCACTGTATGTTTGCATTCAAAGTGATAAAATGTTGCTGTTCCTCTTTAATCCTGCAGGTGTACACACTAAACTATAAGATTTATTTGCAAAAAAAAAAAATCCAATTGTGCACTTTTTTTGATGCACTTTAATGGAAGTTGATATGAGTTTGTTTTTATGCTGTGACCTTCTGATCAAGCCACTTGATCTAAATGCTAGACTTTTTTGCACACTTCAAAATTTTTTTCTGTCATATTTATATGATCTTATCTCCATTTCTTGGACCATCAACATAAAAAAATAAAACTGTAAAATAATAAAGCCAGCACTTTTGCCAAAAATAGATGGCAATGCTCAAAGTGTTGTTTTTCAATTAAATGATTTGATAACACCGGTGTGGGTTTGACTCTTAAAAGTTAATAGATCTTAGATTGTATGTTTACCTCAATTTACTAGCTGTTTAATCCAAGAACCAGAACTCTTCACTTACCTGCCTCTGTTCTACTCGTGTGCTGCCATCCAACCGTAAGTAAATGTGCCCATGGTAGTTGAGGAACTGCTCCAGTACATCCAACATGCGAGTCATCTGCGTAAATATGAGCACTCTATGGCCTTCAGACTTCAGTTTCCGCAGCAGAATATGTAGAGTCTGCAACTTGCCTAATTAACCACAGAATTCCACTGTCATACAATTCAATTAAGTATTTTTTGTTAAACTGTAATATAAATGCATTATAATTTATAATAAATGTAGCATTAATCTACATTTATTTCTAGAGTGCTCCATGTGGCATCTTTAAACCACCATGACTTCTGAAATTCCTAATAAATACCAGTGCAAATCAATCACGTCATGTACCTTCAAATGTCTCAGAGGAAAGCATGTGATCTCTCTTTACCCTTCCCCATTATTAGGGGTTGTACGATAAAGAAGCCCTGACTGGTAGGTAGAAATTGGCAAAATACAGAAATAAATAGCTTTACAAATGTAGGCTACAAAAATTCTAGCTCCTAGGATTATCCCAATTAATTAAGGTCAGGTGTAAGGAAGTACTTTGGCTGCACAGTAAATTACGAAGCTGATGGCCAAGAAGCAGTGATCTTGTATGTTACAATGTTTTTAAAAAAATTAAAAAAAAAAAAAAAACAACAACAAAAAAAAAAAACATATCCCTATCAAATGGGGAATTATGTATATAAAAACTGAATACTGCTTAGTTGATGCATTTGACAATATTTTTGACAAAATAAAGTTTTGGTGCTTGTTTCGTCATGGCCAATATTACTAGATTCCATATTAATGAAAATATCATGTTCGGATGATGCGTCAGTTAAGTGTGAACGTAGTTACCAAATATTACATTAAGTAACAGTCATTTTTGTGGACTTATTCCGAAATCTCATTGTGCAGACCATAGTAGTTATTTACATATTATGCAAATCAGACCATTTACTTTATACTAGACCATCGCATACAAATAAGGCAATTAAAAAAATTCTATAAACAGGTCAAACAACACACACTGATACTCACCACAGTCATACTGGATAAGTCGCAAGTCAGGGAAATGTGTCCGCATATTGCAGTGAATGTGGTGCAGCGTATGCATGAGGGGAGAAAGAAGAGCCGACATTGTGGAGATAAAACGTGACTGTTGGTAACTGAAGGAAGGAGGTGGATGGCAGCAGTGCATGGTGATGGGCTTAGCCTCCACTGGAGGGATGGCAAATGTGAACCTGTGGGATGCAGAGAGAAATTGGTTATACAGTTGTGTTCAAAATAATAGCAGTGTGTTGAAAAAAAGTGAGTAAAGCTCCATATCTATATAATAACTTTTAA
>JAQMYJ010000006.1:11553721-11569818 GCA_030014305.1 Clarias laeviceps | reverse complement strand
TAGTTTTTATCCGATTAATCGAAAAAATAATCGCCCAACTAATCGATTATCAAAATAATCGTTAGTTGCAGCCCTAATCTTTAAAAAGGAACCTCTCTAATGACACTTGCTTTTGCCTCCTTTTGAGGACTTCATGGAAATGTGACCTTGTATTGTCATTAAACAGTTTTATCTCCGGCACTTCTATAGCCTTTTTAACCCTTTTATTCACAGGGGCCGTTGTTGCAGTACAGTTACTAAAGAACAGTCACTACACTTGGACACAATAAAAAAAGAAATGCTTTATGTGCATGCCCAAGTGGTCACAATGTTACAGTAAATAGTACATGCGTGCACAGATGTTGACTGAGCATGGAGATGATTACCCACACTTCCACAGCTTGAGAGAGAGAAGAACCATTGGCTCAGCTGTGATCACGTGACAAAGTTTTGTTAAGTTAAAATTAATTTCAAAATTTCTCATCTTTTAAAATGCTCGCAGACCAAGTTACCCTTAACTGTAAATATACATATAAAATGTATATAATACAATTATATAATATTTGTATATTTACAGTGGAACCTTGGATTGCAATAAAAACAACGTTAATGTAAATGCTACCGACAATCAAGGTTTGCATGCAAAAGCCTAGCATGCCTTTACATTTTTGGAGATAAATAACATGTTTCCCATAAAAGAATAACTTGTTCCCACAAAAAAAAAATCCTATTTATTTATCATCACTTTACCTGAGGAGCCATCATCACTTTCATCTCCATCCGTCTCGTCTTCTTCATCTTCAGTTCTCTCTGATACCTCTGAAGACTCAGGTGATGCAAAAGGTTCTTCAGTGTCAGAGGCATATGCCCCTTTGTACTTCTCAAGCAGCTCTTCCATAGTCATCTCACCTGAGGATGAAAAATGGAAAATATAAGCAAAGACAAAACGCCAAACTAATCCTACAGGGAGTTAAAGCGTTATGACAATGTTTTTATTTACATTTTAAGCTTTAAAAGATCTTCCAAAGTCTTCCAAAGGAGTGTGTGTGCCGCCTGCCCACTAATAGCTAGAGCACATCTATATTTTCTAATAAAGATTTTGAGAAGGTTTGGTCAAATTACCATCAATGGTTTAGGAGGAGTTGCGGATAGCTGATTTGACAATCCCCTTTTGTTTATGTGTAAAAATGTGTCTCTTTTTCAGGCAAAATTTGCCTTTTTATTTCAAGTGTGATGACAACGGACAATGCAGACAGGCGACACGAAATGAGGCAGCAAAATATCCTGTAGTTCTATTTTAAATGCATAAAAAGCAATAATGAAAAGTAATGTAGGTGTTATGAGTTTGTGCACATGCAAACAAGGGTGTGCTTCAGAATAAGCTCAGGTGCTTCAACAAATAGCATAACTTTTAGGGTGATGCTATAAAACTAATTTATAAACAAAAGCTAGAAGGAATATATTGCAAATACTCCATGTTTGAAGAGATAACAAATAAAATGGCCAAACGTAGTATTAGGTGAACCGGACTGAAGTGGCAAAGGAAGGCTAAAAGCAAGACTGAAAGAAACTACAAAACTCAAGCCAAAAAAGTTGACTAGGGAAAAAAATGCAAGGCTAGCTATTGAATAATTAAGATTCAAACTCAAGTTCTCAACAACTCAAAACCTTACAGCTTGTGTTAAATTTCATCATTACGACAGCCATTTTTTATTATTTTTTTTAAAGGAAAAAAGAAAAGAAAAAATACAAAGTATATGTAATCACTGGTTACCCTCTCTTGCCAAGTCATCAAGCTCCTCTGCATGGTCTCCATCACCCTCAATCACCTCCTGAGCTTCAATTGTGTCTTCAACATCCTCAGCTTTCAGAAGTGATTACATAATTGTTAAAAGTAATGCCACCAATTAATTAAAGGATGGATAAGGTGATGAATGGAGTAATAGGAAGAAAGTCAAACATACCATCTTCCTCATTAGCTGAAAACTCTTTGTCTTCATCTTCAACTATAGACGAAGACTCATCTGATGCTTCATCCTCAGATGCAGAGCCCTGCATGATAATCATAGTTTACAGCATGCACACGTCTAACACAGACACACCTAGTAATAAGACGGAGTTGAAAAGTCCTGCTTGCTGTTTTTGGTGCGTTACCTGGGGGAGCGCGAGAGTACTGAGTAGCTGGTCCAGTGGCAATGTGCTCTCCTGCTTCAATAACTCAATTTCCTTTCTCTGAGTCTCTGCATCATTCCCATCCTGCTGCTCTTCCACCTCAATTGTCTCTTCATCATCTTCCTCCTCACATGGAGGCTCAAAGTCAATATCTATAAAGAACAAAGGGAAAAAATATTTAGAACACGCAAAAGCCCATCAGACCGTTACCTGCAAGTCGTCCAAACCATATGAAATGCTTACAGAACATTTTTAGTGCAGGTACATTTTCTTACCATCTTCCTCAGGTGTGTTAGGCTGACTGCGTCGAGAGGGAACACTGGTAGGGGCTGCAGGTGTGGCTTGCAAGGACTGACTAAGCAGGTCAGAGTAGCGCTCTGTCTGGCCGACTATGAAGTCGAGCTGGAGATCCAGAGCTTTCTTACGTTTTTCTTCAAGCCTTGATTGCTGTTTGTACTGCACAACCTGTGTGGTGTAAACATGAAAAAGACAATCAAATAAAAAAAAAAAAAGTTAATTAACTGTTTTTACACTTTCAGGTTAATTCACAAACACAAAAAAATTGTCCAGCTTTTAAAATTGTGAACTCAGCACAATAAACCAACAAATCACCTTCTCAACACTGCTCCAAAAAGCACGGACTTCCTTTGCAATGGAAGCAGCGATCCTCCTCAACTTGGCATGCTCTTCACGCTTTGCTCTCTCCTCTTTCTGCCGTAGCTCCTCATGATGCCGCATTACCATGCGTACCACCTGCAACCAACCATTTTAATTAATTTAGACTGTAGTCTCCATCAACTATACTTTGCATTCGAACATCTAAACAGTAAGTAAACAATTTAATAAATGGCAAAACTTTACTTTTCTGGCTACGCCTCTTTTCCAGCGCCTCTCCTGTGCAAAGTCAGCAGAAAGCCACTGCATCTCCTCACAAAGATAATCCCAGTGCACCTTTGGCCGGAGTGGCTCAGCCACACGGGATAAACGTTTTAGGGACCAAAAGCCCTCCCGTTTCAGTGCAAGTGTCCGATGCTCTATCTCTGCCTCCTGTGATAAATGTTAACATTTTCAGTATCTTTCAAGCCAATACAACCTTGCAGGAATCCACTGTCGTGTGCTTTCTTCATCATAAGTTATCAAGACTAAAAAACTTCTTTTGAGATTTGTTTGAGGAAGTAAAAGTCTGTAACTTTAAGCAGGTTTGAAGAAAATGTAAGTTATTTAATGGTCCACATTTTATGATGAACATATAATTAGGTTAGGTATGATGTCAAATATAGGTCTTAAAAAAAAGAAGGAAATTTTTTTTTATTATTAATTAAAAAAAATATATATATATTTAATCGACAAGCAGAATCTGCAGGAAAACTGCAATCGGTGCATCTATAATCAAGAACATAAAAATATTTCACTTACGTGTTTGGCCAGTTCTGCCATATCAGTGTGTTTCTCTGAGCGAGGCCGCTGGTTCAGCGTTTGATCTGACTGGGAGGCTAAACCAGAGTTTTGGAGAGAAGGTAGAGCGTGTTTGGAGTCTATAGACGAGGAAGTAGGAGTTGGTGACGGTGTACGAGACGTGGAGGGAGTGGAGCTTGATGTACCTCTGCCTGCTATCCACTGGCGAACCTAAGATAAGAAAAGGAACACAATGTAAATAAATCTCGGCCAAAATAAAGCAGACAAACTAAAGAGCATTTTTTACAAGACGATTACTGGCTCTATACAGGTATTCAATCCTTGTTTATTTCTGTCCTTACTACTAAAAAAAACAAGGAAATTGTGTGTCACTTTACACTAAGCTTTAGGAAAGTTAGAATTTTGAGAGGCGTCATCTTGCAAAGTGTGATTGTCTCAGAACAAGAGATGTCAATAGAAGATTATGACACCTCTTACCTTCAATAAAATGGCCTGTGTGTCTGTCCTGCTCTGTCCATGCTGTAAAACACACATGGCTCAAACATGCAGCCAACTAGGGCATCATAATCGGATGGCATTCACATGACAATGTGAGCATGCACACAAAGTAGACTGAAACACGGATGGTTAACAGTTGGCTAATGACAAACTTTGTTCTGATGTGTGAATAGCTCTGAAACACATACAAAGACTAAGCAAGCAATTAAGGAAACTAGCTTACACAGTAATGCCTAAAAATAAGGGAGGAGAAACATCAAGTGATATGAGCGTACCTTATTTTGTGCTGGACTAGGAATAATACTGCTCTCGTTTGTCTGGGCCTCTAAAGAACCATCAGCTTCTCCTTCGCTGCTCTCTCCTATGGAAGCATCAAGCTGCTCCATGGCGTTGTCTTGCACAGTCTTTATTCCTGTCAAATGCTGAACTGGTGAGTGTTGTTCCTCCACATCCAACAGCACAGAATCATGGCATGGCTGGTTAGAAGGACCTTCAGACTGATCAGTGATGGAGCTACACATACTCCCCGACCTGGAAGGCAGTCTTGGTGAGTTATGGGTTGGAGTTTTAGTAGATGTAGCAGAGTTTAAAAGAGACTCATCTTGGGGAATCTGTTTTTCAAATGCTAGACAATGTTCTGATTTGATTAAGGCTTGTTTTTTTGTCTCATCCTTTGAAGATGAACCAGTAACATTACAGGGAGCATTTAGCACATGAAAGCTAAGAGGTGTTGGGTCTGCCTTTTCAGCTGCAACATCTGTAGTTAAGTCAAATTCTGAAAGGCACTCTACAGAGACTCTATCTAGGCAATCACTAATGGTACCAGATGGGCTCTGGTTTTTGGGAAGTAGAGCCAACATTGGAGGTTGTTTGAGGAGAGCCTCACCTCTCTTTAGTATAAGCAACTTTGGATCAATAACACTTGATGGAGAAATCTGGGACACATCCGAGTTATTTTCTGTGGACTTCACTTGCTCCTCTTGGACAGCAGAAGGACTGTTTATTAGGGCAGAATCTAACATGTTAATTGTATTTTCAGCACTTGAGCAAACGATATCTTGCATACAAATATTTGCTGAAGAGGTAAAAGGGGTTGAGAAAGCTATAACATTCTGTGAAGCTAAAACAGTTGGTGGATGAGCGGAGTCAGTCAATGTTTCTGTTAAAGGTTCAAAAGAATGTTTATCTGCAGATACTTCTACACCTTTTTCTGGTAACAGCAACTTAGCAGCTTCATGAACAGCATCTGGGGGAAAGCAGGGTACCGTACACTCATAGACAGCTACAGGTGTCTGTGATTCAGGACAGTGCACCATACCTTCTGTGCTAATCTCAATCTTTTCATCATCCTCTGTGCTTTGACACTGCTGGTCTATCAGTGGAGAATGATCACTTACCACTAACCATGTGTCCTCCATTCCTGGCTCCACTAGAATACCTACATCAATTAAATCTTTCATTTCAACAGCATGTCTAGAGAAAGTCTCTGAACCCTCATCATGCACTTTCATATTATCAGATGTTGAGAAACCATCATTTGAGCATTCCATCTGTGGGAGCTTATGACCTACTAGAAAGGATTCTTGCCCTTGTCGCATCAAACAATCATTTTTAACCTGAGAGAGACATGGCTCATTTGAGTCTATTCCCTCTGAATTTGTACATTTGTTTTTATGTAAGAGTATATAGCTCCCATCTGGCTGGTGATCTTGATATGGACTTAATTGCATACTTTTGGCACAGTCGTTATGCTTAACAATTCCATGTGATGCACTACAAGCAACCACATGAGACCCTTCAGTCACTTTGGGGGCCGGTAAATTTTGAGTATGTGTCTCAACCCCCAACACCTTTGGTTCTTTAACAGAAATATCGTGACATAATCCTGTTCCATCTAAAGAAAGAGAGTTAATCTCCTGCCCTCCACTTGCATTAGTCTTGTTCCCTGTTAAAACAGATTTAGAGTTTCCACTGCAGTTTATACAGTCAGGGCTCAGCTGGTTCGCCTGTGTAACTTGTGTGTTTTGAGGATGGTTAGAGGGTTTGGGTGTTTTCTGAGGGAAGGCAGCATTAGGGCTGGAAACCACAACAACAGAAGTTTGCTGGAGACTTTTAGACAAGCATCCTTCATCCTCATCTGTGTTATTTGAGGCACCATTTCCATTTCCTGTGGGAACAAGAAGTCTAAACACAGATTCTCCTTGTCCTGCGGAAAAAACCCCTGAGGCAGAGTGCTGCCACTCTTTTTCAGATGCTGCTGAACATAAACCAACACCCCCTTCTTCATTTGCTGCAAGTCTCTCTTTTGTGACTTCATCCATGGAATTACTGGCATTACTGGACTCATTAAGTATTTCTGTGTTGGCTGTGATGATAGTTGTGGTAAGAGGCTGTTGCACAATTTGCAGGACATCAGACTCGGGCAGTAAACTCCTCTGAGCTGAGTGCAAGCATGGTGCAGTTTGGAACTGCTCTGTGTCTCTAGATTTGTGGTCTCTGTCTGCTGCTTTATGTGAGGCGAACTCTGCTGAGCTGGACTGAGTTGTGAGGATACAGGTGCTCTGTCTGGCCGTGTGCTTTGTTCCACATACGTCCTCTTTACCAGTCTTTGATTTACATTCCAGATTAGCTTTTTCTGGAGCCATGGGTCCCTTTTCCGTTTTAATGACAACTCCTGGGTTAGGGGTCCAATCCTGGCACTGGTCAGTTCCCTTGGCCATTTCTGTCTCCCTGTGTTCAAGGCTTGTTTTCTCAGTGTTATACCCATAATGCAAATCTTGTCCTTTTCTAACACTGCCCGTGTCACAAGCTGAAGGTCTTTCTGAGAGATTTTGTGAGTTTCCTGCAACCATGGACATGGGTGTTTTTTGTGCAGCTTCCGTACTGCAGTCCAAGGTTGAATTCTCCTCAGACTCCTTGGTATTGCAGTTTTGACAAGCCATTGTGGTGGTCTGCTCTTGATTTGTAGCCTGCATGTTTGCTTTCGGTTGCTCCATCTCAGTGGCAGGGCCAAGCAGTGGTGGTGGTAGTGAGGCAGCTGGGACCGGCTGCAGGACATGCTGGGGTGGCCCGGCCACATTCTGTGTAGCCGCAGGGATGCCACCCAGCACAGCCACAGCCGGAGGGGTGCGCTGCTGCACCACCTCCTCCCCAAGTCTTCCTCCTTCTGGACTGCTTCTGCTACAGACTGCACCTGAAAGAAGAACAAAATACTAATAAATTCTGCACAATTAACACAATTATGTTACATACAAAGTATGAGTAACAAAGTACTAGGAGGCAATGCATCACCTGTATGTGGTGGAGGCCCAGTCTCTTCTGTACTTTCCACTTCCAGGATGCTAAGATCAAAGACACCACAGCATCTAGGGGGGCAAAAACTTTAAAAGTGAAACCAAAATAATTGGATTAAGTTGATGCACTATTTGCTAAAAATAAATGCACAATGAAAAAAAAAATAATAATAATCACAATCACAGGCCTATTATATTCACGTGTTAAGAGGAAACAACTTCCTACATCTACCTTCCAATTCCTCACGTGCTTTCAATGACGGTGAGCCAGAAACTAAACAGCACAAAGGTAGTCATGTTATCCAGTACAGTAGGCTTATAAAGATATTACCCCATGTGGTTTAGTGTTGACAAAAATTGTAAAATATATCAATGTTTTCGATGTGCCAGAAATATAATCTTTATTTGGGCCAATTAGCGCGCTCATTAAGGGGAATATGCCACGGACATGTAGCCAACATGCAGGACTGCATCTGCGTCCACTGTAGCTAGCAGTGTTGCTTAGGTTAATTAGCAATATGGATAATATTAGAAACAAGTTTTTCACCGAAACAAAACTCAGCTTGTTTAAAATCCAAGGTATATGTACAACAGATCATTCCTCAGTATTCGACAGTAAGTTTGTGAGAGGCGGTAAATCTTTGCGGCGGTGTGGCGCCTGCGAGGTGCAATACACAAGGGCCTGAACATAACCACAGAGAACCATAGACCAGGTGTGCCGGGGCTTAATGTAACGCCTTATGCAGTTGTTTAAGCGTGGGAAAGAAATGTAAATGTTCGGTGCTTTGTAAGCAGGTGCAATAAAAAAGAAACTTGAAGACAGCGCGGCTAATACGGCGGCTAGCTAGGCAGCTCACGCGCAATCTCAAGCTTACGCGACTCTTCCTTACGGGAATAAAATACACAGGCGGGTCTGTTTTCTGTGTTATACGAAGACGTTTTCGTCATGTTGTGTAACACACTGTAAAGGTAACGTCCTCGTACTTTCACACATCGTGAGCCGTCTGCTTAGTTAGCTAGCTCGCTAGCGTTAGCCATGGGGCAACTTGATGACGTCACAACGCGGGGTCATATGCGCGTTGATCAAAAGATGACTGTCAACATTTATAATCCTGCAATATGCTTTAAACCAGGACCCTCGTCCATATGATTTTCTTTAAAAGACACCCAAGAGACAAAAGGTAGGATTTGAAAGAGGTGAGACAAACTAACTTTATGTGGACTGAACAGAGAAAGGCATGTTCAGTTAGAATGGATATAATCATCCAACAAATGAGTTTATATCCCAAATAAACTGCTGAAGCAGACTGGATCTCGGATCCCATTTCTGTTTTGACCCGTTACTCACTGCAGCATGTATAGCCAGGTAATGTTAATCTAGCTATATAATATTTTAATTTAACTGAATTCAAACTCCAATCTAACTTAATGCCTCTAACAAAAGTTTAATAGCATTTCCTTTAGGTTAGAAAACAACCTTTAAAGTGCCTGTAATTTGGTCACAAAAGTCAACCTGATATGCAACGATTTGAACACTGAAGTTTTATTCGACAAGGTTGTATTTATCACATGAATGCACAAAAGTGAACTTAACCCGCCATATCAAAGTCCCCTGCTGCCTCCAAATACCCCGCTCCCTCCCACCGCTTTCAGTTTTCCCCCCTCCTTCCACCGTCGCCGCCATCTTAAGTTCCCACCTACCTGGAATTTCTGAGCAGTTTTCTTTTACTAAATTCTCGTTGAAGGAGTCGCCATCCGCTTCAAATCGCACTCAATCCGTGATTGGAGTTTTCCAAACTATCTCTCGGTACCCAACGAGGTACTGGCAGGTTCGTTTGAGCAAGTTAAAGACCGGTCCGAGAGAGACTGGGTTTGGATCGCTGAATCTAGCGGTTGCGGGGAGGAGACTTTCGACGCAGCGAAATGGAGGAACGAGCGACTGCTGACAAAGTGCGGACCGGATCAACATCTCGCGAGATTTGTGTTACCGCGCTATTTCCGCATCGCGTTTCAGACCGCTAACTAGCTACTTATTTAGGTAGGTGTGTGTTAATTTTGTTTTACACCCAATGGTTACTTTAGCTGTGACAGGATCAGGGTTAACAGTTTACCTTCTGTTAATGTACGCGCTCGTTTAATTTCGTTCTAGAAACTGCGAGACTTGCTGCGTGCAAGCTAGACATGTTACCCGTGGCTAGCTATAACATTAAATGCGGCAACAAGGTAATTAAGTTGCGTTACTTCTTCACTTTTACGTACCTTTCACAAGTATATGACAACTGTACGAAAACACTCAGAGTTACAACTTCAGGTGAAAAATGACTCTCAGACTTTTCAAACATAAGTGAAAATATTTCGAACATAAATGATGTCTGACCATTTAAGAGTTACCACTTAAATAGTCCAACCCAAGACCAGCGGTCACACGTCCTCCTCCACTTTGTCTCAACATAAAACGACTAAAGCACATTCTTCACAGAATTATTAGTTGTTTTAGTTTTAGGTTGTGGCAATAAAGATCTACATTTAGAGGCACTCCTCAGGAGAACTTCACCGCAACACCGATTCAGGGTGCACCAACCCCAACACAGTTTAGCTTTCCTTACCTACTCCTTACTGAACTCTCAATCCCTTAATTGATGGGTTTGTCATGGTAAAGGGGAATTAAAGTACACCGGACACTAGTTGAGAGCTCCTGCCTAGAATTATAAGTACTTTAAAAAATTCCAAGGATGAAAATCTTCTCTCTTCCCCCCCCCAAATAAACCCTCCAAACTCAGACAAGGGATTTATAAGAAATCCTAGTAGACAACTGAGAAGAATTACAGAAAATAGCAACAATTTCTGTATTTAAATTAAATTTTAAATCAGTATGATTTTAATGCCACACAGGGCACTACATACAATGAAGCAATACATAACACACACACGTAAATAAACAACAATTTTGTTTAATAATTATTCTTACTTGCGTTCTTTTGAGGGGAACATCTTTAAGGATATAAAATGTTTTGCTCAAATAGTTAACCATTAATGTCTTGTTCTCCATTTACAACTCCCTTCAATCCTGCTATTGGTTTGCACATACAAAACCAGCACCTTTTTATTCAGTTGCTGCTCCATGCTCCTATGAAATGCATCTTTTATGGAATATGCTTGCCCACATAATGCTGTTTAGACCTCATCCCAATAATTTTTTGATTTATAAATATTTTCATTGATCAACAGCTAGGAGGACAGGTTTTGTACAAACTCGGTTCACAGGCATTTGCAATACCTAGTTTCTTGAAGCAATTTTACTGTGCTTTTTTTTTTCCGAAAACTGTCTTCGTTTGCAAGGGAGTGCCACTGCTGAGACCTGAAACAATGACATTATAACAAACAGTGAATATGTTTATTATATAAGGTAATTAATGTTAACAATAATAATTACAAAAGGAATATCACTATTCTACTGTATTCTGTTCCAGCTCATGTAGAGTCAGAGTGTAGGAAATGGGAAAGTTTGTTTTCCATTTAAATTTTAAAATATCAAACAAGATGTACAGTTAATAATTTTTTTTTTTAAAGATTAAAATAAAATAATTCTGCAGACGTTTATTGTAACGTTCATGGAAGTTGTGCCTGTGATCATGATCTTGCTGTAGATGCACTGAGAGCAAAAAGCAGACAATGTGTTACGTTAAGTTCATTTTCCAACCGTGCTGTTTCTTCAATCTAGTTATAGACAGAGCACACACTAGACAAACAGAAAAGCACTAATTAAGCTGAAACTCCATTTCCCACTTCTTCATATGCAGATCTCACCCTCCACAACCCCCCCCAACCCCCGTTTTTTTTTTTTTTTTTTTTTTTTTACACAACCATGAGTTCATAAATTGGAAATACATGTCACAATTCATTACAATGCAAACTTCTCTGACTGCACGTGAAGCCATCAGCCTGAAGACAACCCTGCAGGGTTTGTATGTATATATTTCATATTACAGAACACAGCCTTTAGGCTTCGAACATCCACAGGCCTCTTTAAGAAAATCCTAAATATAAATTGAAAAGCACTGGATTGAGAGAGAGGGGGTCTGTAGGGAAGAGTACCTTAAATTGCACCAAATATAACCACAGTGGATAAATATATTGAGCAGCCCTCTGCAGTGTCTCTGCCCTCCACTCAGGTAATTTAAACACTCATGTATAATAATTGTATCTTCAGCAGGCTTGGAGTGTCCTGCGAAAAACTTCTACTTTAGGTTTGCAGTTCAAGACCAGAAAATTCCATACTCCACTGCCTAGTACTATCTGGATTCTCCATCCTTATGTGAGCTGAACAGGGCCAAATCTCCAGCCCCACCAAGTCTGGAGCTGCGAGGTGGAGTGGAGGCCCTGGTCACAGATGGAATAAGTGGAGGGGGTGCCCCAACTGACAAGGGTGCAACTAGACTGGACGTCTTGGTAAGAATTCCATTGGGAACATGAGAATGTGGATGCAATGGGCCTAAGCGGGAATAGAGGCTTGGGTGATGTGATGTGGGACCTCCTGGAGGATGGAGCTGTGTGTGAGACAATAAGCCTGCATGCAGCTGGTCTAGGTGGGCTGCATGAGATGGACTAGGCAGGTGAGGCGCAGAAAGGTGTGGATGCATTCCAAAATAACGCACCCTTTCAAAGTCCTCACGCAATATCTGGGCACGCTGTTCTTCATCCAGCAAGCCTCCTCCAGGGCCACCGACCTGAGGAGGACGATCAAAATGATGAGACATCAACCCAAACTCCGGCCGGGCTGCAGAGGATGAGGCTGAAGTGGAAGTAGGTGCCACGGGATGATGGGGGCCCACTGCCACTGCTGCAGCTACAGCAGCTGCTCTCTCTGCCTCCAGGTATCGTGCATGCTGATGCTGAAGTAGGCGAGACAAGTGCGGATCTGTGCGCAGTGCAAGATGGGGATCTGGACGTTGGGCTAAGATCTCTCTACGCTGCTGCTGCTGCTGCTGAGCAGCAAGTTCCCTCCATGGATCCCAGGGGAAGCTGTGAGGAGCCTGTGAGTGACCTTGAGGTGGTGTATGTGGATGGGCTGTAAATCGATCTGCTGGAGGTCCTACAACTAGCCCAGTTGATCCACCAGCTCCACCAAGATAAGCCTCAAGAGTCAAGCGGTTGCGATCCAGAATTGGAAGATGATGGTGAGTAGGGTGTGGAGTAGGAGGAGGAAGAGGCACTCCAGATGTCGGAGTCAATGAAAGGGTTGAAGAAGGAGTTGAAGGATGGTGTGTGTGGCGACTGTTAGGCCGCTCAAAGCTATGAGGGGGTACAGCTGGATGCTGTAGGGAGATTGGGATTGGCTCAGGCTCCTCCTTTCTCTCCTCCTTGACTTTCACTGGGGGATGAAGCAGCCCAGGAGGAAGATTAGTGGGAGGCTTCGAAACTGGGGTCGTTGTCCGATCAGGCTTCTTGCCTGGAAGTGAACTGACTGAAGAGGAGGAAGAGGCTGGACCACTGCTCTCTCTTTGGGATAGATGGGAGGGTTCTGAGTTGAGTGCATGTGCCTGTTTACCAAACAAGTCCAGAGGGGAGGATGCTGATGGGGCATTTGGAGGAGGAGTAGCAAGAACAGACGAAGTGGATGAACGAGGTCTGTCTGGTGCTGAGGAGGTTGATGCTGGTACTCTGGTGGATGAATGCTGTCTTTTTTCTGACTCTCGATCTCGCTCCCTTTCTCTTTCTCGATCCCGTTCCCTGTTTTGTCCATCAGACTGAGCAGTGACTATTCCTAAGGGGCCCATTCCATTCATGTGAGAGCTAGGAGTGCTGCTGCGGTGTTTGAGTGCACCAGGAGACATTCGCACGGACTGACGACCATAAAGTAGACTATCCCTAAGAAGTGATATAAAACATAGTAAGTATGGAGACAATTATATACAAAAATCTGGCCAAATAGTTACCTTCACATACATGATAAAAGGCTTTTATATTTTTTATACAGAGTTGTGGCATATCTACCTGTCTTTTTCATCTTTTATTTGAGTCAGTTCTCTTCCTCCCATGTCCTTTCCTCTCTCTCTATCATCCCTTTTTTCTAGTCCTTTGGCCCAAGAGGGCCCTGGGAGGAAATGAGGGCCAAGGCGACTCCATTGTTCGTGTGGGTTGCCCAATCCTCCTACTGCACTTGCTGAGGATTCTGCCTTATGGCCAAAAACCGAACTAGCACCTAAAGGAAATAGAACAAAGAGAAAATGTATCGATGTTGAAAGTGCTTTTAAATAAGATACGTTTTCTTAAGCAAGTTAACATTTTGACATACCCAGTGAGGGGCTACCCAGTCCCCCAAAGGCACCAGCACCCAGTGCTCCCAAAGGTGGAAAGGGAGGTGAACGACCATATGGATCTGTAACAGACAAAACCAAAATTAGGATCAATTATGCCAGTCTCAGTAACAGAAACAGAAAACTATACAAAAATAAAATTTTAGCTGCTTGCCTTGGAGATATTTTAATGTTATGCCCAGTTTTATGTTTTATGCCACTCATCAACTTTAAGAACTTGATTAACTTTCCTGTATTATATTAATTTTTAAAAATCGCCACAGTTAAACGTGTACTCGGCTTACTCATCCAATCTCTTACCCAGATGTGTTGCTGGGGTGAGGAAAGAGGAGTGGGGTGTTGATGGAGGGATGAAGGAAGTGGAGGACGGATTGACTCCACCTGAGAAGACACAGAGGTCAACTCAAGTATTTAACACCCTTTAATGGAATACCATTGAATGTTTTTATTTCAATTTCATTTATGTTTTAATACTCTGATGTTAGATCCTCTCCAAGCCATTTAATAAAATAGCAACAAAGTTGCTTGTGCATGTGAAACAGTACAGTTTTATGTATTATCCAATGCCAAGCAAACTGCCTATATCAGAGTTTTTATAAGTTCTAATAATAGCCTATTAAAAAGGATAAGTCCTCTGATGTGAGTGGATAGAATTTTTTTTTGCTGGGACATTAATGTACACAAAAGTAATACACATACTAGCAGCTGCAAATAGACTGCCGGGTCGAGTGAGATCAGGGGTTGGAGGCAAAGGACCTCCAAGTGCTCCTAGATTGCCTATTCCTCCAATGCCACCAGGACCAGGGAGACGGGGTAGTAAGTCATTCCGTAATTCCAGCTTTTGAGGATCTGCCTGCATCAACTGGAAGAGTAGAAACAATTCAGAAGAGTAGTATCATAATACCAATAAACTTGAGAAATACTCTACTAAGGAGACAGACAATGGGCAAAATAAAATTAACAAACCTTAACTTTCTCCTGATGCCTCAAAATCATCCATGCCACACGCACATGCATAGCGCACCACTTTCCAGGCTTCTGCAGTGTCATAAGAAAGTGTGAATCTTATTTATCAAAAATGAAGTGGATAAAAAAATTAAATGAATGATAAGCAAAGACACCAAACTTACATTACTGACTTTTAGTGATGGTGCAAACGGGTCAGTTATCTGTGTAAATAAAATAATAATTATATCTTTCAACATTATATGGTGCATCAATTTACTACAAATCAGACAAGTACAATACCATGGTAATATTAAATAAGAAAAAAAAAAAACATTGACCAGTCTTAGAAATACTTCATGATAATGGGTACTGCAAGCTCCATACCCTGGGGTCTTTAGGTTGGAGGTGGGGAGGCACAACTCCCAGGCGAGCAGGCATATCTGGAGCAGATCCCTGGAGGGCAACAAGCTATCACAAGACACCGTTGTAAACCATTACAATTACCAAAGCATCTAACTGGATTCAATAGCTTTTTTTTTTTTTTTTTACAACTATAACTTTTTTTTCATTCAACTATTTTTAATTATGGTCCTACATAAAACGTACTGTATTGTAAACCATAAAAACTAAACTGTTAGTAGTGGAAGATTACATTTAGTTTATTTTGGGTTGACTATGATTTATTTTAAAAATATGTCTTAAATACACTTAAATTTTAAAATACTAAAGAAGTAGGTAATGTTAACATTGCTTACCTTGGGTTGAAATGCTCCTTGCAAAGAACTAAAAGGTCCAGCGGGAGGAAGTACAGGCTGGATTCCAGGCACAGGTGGTGGATACTGAGGAAAAAACTTATCGCAAAATAATGCAATGTCAGATCAACATCACTTCACAAGTATGACTCTGCCATATCATAGACATAAGTTCATAGACGTATGTCATACAGAGACATAAGTTCAACATCAGTGTTATTCAGTTATCATACCCCAATCAACTATAACATTATGACCACTGACAGATGTCATTATAATTGCATCTGGAGGTGGGTGGGATATATTAGGCAGCAAGTGGACATTTTGTCCCTGCAGTTGATGCGTTGAAAGCAGAAAAATCAATTTGGATAAGGATTTGAGCGACTAAGCTGGATGGTGAAGGATAGACGACTGGCCCAGAGCAAGTCCAAAATTGCAGCTGTGGGATGGTCTGCAGTAGTCTGGACCAAGGAAAGAAGCCCAGTGAACTAGCACAAGGCTCACTGTTGCACGTGGGGAGTGAAGGCTGGCATATATAACCGATCCATTAGAAGAGCTACTGTAGCTCAAATTGCTGAAAAAGTTGATGCTGGTTTCAGTGCCACTTAAATGCCTGAACTGTCGATTGAAATATTTGTTCTCTGAGGCTATGATGACACAGTTGTAATAAGCATCAGATTCATCAACACACATGATCGCTAGTAAAATTTAAATACTGCATT
>JAQMYJ010000006.1:11442490-11512032 GCA_030014305.1 Clarias laeviceps | reverse complement strand
GCGAAAGGGATGTTTAATTATTTTGCATTATAATAAAAGGGGAGGCGATGTTAAATTTGTAATTTAATACACTCACGCATTTCCGTTATTTTTTGCCAAGCCAACTCCCTTTCTTTAGCCAGTGCAGCCGTATTGCTTTTTCATTATTATTGGCTTAAATTCCTCATATGCGCGCATTAAAACCTCTGTGAAGTGTAATAGACTCTGTGCCACATAACCTGCTTTCTGGAATACCCCCCCGGATGTCGTCTCCTGCCATAACACCTCGATGTTTCCGGGTTCCTCTGCTTCTTCTGTGGGAGTCATTCTGCACCATGTAGAGCACACCACCACCAACTGAGAATACAACTCCTCTACAGCTTATGCATTAATATGTGGAGGAATACTTAAAGTAAATAAACACCCACTGTCCTACTTATCTCTACAGATGCACATTCATGCAGTTATCCAGTCAATCTTTCATGTGGTAGAAGGGCAATGCATTTCATCACATGCATTTGAGTCAGGGGGGAATGACTGGCTCTGGGGTAGCAGGTAGAACTGTGGCCTTGCACCTCCACGGTCCAGGTTCGATTTCCGCCTCAGATCTGTGTGCCTGGAGATTGCATGTTCTCCCTGTGCTTTGTGGGTTTCGTAGTGTGTGAATGAGTGTAGAGTATATGTGTGTGTACCCTGTGATGAATTGCCACCCCATCCAGGTTGTACCCTGCTTTGCTAAATCTCCGGGAATATGAATATGAATTATATTCTGCTGTTGTAGCCCAACCATCTTAAGGTTTGATGTGCTGATGCTTTTATGTTTAGTAAGTTTGTAAAAAGTGGTTATTTAAATTGCTGTAGCTTTAATATAACTGCATGAATGAGAAGGTCTACTTCTAAAAGTTGAGAAATAAGAAATACAAATTCATCAAAATAAAAAAAATTTATCCCCATAAATAGTTTCAATTAGTACAACCCACTTCTTTATCATTTAAACAAACTCATCAAGAAGGCTAGCTTAATACTGGGCACTCCCCTGGAATGTCTGGGGCTTGTAGCAGAGAGAAAGATGTTACATAAACTGTTAACCATCATGGAGAACACCTCACATCCTCTCCACAACCTACTGGCTAAACAGCGGCGGACTTTCAGCAACAGAATGCTTCAGCTCCACTGTGACAAAAAACACTACAGGTAGTCTTTTTTTGCCAACTGCAACTAGACTATACAATAACTCTGCTCTGTGTCAAAAGAGGGAACTCATTCACTGACAGCACAATAAATATGCTCATATACATTCTGTCTTCATTGGACTATGGTCACATCCTTCATTCATTGTATCCTCTTTTTTTATTTTATTAGTATTTGCTGGTTATATACTTGCTGGTGTTCATTCTCTCCATTACTACTTGCTGGTGCACCTTATGTACAGTTTACTTCCCACCTGTATATACAATCGTCATGCACATGTACATAGTAGCAGTATTTTCATATTCATATATTATTTGATAGCATTTTTCTATCTCTTTAATGCACCTTAAATTTGACACAATTTTTACCTCATTAATGCAAGTGTAAACTTAACTGCATGTGTTTGTATGTATATATTTATACAAACCTTAAAATATATATTTTTTACTTTTGTTTTTAATGTAATTTTACAACTTAAAAAAATAAACACATTAATATTAATACATACAAATGTATGTATTAATTTGTATAAAATTAATGAATATTAATTTCATAATCTATTGTAAGGAATATATAATTAACTAATAATGTATATCAGTAAGTACAAATCTTTAACTATAGAGCAATAGAAATGGTACTAACAATAAAAATAAAAAAAACTAATCTAATTTAAAACTGTGCATTTATTCACAAGCCAGTTTGCCATCAAAGGAGGACAAAGTAATAGCAAAAGCTTGTAGTGCACAAAAGGGAAAGCTGTAGTCCATGGAGAACACATCTTCTGCCACCCTTCCAAACTGCATAACAATGTAGTCCTCTGGATGCAGTAAAAACATAAAAACAAATTATTGGCTATTTGTGTACCTTTAACAGTAAGCACAGAAACAAACATTGCATCTTTCCATTATCCTCCCTTTTGCAATGTTGTAATCTGTACTTTGGCCAACTTACCATTGTCAGGATGAACAATCTGAAAATTCTTGACAGATGCTTGTGTAACACGTCCGTGAAAGTTGAGCACATAGGATTGTGTTTGTTCGTTCCATGTCGGTGATTTGTTTACAAGGCAAACTAAATTCTCTTTGTTGCCATTTTCATAACGAGTTAGAAGAGATTCAAGCTCCTGAGGACAGCGATACAGATTATTGAAAAAAAATAATAACTGAAAGGTACTCGTGTAAAAAGTGATCGACATTACTGATGTTTATGTTATTTTTAATTTATTTAAAATATGAAATAGGTAATTTTCTGAACTTTGGTACATTAAGGAATAATGTTTATTTTGACTGGCACATTCTTGATAAGACAATATAATCTTTTAGCATGTTTTAACAACTACGCTACATGGTTAAAAGTTGGACGCAGCCATAACACCCATATGTGCTTTTTGAATATGAGAGCAGTCAAGATTTAATCCACGCTTGCTGGTACTGTATAATAAACATTTTACGTTTGATTTTGAAATGTGGCTGTCGCGATTTGCCCATTCAGCCACAGGGGCAATAGTGATGTCAGGCGCGGATCCTGTATAAGGAGGCCTGGAGTATAGCAATTGTTCTAACTCACTCCAGCTCTTTGACAGCAACCTTGACAAACCATGTCTTCATGGACCTTACTTTGTAAACAGGAACATTTGTGATCTCAAACAGTTTTGGGCCCCTTAGTTCTAGTTACTACAGCATCCAATTATATCCCATACAATTTTGTGTTTCCAAGTTTGTGACAGGCAGCACGGTGGTGTAGTGGTTAGCACTGTCATTTTGCACCGCCAGGGTCCAGGTTCGATTCCTGGCCAGGCTTGATTCCGTCTCTGTGTGCATGGAATTTGCATGTTCTCCCAGTGCTTGGTGAGTTTTCTCCAGGTACTCTGATTTCCTCCCACAGTCCAAAGACTGTGATACAGGATAAAGCGGTATAGACAGTGAGTGAGTGAACTTTGTTGCAGCATAGAGGTGTGATGGTCAGGTGTCCAAAAACTTTTGGCCATATAGTGTATCTTCTGTGACATATTTGACATTATTAATCTATCTGATCATTTTTATACTTACGTTCTTTGGACGAATACAGACTCTTTCATCATTCTCATGCATTCCAGGAATGATAACTTTCATTTTCCTGGGGCCTTTAAAACCGAGCAAATTTTTTTCCTAAATTACAGGAAATATGAGAAGATAATTCAGGAAACATCAGTGGATGATTCAAGATGACATTAGTAAACAGAATTATATTTGGTGGTAGTGTGTAATGCACTGTCTATTTTTTTTTACGTTTTATTTAAATTATTGTCAATTATTGACCATTTCAACATACATAACATATAGCTGCAAGCTCTTGTCGAAGTGAATCCGTCTCCTTCACAAATGGCTTCCTGTCTGGATTCTCTCCATTATCATACACTGTGAATTTAGTCCCTAAAACATTTGACCTGAAAATAGAGAAAATAAATCACTGCAAAACAATATATTTAGCTATCTAAGATATTATTATTAATATATTTTTTAATAATAACCTTATTTTGCCTATATAGCTGCTGGTGTCTCGAGATAAATCAGTAGGATCAGTTGAGATCAGATAATTTGAAGTTGTACTTTTTTTACGTTTCCTTCCTGCCATGAGAAAGACCTTATAATAAACAAAATAACAAGAAAAGTTAAGAGAACATTGTAGAGGGAATAAAAACTAAATAATTCTCAATTCAATCAACTCAATTCTAGAGTGATTTATCTGGTTTGTGATGGATCTAGAGCCCATGCCAGAAAGGTTGGGGCAACGCAGGAGTACACAGTGGTTGGGCCACTAGTTCATTGCAGTGTACTGTCTCTCTCTCTCTCTCTCTCTCTCACACACACACACACACAGGGGAAATTTTGACTTGCCATTTCAACTCCTGGCCTGATTTTATGATGTTGGGGGAATCCAGACTATCTCTAGGCCATCCACATGGACAGTATCCAGACCTCAGCATTCAGTTTTGAAACCTAGAGCTATGAGGCGCCAACTATCCTCTAAACCACCACCACACCCTTTATACAAAAAATAATTTCTCTTACTTTCTTTCCATCTTCCTTCTCCATGTGAAGGTAATATGTTGGATAGATTCCTCTTTCCATTCCTCTTCTGTCTCTGGTTATTCTACACTGAAAGCTCACATCTCTTGGAGCAGGGCATAGAGCAAACTGTTCTAAATCCTCCAAAGACACCGGTGAAGACTGGCAAACACAGAAGAATTAGGGAAAAAATAATAACACTTTATAGAAATATAGAAAATAATAACACACTAACATCCAATGCTTCATACTGTACATTCTTACCTTTTCCATGTCTGATAAGTCACTCTCTGATGAAAACCGCCTATAGTTAGAATTTAGTGAAGCATGATCATAATTGTTCTTCATAGTTTTTGTGAGCTTTTTCTGTGTTTTTGTGTTTTCCTTCTTATTCTCTTTGAGTTCTCTTTCATCATCAGAGTCAGTCAGACATGCTGCTGTAACAATACAGTTTCATATTATGTAAAGAATATCTGCCTTCTATAATGTAGCAGTAAGTTTGTAAATAAATATTGTTGTGGAAATATAAGAAAACATAAAATCATAATTTCAACTCACAAGCAGATAAAAGTTGTGTTTTCTTCAGTGTAGGAGGCACAGGACCATTTGACCAGACCTTTTCATCCTCACTCACTATTTCAGTTTTGTTTTCTTGCATAATGTTGAATTCCACCACCGAATCAGTTTCAATGGCTAAAGAATGCAGAGATGACATTTGCTATTAATTTAATGTTTCTTATACAAAAACAAAGTAACAGAACAACAATTGTAGTGTTAATACTTTGTGCTTCCTCTGTCATCTTCCTTTCCTTATTTTTCAATGATTTCTTTACTCTCATTTCTTGTTCTTCTTCAAAATCATAAGGCTCAAGCATTTAAATATTATATAAAAATATTTCAACAGATTTCTTAAAAATGCAGTTACACATGAACACTTTAAATGTCAACGACTTACCCTTAGCTTGAGTCTTCTTATCTTTTTTCTTAAATTTTTTCTCCTCTGATTTATTGGGTGTGTTTGGTGTGTGTTTTGGACTTGTTTGACTATCTGTATTCAAATCAATTTTCTTAAGCATAGGTGGAAGTGGTGGCATTGTGTCTTCTGGCATCATTTGAGAAGAAATTTTCATGTCATCAAGATTGATCTCTTCAATCATGTTATCATAGCCCTGCTCCAGCTGGGTGTCTGAAAGGATAAGATTGGATGGACATCAACATGGTCACAAACAGGAGTATAACGAATATAAAAATATTTTTAAAAATATATTACAAATTAAATATAACTATTTAGAAGCATCAAATGATTGATCGGCATGAAGTAAAGAAAATATTAAAATTAGTGGAATTGCATTAAAAACTGTCCAACACATTATTAAACAATCAGGATAGTGGTGAATGGTGAAATATATGGAAATGTGATCAGGAAAAAACATGAAATCAAAGACCAAGTAAATGATTGAAGTTACATTATAAAGAAATGACAGTAGAAATCAGAGCTATGTTTAAAAATGAAAATAAGAATTTTCAGATAAAATATGTGATGAGAACTCACAGGATTGGGACTAAACAGCTGTGCAAACATAAGAAAACCCCTTGTTAGTGAGGGGTTTAATAAAAAATTAATAAAGATTGAAGGTCAGGTCTAATATCAGCAATATTATGTGGCAATAAAATAAAGTCCACTGATGACCTGAATGTACTGAATGACGAGGTTATCACATCTATGAATTTTTGGGCAAATTCCTGGATTCAAAATGTAAAAGAGTGGTTTTGGGAGCAGGAGAAACATTTTTATATGTAAATTGGTCACTCCACTGTGCTGCATTGTACAACCTTTTTTTGCCAGGCAGTGTATGTAGAAACCGCGACCCTGAATACAGGATAAAGCGATATAGACGATGAGTGAGTGAGTGAATGTATGTAGAAATATTAAGTCATGCAAGTTTATAATTTATCACATTAGGAATATGTATTTCTTGTTCCATACATTTGTTTAAAATCAATCAAATGTCAATAAATGTGAAAGAAAGAAAAAAGTGGCAAAGTATGTATGCATGGGTGTATGTTTGCTTACTGTTAAAAGAGCTGTTGCTTTGAGATTGACTGATTAACAGAGCTGTGTCTTCAGCTGCAGGTTTCTGACTACGATTTTTTGGTCGAGCATCAAGATTTGCTGTAATCATCTGTGCATTAGCTCTTCTTTTCTGCTGTTTCTTTATCAAAAGTGTTCGCTGTTAATAATAGTGAAGCATAAATAATATTAGTTAAGAATAGTTACTATTCATTTGATGCTCACATTACAAGAAATTGCATAGTAATACCAGATAAAAACAGAGATTTTAAAATAGAACACAGAGAAGTTAGAATAAAGACGTTCAAATACACAAGACTTGTGAAATTCTCATTCACCTGTTTGTCAAGCTTCTGTTGCCACATCTTATGGTCATCCATTTTCATTTGTTGAAAAGTTGTTTAATCCAAAAAAGTCAATCATGAGATGGAAGATTCATACACACTGCTGAGGCACATGTCAAAATAAATCAAATAAAAGGCATGTTTGATTCTCTTCCTCCAGCTTCATCCTACTCCCCCACCTGTATACAACAGACGGGTAAGAAGATTAGGAGAGATAATGTTCTTATGCTCCATACAGCTCAGAGAGTACACTTACAACTAATAACATCCCATGCTACTCAGTTACACTGTATAACAGTGTAGCTGTTCTCTAATTCTTGCTAGAATTGTACATTCAATTTACATAACTGTCCTATAGTCTGATATTTTTCATGTTATTTCCTATATAGGAAAATAATCAGTGGCAGGGTTGTGTGATGTGGCCCAACACAAAGAAGGTTTCTACCATGGCAGAAACCTTCGCTTTGAAGCATATAATGTCCATCATCCAAGTCTTTGTGTATGATTGTGTCCTATAGAAAAGATAGAGAAAACAAATTAATAGAAATGGGGGGAAAAATCGATGCAGTAATGATTCATGATTCTTTCATGTGTTGATTTACGTTTCAAAATTTTTAAAGATAGATTTTTAAATGATTTATTACATTTAAAATAGAGATGCACAGATAAGCCAGTGACCGAAATGTACTGTTTGTCAGCTTGATCAGCCATGACCGATCACATTGGATATAATCAATTCTGTAACAAGTGCACAAGCTTCTGAGTGGAGCAACAGAAACCCATTTTTATGGTGTCACATAATTTGTTTTCCTCATCACAAAAAGTTGCACACAACAAAAAGCTTCCAATCAGCCCTTTTATCCGAACTCTGCAAGCAAATTAGTCTCAAACCCACTCATTACACACTCAAAACACCACAAGTTATAATTAGTCTTGAAACACTAAAGTTAGAAGCCACATGTGCCTGTGTGCTCACATTAAAAAAAAAAATTGCAACTTTCAAATCTATCATTTGATCCTTTCCTTGGCTTTCATCTAGGGAGGATTGTAAGAGTAGAATAAAAATCTACATGAACATTATGAAATAATTGAATTTAATAGTACCATAGTTTTTTTAATGACTACGCACCAGTTTCTCTCTCTCACACACACACATGCACACATATCATCAAATTACTATTATGCCATTTAAAAATCTATTTTTGACTTTTTTGCACCCAAGCATGTTGGTGAAGCCACAAAGTCTAATGAAAAAACAAAACCTCTTCTTTGGATTGAGAATAAAATTACACAAATTGGGTAAAGAACTTGTCTTTTATAATCATCAAAGCTGTCAGTCATTTTGAAAACTTGGCGTTAAATGTAATCCTTTGTTTTCATCGCGGAGAGGATGTCCCTGTCCCTGAGGTAGGAATGAATTATTTGCTAAGTTTAAAAATATGAATTATGGTGGATGACAGAGATACATGCTGCTCAGTAAAAATGTAGCTTTTTGTTTAATTTAATTTTAAGTTAAATTTTAAATTTGAAGTTTGTTTGTATTGTTTAAATGCTGCTCTTGGTTTTTAAATAACAAAACTAATGTTATGAGGAACAGGCTACGGTTTTTACATTCAATTCAGTTATAAAAATGTTAAATAAAGCTAAGATATGAAACTTTTGAGGTGACCACTTTTTTAAGATTCACGGTCTCAGAATTGTAACAAAGTTGGAGGAAAAGCAATACAGAATCGGGATAATTATAAAATCTCAATACTATTTAAAGTATTGAGATTTTATAAATATATTTATAGACTCGCAATACTAATCGAATCAGCACCTAGGTATTGTGATAACATCGTATCGGGTGGTCCCTGGTGATTCCTATACAGTACCTACAAATTAATATACCTTGAGGTTGGCTTGGAGCTGACACTGTTGTCACAGTCAAGCTGATATAGAAAATTAATCAACCCATCCTTTTACAGATTATATTAGAAACTTCGGTGTGATATATGCTGCTTTAACGTACATTTATTACATAATTATAAAGGATGCATCATGTTCCAATGCATGTTTGTTTTTAATTATATGTTTATATTTCATGTAAAGACAATTAAATGAAAGCTAATAATAAGAAAATGCACTGAGAAACCAGAAAGTACTGAAAAGCCAAAAGGTCCTGACTTTCTTCACGGCAGAAAAGTTAAAGCTATTCTGAAATACTTTAAATTTTAACATCGCAGTATGAACACTTACTTCGAGTCAGTGCTGAAAACAAATACGGGAGAGCAAAAATACTGCTGTGGGGGAAAAAATTATGGTTTATTACACAGTCGGAAAAAAGGAACGACGAAGGAGATGGGTATAAACAAAAGATGTGCAAGAATGTCCTTCCTTAGCTACAGTAAACAGTAAATACTCACACCTGGGGTTATGGGATACAGATTTGTTCTGCTTTCCTCCGGGCCAGCAGGTGGCGCAAAACTTCACACTGCGGCGTTATTTGATCTGCTGGTGACGCCGTAACGCGGAAGTTGGTTGTTGCCTCGACAAGTCTGAACAGTTTTAAGATTAGTTTTATCTATTCCCTGGACGTTAGTTATCAAAACATGGCAGCAGCGTAATCCATGGAGGTGAGATGTCGAAGATATATGGTTGTCAGTGATATTTATGTTAAAGGTAATGGCATTTAACGATTATACACATAGAGCCTAATTTGCTGGTGAAGTCTGATTTTTGTTTTTCAGTTTAGAGTGGCTAAAACACATTGGGTAGGAATGTATATCACAGAAATCACAGCAGAAGTTTCTCTTATAGCTTTGGTGACATTTAGGATCAGAGTCTATTTTGTAAAGGGTTTCTTATTCTTTTCCTGTGTGTTTATTGTATCAGATAATCCAAAGTATTCAATGGAAATTCTTGGTTTTAAGATATGCTGTTTCTAACGCTAAACGCCCCAAACGGCCTTACATCGATTAATGAATATGTGGAAAGCGGCGTTTTGCTTGAAATATGTGTTTGCTCAGTGAGATAGACTCCTTTTTTCAGCCAAACATGTGCTTTACTTTATCAGTGTTTCTAAACCTGATTACTGACCTGTGCTGATGTCTGAAGGAGGAGGGGCTGATGCTCAGGGGTAAAAAGATCAAGAGCAATGATCCGTGCAAGTCATCCTCACTGCACATTCAGACCAAAACAAATAGTTGGAATGTTTCCTGAAGTAGAAGTAGACGTAGAGAGGAGATTTTCCCTTAAAGGATTTCTTAGGAGACTGTTTAAGCGCTTCAGATTTTGGCAAACTCATGAGACAAAAAGTTGCATGTGAGTACTGTAGATCTTCCTTGAGCAGCATTGCTTGTAATTGCAGGGATCAAATTGGTTACTTGGAGAAAATCAAATTGTCAAAGATTTGTACTTTTCTTTTATAGCAACTGAGACAGTGAGAATATTGAAACAGTCATGTCTGAAACACTGTCATCTTGGTCAAACAAGGTGCCAAATGTGCTTCTTGATGTGAGGGAAAGATTTACCTAATCAGTTATCATGGCAAACTTTACTTATCAAACCTGATTATCATAAGTAACATGAATATAGAAGACAATACGATAACCATACAGCCATACAAGCTGTGTACAGTGTTACTCGTAAATTCTATGGTCAGCAAAACTATTGGAGTGTTTTACTGTAATATGGTGACGCCCCTAATAATAAGCGTCAGATGATCAGCCAGTAGAATAATAAGTGATAATATTTGGAAAGAGAAGAGCTGGAGGTGTGGAAAGAATTCTGAGGAGTTTATTTCCTATATTTAGAAATGAACCAATAGTCATGATTTTTGTTTCCTGTTGTACACTTAAGGAGGGGCTTTACCTTTAATGGTCTTAGTGAATTGCTTGATGTTATGGCAAACACAGGGTGAAAAAGAGAACTGTCTGTGCATACAAAGAGCTGATACAGCTCAATGTTAAAGGACAAAAATGTGATCGCTGATTTTTTTTCTTTCTTTTTTTTAAGCAGTATAGTAATTTCCTGTGTTTTCCTTTTCTCATTCCACAGATGTCATATGTGCTCAGTCACAATTGGCAGGATGATCAAAAGTCAAGGAGATGTAAGACCTCTTTTTTTTTCTCTTTTATCTCTGCTTTTCATTGTTTTCTTGATTGCCACATTTGCTGATTGATGACAGAGTTTGTGAATATAATGTGAATGAGTCTGTATCCAGAACAAAACAAAGCAAACTGCTTTAATTGTTTATTTTCTGATTATTCATAAGCCGATTAATTTTAAACTGTAGTTGGTACCGTAGCTGAGCACGTCTTCGTAGAGAGATTGTTTTATTGTATCTGGAGTTTGCCTTGTAGATTGTATATAAACTAACATGTGACCGATCACATTACATTGAGTATTTAGTTGCATTCTGGGTGATTTGTGTTATGCTTATTATCAGATTCCTTTTATTACTGTAATAAAGTTTATTACTGTGTCATGTCCAGTTGCTTGAATATGACCATGAGGGCATTGGGGAAATGAAAAAACATTGAAATCCTATTTTTAGAATATTTAAATGAGCATTTCATGATATAGTAAGAAAGGGGGAACCCTCAATATCATGTTGACACCAGGATTTCCCTGTTACCCCTAAAAACCTTTGTCAGTAGCATGGGTTTAGAGTGAAAAATTAATGTTTTTTTTATTTTTTATTTTTTTTATTTTTTTTTTATCACAGCTGGAGAAACCAGCGTAGATTGTGTTAATTAGAAAGCTTTAAAACTATGCTTTGGATGAAAAGTTTATGAATTCTACTGAAGGATCAGGAAGATAAAGTATGTATCAACTGATTTTTGCTTAAATTTAATTTAATCTACAGCACACTATTGGCCATAGCGCCAAACTAACCTGTGTGATGTAATACCTGATTTGATATGACCGGTCACAAATTAGGTTTTCAATTTTTTTCCTTTTTTTTTTTTTTTTAGGAATTGAAATTTTACATTGCAGTAGGTTGTTATAATGAATTTTTAATCAAGATTTATGTCAACAAAAGTTTTCAGACATAATTATTTAATTTAGCAATTAATCTTGTTTAGTTTTCTCGTAATTTTAATTCTAAAATATCAGGTATTGATATGGACTTGTGGTATACAATAAATACATGAAATTAAGGCTTATAAGTATACTACTCTTACTTTATACTTTCTACATTAATCCTGACGCTGTATTAACTTAAAACATAAGTAAATACATTTTGTAAATAATGGGTGCAGTGTTTTTTTTTTTTTGTTTTTTTTTGCATTATCTTTAAGAAGCTTTATCAGATTTAAATAAGATTTATAATATAAATTATATAAATTACCATTCATCTTCTGACAATAGACACGGAACAGCACTATCTTGGTACATTTTATGAAACTTTTTTTTTTTTTTTGCTTTTTTAGGAATTTATTACTGTGAGAGTTCAGGACCCTCGTGTGATGAATGAAGGATCATGGCACTCGTATGTGGACTTCAAGATTTTTCTTCATGTAAGTAGTTCCATAACGGTCTTATGGAATTTTCTTAAAATGAAATGCCCATTAGTCTCTGTATGGTATTAGTCTCTGAAATGCCTATTAGTCTCTGTATGGTATTATGTAAAAAAGAACAATTATTCAAAATACAATGCAGGAAATGTTTATGGGGGGCATCACAACGTTTTTTTACATTCAGAGTTGGATAAAATTTTTTTTATTTAAGATGGGAGAATTGAACCACTCTGTAACTTCTTCTTCAGCACATAATAAAGACTTTTAGTAGGGCTAAGGTCAGGTCTCTGTGATGGCCAATTTATGTGTGAAAAATGATTTCTCATGCTCCCAGAATCACCCTTTCACATACTTGGTATTGTCGTCTTAAAATATGCTCGTGCCATCAAAAAAAAATGCATTCGTTTGATTCCCTAGTCATTCGTCATTCAGTACATTCAGGTTGTCAGAATAAACCTGGCCAACTGAAGCAACCCCAGATTATAACACTGCCAGAGAATTGTGCAGTGGGCACTATGCATGATGGCTCCATCGTTTCCTGCACTTCCCGTTTTACCCTGACGCACACCGCTGTCAAATAGCGTCAATATAGACTCATCAGACCACATGACCCTTTTCCACAGTCCAATCATTATGCTTCCTAGCAAATTGAAGTGGTTTTTGCGTTTGCATTGTGTTTGTGGAAATGCTCTTACTTTAACACAGCTGTGATTCTACTGACAATTTTTTTTACAGTGTAATTTCACCAAGCGTTTAGGTGATCTCCAATCACAGTTTTTGTTTTTTTTCGGACCATGTTGATGCTTCAGCACTATCCTTCCAGCTTTTTAAATTGGATTGCAAAGTGGACTACGGTTCGGAAGGTTCCAGGTTCAAATCCCACGACCACTAAGATGTCCCTGTTGGGCCCTTGAGCAAAGCCCTCACCCTTTAAGTCGCTCTGGATAAGGCTTAAATGTAATTTCAGCAACCTCCTTAGCTGTTGTCTTGGCTTGATGCCTGCTGAAAATTTTACTCTGAAACACTAACATTTTTTCCACAACAGTTGTATATGTCCTCTGACAGATGATTAAGAAATAAGAAGCTGTTCAGTATATGAATTTATGCCAGCTAAAAAAATGTTGCAGTAACTATCCACTTTTTTGGACAGGTAATGTATGAGAAAAGTCAAAATTTTAATTGGGAAAAATTTTTTTTGAACTAAACCATGTGTGTTTCAAATATTGGTACACTAGAAACATAATTTAGTAGTTTTCCATTTATACTTAATTTATATGAATAGGAGTTGCCACGACTTCCTCTTGCACAAAAGTGAGGAAAAAATTCATTAATCAGGAGGTGGCTAGAAAAAGTACCACACATCTGAAAATGGCCCTAGCAACCATTAGGGAAACAGTTAAGACAAAATTTAAGAGAAAAAGGGAAGAGAATTTAAGAGAAAAAGGTTATGGTTTTTGACATGCTGAAGACGCGATAGAAACATCTACACAAATGTAAGATGATACTGGAACCTTTCACTTTGGCTTGCTAAAAATAAGGATGGCTGCATAATATCTCATATGTTATGGAGATTGTTTCTCAGGAAGTTATAGCTGGGTTATGGTCAGAATTTCAAGCAGTTATAATTCAAAACAATCTGAAAATTGTTTAAAAAATGTTTGTGAACACAGTCAAATTTTTGACGTAGTTCGTTACCTAGGCCTTATTGAAAACCTTTGTAGTGAGCAGGAGGAGAGTCCACAGGAGAGGATGGATGACCCTGCAAGATGTGAAGAGATTCTGTATTTTTGCATAATGGAGGTTTTTGTAAAGCATGGTGTTTTGGTTAAAAATGCTATAATTTTAATAAAATTTTTAACATTTCTTAGAACCACTGCACTTCTCTCATATGTTAAGTGTTAATTAACCACAAAATAAAAAAAATTTCATAGTTTTGCCCAACTTTACCAAAGATGTAAATAATTCCTGACCCGACTATGAATAAATTAACATGTTCTTAAGATTCAATACATAAAGAATCAATGTAGTGAACATTATTTTCGTTTTTTCTGTCTTTGTCTGAAGACCAACAGCAAAGCTTTCACAGCTAAAACCTCCTGTGTGCGTCGGCGATATAGTGAGTTTGTGTGGCTGAAGAGGAAACTGCAGAAGAATGCGGGTCTGGTGTAAGTAAAAACAATTGAATCAAAGCTTTTAGTGAATTATAATAATGACAACATAATGCATTTATAGTACTATATAATATGTTTATTTCAGTTGGCTCCATAGAAATCCAAGAGGTTATTTCATACAACAGAAACAAAAGATTGTGTTATATCAGTATGACTGGCTTTTTTTTCCATTAATTTATTATTCTTAACTCTCATACAGACCTGTTCCTGACCTACCCGGAAAATCTGTCTTTCACTTTAACAACACGGACTTTATTGAAAGGAGGAGAAAGGGTTTACAGAGCTTTCTGGACAAGTTAGTGTCATATTCCTATTCTGTGATGTGAAAGAATCTGATCAGCTTAATTTTATTTTATTTTTTTATGTTAAAGGGAAGTAAGTGTTGATGAATATTGCCAAACTAAGTTTAGTTCTGCATTACATTGACCTCAGATGAGTCAGAGTAGTGTTTTGGCTAAACCTTTCGACTAACTGAAGTCACCACAAGACCAGTATTGTTAAAGGATTCCAGTTCAGCCATGTACTGGAAATCATGACTTTTAAATGCTGTAATAATGTCGTCAGGATCATTTCTGTCACTTTCTGTGTGTACATAGTTTCAGCACATTGTATTATTTTCAACCCACAGGGTGGTGCACATGACGGTGTGCCTGTCCGACAGCCAGCTCCATCTGTTTCTGCAGACTCAGCTTCCTGTTGGTCACATTCAAGACTGCGTGAAGGGTCACACTCCTTACAGCGTGACTGAGGCCATTCTAACTTACGCCACATCCAATCGTGGCTGGGCTCAGGAGGAAGGGGGTGGCCCACTGGAGTCATGTCCAACACCAATTTCTTATGAATCAATAGAGAGGTACAGATAACTTTTGACTTAACAACTGTCAAATAATGAAGGGTATTCAAGTTGACCACTTATTATTTTTTGTTGTTGTCATTTGTAGCCCCCTTCCGAATGTTTCTCCTTTACGACATGAAGAAGGAGGTGTAGATGAGCTTGATGTAAACTCTGTTGACCTAAGGTTGCAAGAAGATGACACACCTTTACATAATGCAGCTCACGGAGATCGGCATGAAGAAACAGTTCAGAACGTGGAGAATTGTGGATATCTGCAGGTGGAAGTCCATCAGCATGTTCCTATTTTGGACAACCAAAACACTAAAGAAAGAAGTGATATCAGTATACTGGATGAGCAAACACAAATCGACAACAATCTGAAGGACACCAATGCTAATGGAGTCGGATATGTGGTCACCCAATCACCCACTGCAGCAGATAAGTCTCAGCAAAACCATGTAGCTAGTAATAAAAAATTGGTCAACTTTTTTTTCTAACCATATTTAATATTCTGAGAAAGTCGTTACAGATTTAAGGAAATCAATATCATGATTTGAACCAAACTTAATACAGTACTTAAAGTAATACACTACATTACAACTGTTTGTCATTTTGGCAGGCCCAAGCTCTTTCTCAGACAACTACTTATATGTGGCAGGTGAACTCATCAGACATTAACATCTAGTAAAAAGCAAAATCAAGTTAGAACAAATGACCTGATAACTGGAAGTCTCTGGGACATCAATGGAGAACAAAGTCTGATCATAAACATTCTGTTCAACTGAATAGAAAAAATGTTAGTTCTTTTCTCCACATTTCAGTGAGGTAGAGTACAACCTGAGCATATAGGTGAGATGATGATGATAAGTGGCTTTGTTCAAAGTTTTATGGCACTCTTGAAAGTGTGCATGAAGGTGATACACTAAAAAAAAATACAGTAATGAAAGATAATACATGTAGAGTGTACAGTGAAGGGTGCAGTGTTTGAGGCCATGTTATGTATAATTAACAAAACATAAAAATAAAAAGTTCTGACAAGGTATTTAAGCTCAAGTCATGTGTCCCAGAGACAAAGAAATGCAATCTTTGGACACCCTTGTAACAAATACGACTGTTTTTCCAGACTAGTGATTAAAAAACAAAAAAAAGATAACCGAGGGGTTATGCTTCAAGATATTGAGTAAACAAATAACAAGGGCCGGAGTTAAAATGCTGCTTCGCAGAGTCCTGACTTTTTACTTATGTTTTTTTTTTCTGCTCAGACTCCTGGAATTTGGTATCTATTTTTAAGATTTTTTTTTTCCATTAAAATAATAGACTTTATTCACATTGATTTGACAGGTGTGTGACCTTAGACCTGAGCACCAGAGTTCAGATAGTGTAAATGATGGAATAGAATAATTTTAGAAATGAAGACGTACAATCTTTAGAATAGCATTCTCATCAGTGTTCCCTATACAGGGGATTGAGGTGGAATGCAGCCAACACAGTATTTATCTGCACCCATCACAAAAACAAAAAGGCAATATGCATTTCTCATTTGAGTTAAGAGCTGTTTGGTTTTTCCAGGCAGATGACAAAGTACAGTATTCTAGAGTTTGGGACAGAGTAAAAACAAGGCATTTCAAAGCAGATTTAAGTAATGTTAGTCATTAAACTATCTATGTAAGTGAGTGGCAGTAAGTATGAAGCCACACAAGTTTTTGATAGGGTGCTGATGCTTCTTGGGTTGACTGCCTGTTGCCCACTTATACCGGGATTTTTTCCCCTTGTTTACTGCATGTTTTACTCTTATTTGATGGCATTAATTAAATCCTGGTGTCATGTCATAGCAAAAGACTGGATATGAGTTATGTTCTGGGTTCACAGTGCATTATGGGTATTCCATATTACTGGATTTCTTGACTGCGCTGGACATTTCTTTACAAAACTTAAAAATAGTGCAATATGTTGTTAAAAAATGTGGCTATAAAATCTTTTCAGTGTCTCTACACCCAGTGATTCATAAAAGCTTCGTAAAGCAGCGTTTCCTCAGTAAAAAGGTCCGACATTAATAAATAAACCTCCATCCAACATAATGCCCAATCATAAATGAAAGGGGAAACATTACATAAATTACACTATACTCTGTTAGTTTCCAGTCTAGTATAACATTATTTATTTTCCCCATTAGACTGTACATTTTATATTTTGGAGGTTCTGTATGGCAGGGTACGACCTTCCAAAGCTCTAAAACCTTCAGAAAGATGCCATTGATGCTCAGGGAGGCAAATGTTATGAAGTAAAATAATAGACAGTAAGGGCCTAAAAGAACAATTGTTGCTGCTAGAATTTCAAGATAATAGATTAATCATTGTGCCCTTTATACTCCATGCTTATTTTACGGGACAGTTGGTGTGAATTATGAATTAAGTCTAATTCAGTCTTATGCACAGTAGCAATGTCCCCTTAGCCCACTCAGCCCTGTGTATATGACTTTGTTTTCTTAGGTAATATGATTTTTTTTTACCTCTCTTGTAGGTGTACACTGTTTATTTACTTAAGCTTATTGTATAATCTTGAGACTACAAGTTCTACAAGAGATCTGTTGCTCTCGCTGATTTGAATATTGCACAATGCAGAACCACATCTATTTTTCCAGTTGAAAAAGGAATACATGAACACAATTCACTGATTTTTTTGATGATGCTGTATGTGAATTTGGAAACAGGGATTCAATGGTTAGCATATTTTCCCATATTGTGTTGCATTAAAGCTATGTTTTTTTTTTTCTTTTTTTTTTCTTTCCTCAGTGGATTGCAGAAGTTTGCTTAAACTGTTCTAGGGAAAGGGAAAGCACTGTAACGAATTAATAGCAAAAGTACTGTTCATTTTAAATGACTATTTCTGAGCATAACTGTGACTACTATTGTTTGAAATTTTATACTGCACATGATCTTGTTTCTCTGGCTTAACTCTGGACTACAACGTAGTACATTTGGTTTTAGAGCCAATTAAATAATGCTAGACAGAACTCACTTTCCTCTCATCACTGTGTTTTGCTTTTATAAAACTTCATGCTGTTGTTTTAAAAAAAAAAATCTGTTTAAAAAAGGAGTGTAAAAGGTCAAACTTTTGTGTGCACTGAGAATCAAGGATGTGAAAGTGATTGTATGTACTAATGACAAATAAAGGTGAGAAAAATAACTAGGTTATGATTTTGGCATATTCTGTACCTCGGGTATCTACTTTTACACTAAAAGTAGTGTGAAATTTTACACTAACCACATCATGGGTGAAAACGCTGACATAATGAACTTTAAATGAGTAATGAACTTACTTAAAACAAACAAATAACTTGCTTCCATAAAGGCTATAGAGAATAAAATTCCACATTTTCAGTTATCAACAGTTGTTGTCCTGCAGAGAGTTCAGAAAACACAGTTGTGCTCAGTATGTCTACAAGTGTAACAAGGACAAACAAGTTAAAAAAAAAACTTAGTTGTGTTTTGACAGCTGTGCCCCATCTGGAGTTTACAAAACTCTCTAATCTATTAATTTTATATAGACACTGATGTCAGTTAAAACTTATGAGCACATTTATTTCATTAATGTTTTTATTTAGGCAAAAATTAATTTTCTAATGAAAAATGTATGAACTGTTAACAGTATCAAAATATGATTCACACAGTCATTGGGTTATTTAACTGTAATGTAGCATAATATGAAAATTAAATAGGCTACATTAACATTATTCTGGTAACACTGGGACCAAAGTGGGAGAATTTGCACTGGACAGAGCATTCAGCCCATCTTAGGGCAGCACCCACATTCATATACCCATTCATACCTAGTAGTACTTTATTGTGCCCTATTCAGCTACCTGGAGTTTTGGACATGGCAAGACCGAGAACTTGAAAAACACAAGAAAACTTCCAAAAAATATTCTGACAGAATTGAACCAGAAACCTTGGAACTAAGAGGTAGCAACACTAGATCAGATCAGATTAGAGAGCCTTTATTGTAATTAGTACAGTGCATCCAGAAAGTATTCACTTATCTTTCCATATTTTACTATGTTATAGCCTTATTCCAAAATAGATAAAATTCATTATTTTTCTCAGAATTCTACAAACAATATCCCATAATGGCAATTTGAAAGAAGTTTGTTTGAAATCTTTGCAAATTTAGTAAAAATTTAAAACGAAAAAGTCACAAGTATGTAAGTATTGCCATGATGCTCAAAATTTTCTGCAGCATCGAAGGTCCCAATGAGCACAGTGGCCTCCATCATCTGTAAATAGAAGAAGTTTGGAACCATCAAGACTCTTCCGATAGAGGGCCGCCCGGCCAAACTGAGCAATCAGGGGAGAAGCGACTTGGTCAGAGAAAAACCAGATGGTCATTTTGAAAGAGGTCCAGCGTTTCTCTGTGGAAAGAGAACCTTCCAGAAGAACAACCACCTCTGCGGCACTCTACCAGTCAGGCCTGTATGGTAGAGTGGCCAGACCGAAGCCACACCTCAGTAAAAGTCACATGACAGCCACTTGGCATTTGCAAAATGGCACCTGGAGGTTTCTCAGACCATGAAAAACTAAATTTAAAGTTAAAGCCCCTTTGACACCAATTACAGCCTCAGGTATTTTTGAGTATGATGCTACAAGATGCTTGTTCTTTTTTCATGTGGTCATTATGGGTTATTGTCTGTATAATTTTGAGGAAAATAATGAATTTATTTTGGAATAAGGCTGTAACATAATGTGGGAAAAGTGAAGCGCTGTGAATACTTTATAGATGCACTGTACATGTACAAAACCAATGAAATGCACCACCACTTTTTTTTTTTTTAATATATATATATATATTTTTCCCCTCTTACAATTTACCTTGCTGTAACTTTTCTGGAAGACTGAAACCATTTACAGCTGTGGTTAAACTGTGGTTTCAGGGTTTGAATAATTAAACAACACACATCTTTAATAGAAGACTTTATTTATTTTGGGTTTTCTTAAATCAACACAAGGTTTTACATTGAGATTAAATGTTTGTACAACTGCATGTTTAAGGAAAGTAGGGACACAGATGTCAAAGAGGTCTAATTATTGAAAGCAGACAGTGACTACATAATCAAATACATTTTTAAATAAAGAAGTGGTAGAGCATCAAAAGTATAAAAACTGCTAACCACTTCAGTGAGATGTTTATATCTGTATACATCTTAGAATGGTCAAATTAGTGGCCTTCATCAAGAAGCAACCAAGGAAAGAACTGTTCAACATGGCGGCTAAAACTTGGAACAATAAATAGTACTTGTGAACTATTTATAGTGTTGTCAACTTGATAAGAAGGTATTTTGTAAAAAAAATTTGCAATTAATTTTTTGTCATTTGTAGATATTCAGATGGATGTCCAGTCTACAAGAACACAATAAATCTGTACTGTTTGACCTCATATAGTAAGAGATCTGAATATTTCTGCTGGAAAATTTAAGTTAAATGTCTTAAAAAATTAAAATTAAGACACATTTGGAGAGTATAATACATGACCTTTAATGATTGATGAGATTCTGTTAAATCCTGGTAGATGGTAAATTAAAATATAATCAAAATATTGTGTCACAGCTGTCTAAACAGTAGCAGGATTGCTGCCACGTCCCGAGACTCTCTGTTCCTGATGATAAAGGAGTAATCCTTTATAAAAGGCAGAGCTCAATAAAAGAAGCATGTTCCAAATGCTTCTGTCAGGTTTCTCTTTACCCATTATAAAAGAGAAAATATTTATTTCTTATAAAGTGGGCATTTAGCAGTGCCATTCTACAAGGATAGATAGGGGTGCCCTAGGTAGCTGATGCAGCTGATAAGAAATCCCTCTTCTGTGTGTGTAAACTCCACTAATGGAGCAAAAGTGATTAACTCACCAGGAACATATGCACATCTGACATATCCAGTCAAAGCCGAGGGAACACCCTCTGACAGGACAACAGTTTCCTGGCACGGACCCAACTTTTGATGGGGCTGAGGGTCCAAAAGCTTAAAAGTTAGACTGATTCATCCACTCCATACCAGCTCTTATATGTCTTTACGATCATTGTTCTGTTTGACTAATCAATTTATTCCAAGATTTAACAAAATTATGATTTGAACTGATGATTTGAAGGTCTGCTGATGGATTCTCCTTAATTATGCATACCATCACCACCATTCTTAACATTTTTACAGTGCTCTTGGGTTACACTTTAATCCTCTAAACATACCTTTGGCCAAACTTTCCCCCAGAAGGCTTTGTCTTTGTCCATATAGTGAGCAATACTGGTGTTATATACCTGTGACTTAATAGTTTCTTGGTTGTGCTTGACCATCTGAACCAATTTCCTCTCAGGTGAGGGTGACTGGGTTTTCTTCTAGACCTTGGCACAGTGAATACACCTCACAATAAATTGAACTTACACAGAATTGTCTGAATTGATCTTGAAACCTACAATCCTCTTTCCCAGATGTGCACTGAGCTTCTTGGGCCTTTCCATCGTACTATGTGTTGGCCACTAAATGCTGTCAAACACACCATTTTAATGTTGGCACAGAGATCTACAGTACCAGCAGTAGACAATCATGATTACTACCAGGAAGCTGAGGAGTTTTCAGCTTGGCAAATTAAAAGACATTTCAGGACTTTCAAGCACTAGTGAATTAATAATCTATGTGGGTGTATGTACAATTTTTACCATGTGCTGATATCAGAAAACCCAAAATAAACTTAAAAAAAACAATATTGCATTGACGTTCCAACTCATGAGGAGCAGATTTAAACTTCTGACTGCAACATTAAATGCTTTTTGGAGCATAAATGGCTTAGTAGTTTAGGTTTAAATAGAACTGTATATAAAGTCACTGGGGTTAGCTTGGGCGATGGCATCGACAGACAGGGTTCTGTGGTTGACAGCAGGGGACTGCACTCTGGGATACAGTGTAATCTGCAGTAGAGACATTATCTGTGGCAATATCCCATAGCAACTCCTCATGCTCTCTTTCCACTTCCTTGAGGATGAGCCGATACTCCTTGCTGGCCGAGTCCAGAGGTGACTCTTCCGCTTCATCCTTGTCCAAGTCAAAAATCAAAGGGGGATCATGAAGCTCCTGGCTTCCACTTCCTTCACCGCAGGCTTCTGCACCACCTGGAAAAGTGAAACAGAAGTTCATGCCTGCAACACAACACATGAGGAACTAGCAAGAGTATGAACATGTGTATTGGAAATAATGTGAAGAGTTGTAAATAACGTCTTTATTTTAACTGAAAGTATGGCACAATTTTAATGTTAATGTAATATAATGTTAATACAGTCCATGTAACAAGGTCAATAACATGACATTGGCGGCAAGTTGCACAATAATATTTAGCTAAACAGACAGACCATGCAGTTTATTCATGAAATAACATCAGAGTCAAATGTAAAAAATGGTGTCTGAGCGCACTATACTATAGTGTTAAAAACAGTGGCTTGCAAAATCAAGTGGAACCAATTGGCTTCAAAAGTCACCAAATTTGTAAATAGAGTCCAAATGTGTATAATTCAATCGCAGTATAAATACAGCCATTCTTTGGGAGAACATTACTGAACAAACAGCCTCATGAAGTGAAAGGAACACTCCAGACAGGCATCTGTTTAAAGCAGGTTAGGTTATTAAAAAATCCCAAGCTTAGGAGCACTGTTTAATCCATCATGCAAAAATGGAAAGAGTATGGCACAACTGTAAACTTACCAAGACATCGATATCGACCAAAACTAACAGGCTGGGCAAGGAGAACTAATCAGAGAAGCAGCCAAGAGTCCCTTGGTAACTCGGGAGGAGCTGCAGAGACCCACAGCTCAGGTGGGAGAATCTGTCCACAGGACAACTATTAGTTGTGCACTAAACATGCAGCCAGAGCTACAGTATAATGGAATGGTTTATATCATATAAAGCATATTCATGTGTTAGAATGGCCCAGTCAAAGTCCAGACCTAAATCCAAGTGAGAATCTGTAGCAAGACTTGAAAACTGCTGTTCTCTAGATATGCAAAGCTGGAAGAGACATACCCCAAAAGACTTGCAGCTATTATTGTAGCGAAAGGTCGTTCTACAAAGTAAGTAAAGGGGGGCTGAATACAATTGCACACCATACGTTTTTAATTAATTAATTTATTTGTAAAATAAAATTTCATTTTCCTTCTATTCACAATTATGTGCCACTTTGTGTTGGTCTATTAGATAAAGTATTTGGTTGTAACGTGACAAAGTGTGGAAAAGTTCAAGGGGTATGAATACTTTTGCAAGCCACTGTATTACTCACTCTCACTCAATCATCGTCTATGATTCTCTCGTCTGGGTTACTGATCGGAATGTTCGGGACAGGGCCATTCTAACACATGAATATGCTTTGATCTAAACCATTCCATTATAACTTGGGTTGTATGTTTAGGGTGAACCTCTCACCCCAGTCTCAAGTCTTTTGCAGACACTAACAGGATGGAGTTTGCATGTTCTCCCCATGCTTGGTGGGTTTCCTCCGGGAATTTAGGGCAGTTGTGATTCAATTGGTTAAGGCTATGGGTTGCTGGGTTAATGGTCGGAAGGTTGATGGTAAACATCCCTAAGCATTAAGAACATGCTCCATGTAAACAGGCCTGAGGGAGAAATCAAACCCGGACCCTGGAGGTGCAAGGTGACAAGGCTAACCAATAAGCCACCATGTCGCTGTGTTAAATATTTGTTTTGTTTTGTTGCATGTCGCTGTGATAAATAATTAAATTTGGTTTGTTTTGTGTTAAAATGTGCCACTGATTATTCAAAGTAAGTCATTAATTATACCAGACCTGTAATGTAAAAAGCTTTGTAATGTCCCACTCTGACAGTCTGTAGGTCTCCAATCTGTCCTGCTGCCCCACTGTTTGGATGTGCGAGACTCTAATGATAGGAAACAGCAATAGTTATCGCCTGTTCTATTCTGTATCCCATATTCCTTTTTATAAACTTTTGGATGCCGTGGTACAGTTTCTAAAAGTGGTCCTACCTTATGTCCTGTATCAGACCCATCGAGCAGGATGTGCGTTACATCAATCCCATCATAACGTCGGTCTGAAGGAGGGTCGACACCAGCTAAGGAGAGGATTGTGGAAAAAATATCCATGCCACTGGAAAAAAATAAATCAAAGAAAATAAGTATTTATAAAATTAGTATTTTTTCCTTTTATTAACTTAGCGTAAAGTTATTTAACCTTAGCAGAGCACTGCTGGTGGTATTAGGTGATATGTTCCCCGGCCAAACGACCACTGATGGAACCCGATGGCCTCCTTCCCAGGTGGTCCTCTTGGCTGATCCTCCACCTGATCACCAGAAATTCCTATAATTTCACTCTAAGAAAGCAGTACCCTTTAACATACAAACTGTCTGTATACATAGAGATTCACAGTGATTTTAGCATATTGTAGCTCTTACAGAAATGAGCCCTGACATGCTACAATACACTAATCAGCCATAACATTAAAATCTTGGCATAATGGCAGTTGTCACAGGGTGGGATATATTAGGCTTTAGAACAGTCATTTCTCAAACATGCAAGTATAACGATTTGAGACTTTTCTGAAAGCATTGTCGCCTTGCACCTCCAGGTGCCGGGTTTGATTCCCGCCTCGGGTCTGTGTGCATGGAGTTTGCATGTTGTCTCTGTGTTTGGTTGGTTTCCTCTGGGTACTCCAGTTTCCTGCCACCATCCAAAAACATGCAGATTAGGCTAACTGGTTCCCAAATTGCCTGTAGCGTATGAATGAGCCTATGAGTGTGTGTATATGTGTGCCCTGTCAGGGATAGGCACCCCATCTATGGTGAACCCTGCCTCATGTCCTAAGTCTCCTGACATATACAGGGCCCCACGAGACCTTGTATATACAGTAGAATAAACCTCCGAGTGGCGCAGTGGTAAAGTGCTCGCCATATCATCCGGAGATCGCTGGTTCGATTCCCGGGTGATGCTATAACCTCTCTCAGGCAGAGGTCTAGAGAGAGCTGATTGGCCGAGCTCTCTCAGAGGGGAGGGATGAGAGGTACTTCGTGCTCCCATTAATCTCTACTGCCAATCAGGAGCGGATAGCGCTGTCCTCCACCCCCAATGGTGCGTGAGTGAGCAGTTTGAAAAGATGCGGTCGGCTGGCGTCACGTGGTTCGGAGGAAACAGGTGATGGTCTTTGGCCCTCCTGAGTGGCAGGAGTAGCCTTAATGTGGGAGCCCCCTAGTGGCGGGAAGGAATTGGACACGACTAAATTAGGGAGAAAATCTGGAAAAAAAATCCCCCCAAAAAAGTGGCATAGACGATGAGTGAGTGAGTGACAAAGACCAAATTGTGATGGCTAGACGATTGGATTAGAGCATCTCCACAACAGCTGTTTTTGTGTGGTGTTCCCAATATGCAGTGGCTAGTACATACCAGAATTAGTCTAAAAAAAGACAACCAGTGACAGGGTCATGGGCACACCTGACTTACAGTATTTAATGTGTTTGAGCAATGAAGGCAAGACCATCTGGTCCGATCCCACAGAAAAGCTACTAAAACAAATTGCTGAAAACGTTCATGCTAGCTACAGTAGATAGAAGGATATCAGGACACATGCAGTATGCAGTTGTGTAGCTTCAGAGTGCCCATGCAGGCATGGCCATGTGTGGACCAAACATCACAAAAATGTGAGGATCATCAAAATGTGAATCAGGTGATGTCTCCAAATTCCCCAAATCTTAATTTGATTGTGCATCTGTGGGATGTATTGGGCGAACAAGCCCGTTCCATGAAGGCTTGACTCCAGCCAAGGATAAACCAAAAAACCCTTACTGGTTCTAGATCTTCCTTCTAAGAATGTATGAATATGAATATGAATGAATATTGTTTGCTAGTATTTTGATTCATTACCTCTACTGGTCTGCCACTTCCCAAGGAAAGGACCAGTGGTCCCTGCAAACTCACATTTCTGCTCCCATGGGCCATTATCACCTAAAAGATTCATAAATTGACCTTGTGAACCAGAGGCTCTCACTGAAAATCCTGAATTGCATAATCATTAAAATTACAGCTAATGTACACCTAATAATTACAGGTGATATTTAAGCCTTACCAGTAAACCATATAAGTGTGTTATTTATACCAAATGCTTCAGCTGCAAGTTTTATACTCCCCACCAAACTGTCCATATCGCGAAGACTGGCTGAATAAGCTTCCTTTTCGGTCATGTTCAGGAAGCGATTATGGAACAGAGGAACATGCATATGGGCCAGAGCCACATACAGGAGCAAAGGCTGCCCCCTATTCCTACAAAGACAAAACATACACCATCTACATAGATCTCCTTTATGAAGGCATAAGGATTGATTTTTTTTTTTATAGATAAACAGCACAGAGTAGGTGTTTCAACATAACAGTAAGCGATTTATAGTTAAGAAGATAATAGTAAATAAAAAAAGTAAATAATTTTATGTAAAATGACATTTAAATATAATCAGTTCAACTAATAAGCATTTCAAAACAAACCAGATGGTGTTAAACACAATGTGTGCAATCTGTTTACCAATATATGCTATTTTATATGCTATATATATTTAATGCGGATTTTCTTCAATAATCCAACTTATTTTAGTGTATTTACTATTTCTTCTTATGACAAGATAAAAACACTACAATTATACATGTACTATGGGGTGTTCCAAAAGACTCTATACATAGAAAAATAATCACTTTTTAGCTAAATGTATTTAAAAAAAAATTTCATACTAAGGTTATATTATCTATATAAATAAAACAAAGATTTTGTCTGTACATTTGTCAGAACTCGCTCTTTTTTTTTATGTTTCATACACTGGAGGACCCTAAACCAGTGTCAGAAAAAAAAATCTGTTTTATGCCTGTCCAGCCAGATTACATCCCATCATCTAGCGCTTTTCTGGACGAATATGACGCTTTTTCCCTCGAGATGGGTGTGCCTATACGCGAGTAGATATTAATTAGAAAATTAACATTTTTACTGGAATTACTTTAGATTTTCACCACTGAAATAACAGCACTGAAGTGGTATAAATGAACTTTAACACGCTGGAGTCATTTTAAGATAAAACTAAAACGTTTATACAATCTACTTTTTTGATTTTTCATCAATGATTCCACTCTCCGAACAGGGAGTGTATTTGCCTGACAACGAAAGAAGTACAATTTAGTGTAAAAAGGCACAAGATACTTAACCTTACAAAATTTTATTTCTTTGTATTAATAAGTCATGCAGAGAGTTTTGCAGTACAGAAAGACATATAATAAAAATCACTATCAAAGCTGCATCAAGAAGAATGTATTCCCAATGTGCAATTACATGCAGCAGATAACACATGCTTGTCAAGAGTGGGAGGGATGAAGCTGTGTTTACAAAGACATGGCAATCATGTAGAGGATATTTTGTGAATGAAGTTTAATTTGCTAAAAAGTTTTCATTCTCCCTGTGGAGACTTTCGGGACAACCTGTATTATAAAATAAATTCTAATTTAAACTTTTCAGTCTCTGAAACTATCTTAAGGTTTAGCATATATTATGCAGCAGTAATGTGAAAAAGGAGAAGCTTTACAAATATGCTGGCCATTTGTGATCTATCCTTTTCAAAGGTCAAAGTCACAGCTCAATGTTTGGTCAGTTAAACCAAATAGGCCTGTTTGCAGACTCTGCATGTCACAATGATCAAAGTCTCCCAGCTTCTTTAGACTCAATCTATTAATTTTGTACTCCAGTTAATTTATAGCAAATATCCAGGTTTTTTTCTGTGGATTTGGCTTTTAAAACATCTTGATTTGTTGTTACAAACTGAGCCACAGAGCCACATTTAACTTTTTTCCCATACCCAGAAACCATTGGGGAAACTGCTTTTTAAAGAAATAATTATCAAAAGCTTAGAATTGAACTTAGTTTCCAAAACAAATGTAAATGTAAATGTAAATGTAAAGTTGTGTATCAAAATTTATTTAAAAAAACTGCAAATTTACATCTTTAATTTACATATTTTAAACAAACAAACAAAAAAAATGGCTGAGCTACATGACAAGAAAATTTAAGCCTTATCAGGAATTCAATATTAAATCATATTGACTTGCTTTTCTTCATCACTGAATAATTCCAGGTGTCTTAATGAAATCCCTATTTTAAAAAAATCAATCAATGAACACCTCTATGAACAGCTGATTCTACGTGTTTTAACTGGACATTTAAACATGTATAACATTTACCTTTCCAGTAACAATCTGTAATTCATATAATGATTATAAATACATTCAATGTCATAAAGACACAATTCAAGAGGATTACTTTAGCAGTAACTTGATCGATTGAATTAGCTAGATTGGGCAAACTTGTTTATTTTTCTTAACTGATTATTCACAAGTACAATAAATAAATATTCTGACGAAATACTTAAAATACATGAAAAACCCAAATCCAATATTGTTATTCAATTTGTCTTCCCTGTTCAACTAATATCTATGCACACGGTCACCAGATATTCAAAGGTTACATACCTTGCGGTCAAAATCTGTGTGGCTGCTGCTTTAGCATATTTTTCTGTAAGATCCCAAAGATCCAGCGGTTGTTCAACTATACTCTGATTTTCAAAGAGAGGTAATGCTGTTTTGGTGTCACATCCTCCATCTTTTCTTCTGTGTAGAAAATAAACACATATACATCAGCATGAATTATCTATATCTTGTGCCATAGATGCGCAAGATAATGTATGTGACATATGTCATCTCACCTGCTGTGTTTACTTTGCTCACATGGGAGACAACTTGGCAAGTCAAAGCCAGGTTTGTCAGTGCAGCCCATGTCATTACTATATGGTATACCGAGATAATATTCAAAACCTGTTTAGAAAAACAAGCAGATCATGTTGAAATTAAATCTTATTAAACTATCCTTTGTAATGACATTGAATAATTTACAATTTTTATGTCCTGAGTTTCTGGCATCTTTTGGCACAAACACACACAAAGTACATAAAATTCCAACAAATATGTCTTTAATGCACTTAACTCTGTGGATTGGATGGTAGGGACCATTGTGTCCAAGATGCCATTTTCCTACAGCCAAAAATAGGGACATACTTAAACGAATTTCCACAATAAAATGCAGCATATTTGATCATTTATTTTTGTCATCCAGTAAAGTTCTTGTTGTAGAAATATTGCATGCATTAATCAGGAGATAATAGCAATAATCTGGCCTCTTCAAGCTCATTCACTGCAAACAATCAGAATGTTAGACTGACATGCCCTGAACAAAAATTAAAGCATGCTGTGTTACCAATCATGGCAGTATAATAGCCAGCATCATGTAGGAGCTGAGCAAATGTTGTCTCATTAAGTGGGAGTCCTCCAATAGACCCCTTCGCAAAATTGTGAGTGACTCCGTTGCGCAAGCCGTGTCTACCAGTCAGTAGTGCAGCACGTGAAGGGGCACATGTGGAAGCCGGAGAGTGGAAGTCTGTAAACCTGCAAAACAACCCGGATTCGACTTAGACACTAGTGACCAGTTAGCAACTCTCATGTAATGGTTCTAATTTGTTCCATTACTAAAACTCTGTACCTGTAAGATTCAATTGTAAAAATAATAATAACTGCAGTGATTTTATCTGCATTATACCTTTTGCCTTCCAACTTTAACATATTCAGCCAGGGGGTAGTATTGTCAAACTCATTTGTCCAGAGGTCACCCCATCCAATATCATCAGCTAGGATAATAATAAAATTTGGCCTTTCTTTTATCTTGATCTTGCCTCCGTGTTCAAAAAAAGTGTTTATGTAATACACCAGTCCTGAGAACAGAGAGCAACATAAGAGCAGCACACAGACTGCAGCTTCTGCCATTTGGAATCCAAAACCTATCAAAGAAAATAGTTGACAAATTGTAAAGCGTTATATCCAATTTGGGAAAAATATTTTGAAAATGAATTAAATGGCTTACAAAACTAGAATTTTATTCTAATCATCTATTCCAAAGAAATAAAATTACTATAAAACAGTGCAAAAACTATTTAAATTAATATGCAAAATGACCATACCTATAATACCCTCAAGCAACTAGCAACATTTAATAAAAATTCATTAACAAACTAAAACGTCTCTGACTCTTCAAGTTCTCTTCTCTTCCATGAGTTCCAAGAGACCTAGTATAGCACAAATAATTATTACATAACGGGCTAACAAACATTACTTAATGGACCTGTCCACCTACAAATCAGGCAGAGGAGCAGAATCAAATTCCGTACCTTGCTACCAGCTCAGCATATCATACAATATGATTTCAGCACCAGTTCATGGGAGAGGGGGGTTGAGACGTGGATTTCTCAATCAGTGAAGAGTGTACCATTGTAACCCAATCCTCACAGTCCACACAGCTGTAACCTCCTACCAGACAAGCAACATTTGTTTTTAACAGTGACTCTACACACACCACATGTACTCTTAGCTGAGCGAACACAACACAGCCAGGCCACCAACAAAGTGACTATTACCCATAACCTGGAAAACAGGTAAGAACATTTACATTTTAAATTGAACTGTAACAGCTTTCATGCAATAATAATAATAATAATAATAATAATAACAATGAGAGGAGTAAATTGCAATGCATATAAAAGGTTTAGGTAGTGACTGTTACCTAATATTTGTTACCTATATGTAGTGTAACATGAATGAACAAAAAGCCTTTAACGCTCTACTGTCAGAAACCAGTCAATATTTCTATGGGATTTTTTTCTTTTACAGGTTTATTCTAAAAGTTACATGCATTTGAAAGAGAATGCAAGAAAAGTCTTCAGAAATGAATATTCTTTGTGTTGTGTTGTGTACAGCCTGATAACTCTCACCAGAAAAAGGAGATACTTTTGGTTGTCGCTATGGTACCCTTGTCTTCTGTACCTTTAGTACATATCGCTCACCTGTAAATATGGGTATACTGTAGAGTACCTTTTAAAGGATTTAGGCTACATAATTAGTTTTCAGAATAAATACCTTACACGTACAATATATACAGTTATCTAGGGATACTTAGGATGTATGAAGTATGAAGTATTTAGTACATCATACATTTCCTAAAAATACCATATGTCTAACAGATCCTTTTAAATACATTTTACTTTGCCACCAACTTGGTCATTTTACAAAATACGGTCTACATTTACAAACTTGTGGGCAATACCTTTCTCAAACTTTTCTTATACTGTTTTCTGCTTCATCGGTCACCCTATCGGGATCCACTATTAATTACAGCATTTCTCTAACGATTACACGCGCACGTGTTGGAGTTAGGGCGGACTAAAGCAGGTCACGTGGCCTATACTACACTTCTGTACGCATGCCCAAAACTCCAACGGCATCCCGTGTTCCCGCAGCTGCCTAATAATGTCCCGTAGCGCCCGACAGGAAAGCGCGAATGAGCAACTGCGTGCCGTAGACCTATTACGCTCCATACGCCGACGGCGTTCATCAAAAGTGATTCGAACACTTCTTACCTACAGTTAAAACACCTCCCAAAAACAAAACACAGCAGCAGTCCATTCCTGCAGTCCGCAGCGTCATCTGAACAGCTGTGTTACGTAAACTACGATTCGTCAAGGGCTCTTAGAAGTCACGTGGTGACAAACAAACAGGAAGCTTACAGTATATTCGTATTTAACGTTTAAATAAACACACATTTTATGTCGAGGCTTTGTATCTGGTGGGCTCTGAGCCCTGAAAGCCAATAATTGTTAGTAAAGAGCATTAAGCATAAGCTCATTAAGTATCTATCTAGTATGTATCATTTGAAATAATAATACATATCCATAATATTTGCGACTGATATCTCCAAGATCAAATAGGCTACATATATTTTGAGCAGATATATGGTGCCATGCACTTTAACTTTTCTACATTGTGTCATGTTACAACCACAACCGTAAATTTATTTTATTGAGATTTTATGTGATAGACCAACAAATAATAAGTGGCACATAAGTGTGAAGTGGAAGGAAAATGAAAAATGTTTTTTTTTACAAACACTGGGCCATTCTAACACATGAATATGCTTTGATCTAAACCATTCCATTGTAGCACTACCTGTATGTTTAGGGTCGTTGTCCTGCTAGAAGGTGAACCTCCACCCCAGTCTCAAGTCTTTTGCAGACTCTAACAGGTTAAAAGCCTCCAAGATTGCCCTGTGCTACATCCATCTTTCCATAAACTCTGACCAGCTTCCCTCTTCCTGCTGAGGAACCAAGAATTTATGGTCTATACTTCCAGTTATGTTCAATAACTGTTCAATAATATTTAATCCCATATTACGTCCGGATAAAATGGGTGTGCCATGTTGTTGTGCGGTTCAGAAAACAACATGTCCCGCTGTGGCGACCTCCCAACAGGAGCAGCCAAAAGGCTAACAACGAGAAGTAATTACCCTTATTATTCTCGTACAAAGGCATTAATTTCTAGTCATACCATAAAGTTGATATGCCTCACAGCTTTAGGGGCCAGGGTTTGACCTCGAGCTCAGATTATTCTGTGTGGGCCAAAGGTTTTGCCCAGGGTTTTCCCACATCTCAAAAACTTAGGTGGAGTTGCTATGCTAAACTGCCCATAGTTGAGAATTAGTGTTGATAAATGTCATCCTGGTGGGGTCTGATTAGTACCTTTGGTAAGTGGAGAATTCTGAAACAAAACATTTTTCTACACAGGTTTTACAGCAAGTGATCATGGTATGGTGGATCTTCAGCTCAAGAGGTTGCCTGGGACCTAAAGTATATTCTGAGGTACCAGATGGTGGATGGGGTTGGGTTGTGGCTGTAGCCTTTTTTATTGTGGAGGCCTTCACATATGGAGTCATTAAAAGCTTTGGGATATTCCTCAATGATCTGATTGGCGAGTTTAATGAAACCAACAGTCGTGTTTCATGGATAATCTCAATATGTGTGTTTGTAATGACTTTCACAGGTAGGATATATGTGGGCCTTTTTCAAATCTAACATTGAATGAAAATATAATTACTGTCTGTTTAGCCACTTGCATAACTTTCTCATCAATCTACACATTGTTTGTTTGCTCAGCACCGTTGTCAACCGCGCTCAGCAACAAATTTGGTTTCCAGGCTGTTGTGATACTTGGAGGACTCCTAATTTCACTAGGAACAATATGCACTGCATTCACCAGCTGCATAAATCAGATTTACATCACAATCGGGATAGTTGCAGGTAATCTGAGTAATTTGCTCATGGTATGAAGTACATAAGCATCTAAAATAGTGTTGAAATGGTAGTCCAAGATTAGTGGATATCTGTGAATATTTACAGAAACTATGATAGCGGCATTGGTGGCTCAGTGGTAGGTGTTTTACCTGCCGTGTGGAAGGCCCGGTTTCAATTCCCAGCCAATGCCCAAACCCCAGCCACTGGATACAGTGCCGGTCCCAAGCCCGGATAAAATTGTAGGGTTGTGTCGGGGGGGCATCCGGTGTAAAACCTGTGCCAAGTAGTTGTGTGGATCGGATGTGGTCCACTGGCGATCCCTTGACAGGAGTAGCCGAAAGACTAACAACAACATTTACAGAAACTATGATTAAATAGTTTAAAAACCTATATAATTGTCAAATGCACCAATATACATACAGCATTTCATAGCCACAGCACATTCATTGGTGGGCATGCACTGCTTGGATTTAATGCCGTGGTGCTGCATTCAAAGTTGACTCAAAATCAACTTGGACATCCATCTATCTCATTGTTCTGTCCTAGGAACTGATTGGAAGGTCAGCGATTCGAGCCCCAGCTCAGCCAGTTAGCCACTGTTGGGCCCTTGAGCAAGGCCCTTAATCCTATCTGCTCCAGGGGGGTGTATCATGGCTGACCCTGCGCTTTGACCCCAGCTATGCTGGGATATGCAAAGAAAGGATTTCACTGTGCAGTAATGTATATGTGACAAATAGAGGTTTAACTTAACTTAAAAACCATTAGACCAGTGTGTATTTCTCTAACCAGTTAGAAAAAGTAATTGGTTTGCTAAGCTACACATAACAGGTAAATTTAAGTTGAAAGTGCAAGCATGAAGTTTTAAGACTTGTCATTAATTTCTGAATATGTATCCTTGTAGGACTTGGATACTGTTTGACATTTCTCCCTACTGTCACCATCCTGTCCCAGTACTTTAGCAGACGTCGGTTCCTAGTCACCTCCGTAGCCTCCACAGGAGAATCTTTTGCAATATTTGCCTTTGCACCTGGTAAGAACAGTCATGCACAACAATTTCACTACTGGTAATAATCAATTAATTTAAATGCACATGAGATTACAACAATATTAATTTAATTGTTATGTATAACAATGAAATGATGAGTACTAGTGCATGTCTAGGTAATATCGGATGCAAAAAAAAGTTTCATTGCCTTTATTGCAATTTTTGCAGTGTTTACAGCAATTAAGACACATATTGGCTGGAGATACACAATGGTGGTGCTTGGAATGTTGCAGGGTTCCATTCTTGTCTGTGGAGTTCTGCTTCGCCCCATCATAATCAAGCCAAAGACTACAGAAAGTTCTACCAAACTGCTAAGAAGGCAGGAGATTAAAAACTCTCTCTGTGATACTGAACTTAGTGGCACAAAACGTTCCAGAGACTCAGGGGTGCAGTCATTCAAGGAGCTGGAACAGGGCCTCCAAATGGAAGGACAGCAAGAAGATGGAGGCACTTTTCAGACTTCTCAATCTCAACAGGATAGGCAGCACAAAAACAAACTTTTGGACTTTTCTGTATTAAAGGAAGGTAGCTTCTTATGTTATGCTGGATTTGGTCTTTTTGCAACACTGGGCTTCTTTGCCCCACAGCTATATGTTGTAGAGCTCAGTGCAAGTATGGGAACTGAAAGGGACAAGGCACCTTACATGCTGTCAATAATGGCAGTGGCAGAGATCTTTGGACGACTGTCCATTGGCTGGATCCTGAGTTGTGGGTGCATTAGGAAAATATTTGTCCTACTTGGGTGTGTGTTGCTGATATGTCTAGTCTTAGTGCTCTTCACACTGGTAAATGGCTTCTGGGGCCTGGCAGTCTGCTGCATCTTGTATGGCTACCTGTTGGGCAATATTGCATCTACACACATCCCCATGATGGCAGAGGATGACGTAGTGGGCATTCACAGAATGCCCTTAGCTGTAGGTGTCTATGTATGCATCCAGAGCTTTGCAGGACTTGCTGGGCCACCTTTAGGAGGTACACATTTTGAATCCCTGCTGTTTTAGTATTAAATCTATTTTTCTTTAAACAAGAATTATGACTGTTGAATGCATGTTAATTTTGTATTTTTTTTTGGTTTAAAATGTTTTGCAGGTTTTTTAGTGGACATCACACAGAACTACAGCTCTGCTTTTTACTCCTGTGCTGCTGGTACAGGGATGGGTGCACTCTTTCTAGGAATGGTACGTCCAGCGAAGACTGTTGTTCTGTGCACAAAGAAAGATCTCAGCACTTGCCAAACAAGCCTTGCTGTTGAGTACAAGAGTCAGGACAAGGTCATGCCTGAGGAATTTCGAGAGGTGGACATTCTCCCTAACCCACAAGGTCAATCTTAAAAAATACAGCCCCCTGTTTATACTTGGCAAAGGTTCAGAATCTGGCAAATGTTTGGAAGTCACAGCATCAAATCAAGCTGAGGTACATCTCAATCATTACCTGTATTCAAAAAGTACTTTTAAGGAACAGAAAAACAGCAAAGGTTACCTACCTTTAAACCCACTGAACAATCATAACGTTTCTTTAAAAGGTTTGAATATTTGAGATAGAAAAAGCTTGAGGATGAAAATGTTGTTCTCTGCTCTAGATAGTATGAGGCAGTTGACCCTCATGTCTATATTCAGCCATATCAGTTGAAGAGAAGATTTCAGTTTGCCTAGGACATCCTATATGTCCAGTCATGTAGAACAATTCTTTTAAGCTAGAAAGCTCTTGTTGAGGAGCCCCTACTGTTCTCATGCTTCTATAGAACCCAGATCTTTAACTAAACAAAAAGCTGACAGTGAAGTGAGTCACTGTTAAATCCAGATGAAAATGTAATGTAACATGACTAAGAACGGATTAAACATTAAAATATGTTTATCTGGAAACCAAGCACAATGGACACTATTCAAAGACGACTTTGATGTGTTTTATGGAAGTTTGAAAATGGAACTGAAAACCTGATGTGACATACTATTTAGTTTTAATACAAAATATGCAGAAATATCAGTTTTAATGGAACAATGAAATGTGATAAAACAAAACCAACCAACATTTGGTAGTACACTTATTGTGCACATGAACAAATCATCACTTTTTAAGTAGACAATATAATATTATTTAATAGTTAATTATAATGCAAACTATGCTGAAAACCAAGTTGCGACTTTTTCAATTAGATAATAACTGGCCATATTACACAGTGTTTAATAATGTATTTTTTTTATTATTTAAATAAACTAGCAATTTAGATTGCATGGTTGGTGGTTAAATGAACAAGGTGGTTAGATGGGAAAACAGGGTACGTTGTCATGTCTTTTCTTACACAGTTCATGACCAACACTAGAAGTCTTGATTGAAAAATGTAAAGCAATACTTTTTGAGTATGTATTCTGAAGTCAATTTCCATAGACATGTACTCAAAGTAACTCCAAAAAAATGAAAAAGAAAATTTATTTTTGAACATATTTAAACATTTAAAATAACTTCATCCTACAAGTACCAAGCCCAAGCAAGGCATCCGGTGTAAATTGTATGCAGTCAGATGTGGCTACCCCTTGCCGGAAGCAGCCAAAAGACCATTGAAAACTACATATTTTAGTAATCATACACTGTATGTGCATGTTTCTACTAACAAACTAGATTCACACTTTAGTGTGTAAGGCACCAAACAGGCACACGTACAGTATGCACACACAATGCCATGTGCCCCTTTCAGATGTGGTCCTAGTGGCAATTAATTACTTAACTGTCTGTAACAACATACAGAAAAAAGATAGGAAGATGTATTAAATAACCATATATGCCTGAAATTTTATTATTTCATAATGTATGGTATTTGTACCATTGTAATGCCAAGAAATGTAAGAAAAAGAGAAAAGTGTGACAATTTACCCTGCTCTCCTCATGTTAAATATTTGTATCTTTGACTATGCTGGAGTTCTGCACTATAATGCAAATGAAATATTATACCATAGGTAAGAACATTAATAAGTACAAATGAATTCGTTTAATAATCAGATACATAAAAGTAATGGTGAACATTACAGTATAGACAATCTGCATGCAATTTATTGGGTGTTTATTGCAGTATTAGGCCAGTTTACCTGTTAAACAACAATTCACTACAAAGCTTATAGTACATGCTGTACACTTCATTCATTTTGTCTCGGTTTGACTTTACCTAGCTTTTTATTCCTGAAGAATTGTAGCTAGCATCTTAAACAACTGCAGCTCCACTAACCTCATATTTGTGTACCAGTTATGTTACTTTCTCTTCCAATGACATAATGGTGCATTTAGGTCTATCTTTAAATAAATTCAGGTCTACACAGTCTACTATTGAATTACTAGACATGAATGCTAGACATTTGTGCTATTGATCATTTAAAACCAACAAGTTAATTGAATAAGCGTATGATTGTTAGATTCATGGTGTATAATATGACCTTAACTGTGAATGTTTTAATGACGAGAATGGGTGTTCCATTTTTGTGCCATGTACTACAATGCTTTTACAATGATTATTTTTAATTAAGCTGTCTAGCACAATCATTTCAACTGTACTAGAAATACTGTAACTTATGAAACTATTATACAAGGTCTGTCAGGAAAACGTCCAGCCCATGTTACTAGAATGAGAACGTTTTGTGTGACATGTAACCTGGCAGCTAAGAACAGTGGACTGGTTGTGCATACATTACTTATGACGACTTCATTGTACTAGTCGAGTAAGCATGTATACTGTGTGGCTGTCACATTCAAAATGGTTGAGCGAGTAAGCAGCGAGCAGGGAATCTGCTTCACATTTTGCGTTAAGCTTGAACATACCTCCGTTGAAACTATTCGGACGATTCAATGAGTACAGTGCAAATAATAGTATGGCACAAATGCTTCAAAGGTGGTTAAGAATCTGTTGAAAGTGATTCATGTTCTGGGAGCCCTAAAACAAGCTAAACACCAGAGAATGTTGAACATGTATACATTATAGCGTTATAGTGTACGGGCTGCAATCAGCAAGTATTGAAGACTGACAGTGCAGGAACTGGAAGCATAATTGAGTTCATTACATTTGATCCAGTCGGTACATGGCTGGATAATTTCCGGACAGACCTCGTACAACTATTTTATGCATCTGGAATAGCAATACACTATGACTACATTTTTATTTTATTTTACAGTAATTTATTTCAAGCAAACCTAAAAAGTTATTTATTTGCATCAACTTTTGAATTCAACATCTTTTAATTACATTCATATTTCTATATAAAAACCTAGTGTCATCTTGTTTGATGTAACAATACATATTTCCTGTACATTAAATATAATTTCTGCTTTTCATCCTTACTAACCTGTAAGAGAGTTACAATTATTTATCTTCCAATATGCTCAAACACTTACATAACCACTGTCTGAAGTCTTGGAAAGCTTGTGTGGGTTTGTCTGACTGACAGTCAGAATTTCCACTTCCATTCTCTATCCACTGTAGCAAAGCCTGCAAGAGACATTTCACATTAACACAACATTAACTTAAAGAGCACCTTATCGAAATGTCTCATACAACACAGTTCACTAAATGTACAGTACTGGCTTTGCACTGTGAACACAATTTCCTTTCAGATATCAGACACTGTGAACATTTTAGCATGGTCTATCACCATGAAACTAGGACTGTATGATTTGCTTAAAAAATTATTATTGACTCATATTACAATTTTAATTTAAACTGTAATATGTAATCAATAAATGTACCATTTTCTATTCAAAAGTATGTACTCAGGCTAACACCATTAAGAGGATGTTTGCCAATATATAAAATAAGTAAAATATATACTGTATACAGTACAAGTCAAAAGTTTGGACACAGCATCTTATTCAGTGTTATGACCTGTAACAAAGTGCAGGCTTTCGCAATTAAATAATGGCACGGGTCCATACTGCTACTCCGATTTTTAGGCGATTAATTGTGCAGCACTACATGAAACCCTCTTACCTTGTACCTTTCTGGAATCTTAAAGCCAATGGCACACTGTAGTTTTCTGAGGCAGATGGGACAAAGGTCTGGTGGACGACGGTCTGATTCCTCTAAATGGTTGGAACCTTGCATAACACACTGGAGCCACTGGCAGTGCTTGATACCAAATATGTGCCCAATCTCATGAGTCAGTGTCTGCCAAAATAACAGAAAAAAACGCTAAAATTTACAAATATCAACAAACATTGATCTTCTAAAATTATTAACACAAACTCTAAGCATTAAATAAGCAAGGCAAACAAATATACAAAGATTGAAGCGACATGGCACTTACAGTCACAATTTAAATAGATTTAAGAATACTATTTTAGAGCCCAGTTATGTGTCAGGTTGTCACACCTTACACGAGCGGAGGAGCAGAGTGCTGCTAATGGGAGGTGTGTAGTAGCCCTGGAAAACACTGTAGTCCCCCGGCTTGAGGTTTATTGCCTTCTTCAGCCGCCCAGCATAACTCCTTTTATAGAAGTCATTATCATACCTAGCAAAGCTAAAAACCCCCATTCCTGCAGCACAGAGAGCTTGTATTCAGACCAGCTGTTCACAGCAGTTTTTGTACAAAGAAAACAATAATAAATTCAATGTTACATAACTTTGCAGTCTTATCAAATGCAATGATTTACAGTTTAAATGTGCGTATTTTAACAGCTAATTTGAATACAGTAATTTTTAACAGAATAATTTAAACAGCTGTTTAGTTTTCATCATGGAAAAAAATTATTGTCAGAAAGTTTTCTCAACACTGATGTCAACCATTTGTTTAAGATAAATTGGTTTTAAAAAAATTCTTATAAACCTTACATCTTTATGTTTTTTTTTAATACCATCTCACATTTTTAACAAAATTGGTGGGTTAAAATTTTTGCTGTTTTGTGATATTTTTGCCATGCAGATTGCCTATTAAGCTGTCTCAATTCCACGAGCAAGTACTATTTGCCATGCCCACAATTTCTCTCCACATAAAGCTTTAGTATGGAACAATTCTAATATTACCATCCAAAGGAAGTCATTTTTCTTTCAAAATAGCATCTAAGAGGTATTGATTACATATCTTTGCTACTTGAAGATTCAGACTTTGCTACTTGAAGATTCAGACTGTTCTAGCATATGAACAATTCATGCACAAATTAGATTTTTTTACTCTGTTTAGATTATATAAATCAGTAGTTAATACTATTTCACGGGGTGTATTACAACAACTTTGTAAATCACACCTTAGTTCGTGTGAAAATAGTAACTACGTACGATGAACTAACCACTGAGGTGTTCTCATCATTGATAGAAAATGTAATAATATACACTTCAACCTATTCATAATTTAAACAAGAACGTTCCAAAAAGTCAATTTTATTGGACTTCAATAACTGATATTATAAATCGGAAAAAAAAAATCATGGCTCATTCCGTACAAATATCCTATTCCCAACAAGGTTAAAGTAGTTCACTTTAAAATATTACACTGTATTTATCCTGTTAATTCCATAATTATTCATAATTATTCAAATTCTTTTGTTTTTACTTGTGGAGCGGTACAAGCGTTTTGGCAGCAACTTGGAAATTATAATTTTTGGAATCTTACATTTTTACATTAAAGGACGTAACTATCTTTTTCCATCACAGTAAGAAATTATTTGAATATATTGTCAATTTCTATATTTTAATGGCAAAGTTTTACATTCACAAATGTAAATTTCCTAAACGATCACCTTTCCTCTGTGAGATACAAAACCTTTAAAACTCTTTAAATCTAACAGAAAATCATAAATCTTCTCTGCTACTGACTCGACATTCTGATTTAGTGTTTGAATGAAACAGTCATTTTTTTTGTGTCCTATTTAGTTAATTATTTATTTGTATATATTTGTTAAGTTTGTCTCTCAACACAATTAACACTACTCAAAAAAAATAAAAATGCTGAATGTAAAAACACTAATTTGATAGTACACAACAAAATGGAAATTTCAACAACAGAAATGTTACTGTGAAGAAAGGTAAATCTGGCAATAACACTATAAGATGCCTTAAAAGGTGATATCTGTTATAAGATGCTATAAAAGGTGATATCTGTTATATATGACCTTCAGTGAGAGATGCTTGACCGAAGACAAAATTCCAGGAGTCTTTTGGGTACAAATCAATCATGGTGATCCCAACAATGCAAAATGCATCTTTTGGCTTCCTCTTTTTTAAAAAAGCCAACAGGTCTCCTATGAAAAAGAAAGACAATATGTGGAGATAAAAAGACTTAGTGTTAGTGTGAGTAGGCGAAGATCACCAAAGATCTAAATTCCACTGTGACTTTTCTAAACACTGACTGCCCTCTTCAGGACACTGGGATTAAGTTTCTTAAATTGATCTCAGGACTTTCCAAGCAGCCATGGTTAACACGGCGTATGGTACGTGGTTGTTCTCACCAGCATGAAGCTGCAGGTTATTTGTGTTGCTGTTAACACGAAATGTGCAGCTGGTGGCTTCAACGGTCACCGCTGGTAAAAGCTTCACCTCTAGACCGTAGTAAAAAGCCTCACAGTATTCCCTCAGCCACTCCACATACTGCTCAGTGATCCCAGCATTTTCCCCAAATGAGCCTGTGGAGCATGGAAACACATTACCCAGCAGCTTATTCTGTATACAACACTGCATCGTCGTATGAGAACTTTGACTAACCAATAGTTTGAATATAAATGGTCTTGTGGCCGGTGTCGGGTGTGCTGCGGTATGGGTTGCTGTAGAAGCTCTGGAAGTCTTGAGGAGCTTCAGGGTGGGCAGGAATCCAGTCAGATTCAGAGTGAACAGTAATTGCAGTAAAAAGTGAACTGCCGGGGAGGAGACCGTCCTCAAGAAACCGCTTTTCCTCCCTGCTATAGTGCTCATAGGCTTCTGTCAGATCCTTACAAGTAGAGAAGAGAGCTGAGCGCAGCTTCTCCACAGAATATTCCAGGCACTGCATCTGGACTGTAGTGTCTCAGCAGTTAGGATTGTATACAAGTGAGCTGCAGACCTTTAAGATCTATGGATGAAACTTCTGCAAATGCAACAAGACATCAGTTACAAATACATTAAGTAACACTAACATACACAAATCAACTAAGGTCTAACTCATGGGTTCTCAACCCCAGTCCTGCATAGTTCCTACCTCCTGGAGATCAACTAGTTTTTGTGTCATATCCGGCATTAGTGAGATTATGTGTGCTGAAAGATGTGATGTTCAGATGTGCAGTTCTATCCTATGATATTTCATACCCTGATAAAGGTCATTCACAAAGCACTTATCTCTTACTCTTTTTTATACGCGTTTCGCTGCCTAGAAACATTTCCGTTCATCCATCCTGACACACAAATGTCTTACCACAGGTCTGATAATGATCTTGAACGGCACATGTTGCCGTGAATTGATTTATGAAGCTTTTGGTGAGTGTTGATAGTGACTTGCAGAAGTTCACATAAAATATTAAAATATACCAACTGTCTCGAAAGTTGCCAGAAACACCACAGCAATTCATAAACATTACGTCAAAACAGTCTTCTAATAGGTAGGCTTTGACGTCAGAGTCACGACTGTCACGTGTTATGTCCGGTGTACATTTTGAGTCTTCCGGGTTTAGAAATTAATGTCAAAATAAAAGTTTTCAAGAGCGATATTTTGGGATAAAAGCGCGAAATGCACAAGGAAAACATTTTAAAACTAATTTTTCAAGACTAGACTTTTTTAGTCTTTTAATTTATAAATTAATTTCCTTGTTCTTTCAAATTTATTGTTTTCAGTTTTTAATAAACTATCTTACATAAACCGTTTATTTCAATTTTCACTTTATATTAAATTTAGCTACATGGACGTGCTACATAAATAATGTTCACTCTTTTTCAGTAACGTATTTTTGCTTTATCCTTTATTTGTTTGTATGTATTGTGAAGACACTCTGGATGTGATCACAGGGCACCACACACACACACACATACTGTGAGGGGCAATTTATCTTAGCTGATCCTACTGGCATATTTTGGGAGATGAAGACAGAGAACAAGAAGAACACACAGGAAACATAAACAGGCATGAGAACATTTAAAGAAACCCTTGTCAGACACTAAACCTTGCTTGGATTGAGCCCATGACACTAAAGAATTGAATCAGCAACCCCACCTGCTGTACCACCGTGCGCCTGTAAATAAAGCTGTTTGTTGTTGTTATTATTATAATCATCATCATCATTATCCACATCATATACATTGACACTCATATACATCACATACATTGATTTATATATACACACAAATGAAAATAGATCAAAAACACCAACAACTCAAAAATTATCATCTTTGTAAAATAGTTTGATTTAATGAACCAAAGAAAGTTATACAAAAAGAGTGAAAATTATGAAATGTATACTGTACATGGGTCATATTTGAACGAAACACTTAAACAAATTCTTTTGGTGAACTTGTACACCGATCTCAGTTTTCATGAAATGCCAGATCACAAGTCAGATCGCAGGATGGTGATCCTGCTTAAATAAATCAGTGAACTAAGACAAACTGTGAAATACACCTGAGATATTAGTTATAGTGCACAAGGCCGTCTTTATTTCAGTTTGAGGAGAAAACAGAATGTTTTAGTCCATGCTGGAAGCCAAATATACTTCATTTAAAAAAAAAAATAAAAAAAAAACAGAAAAGGTAAACAAAAATCCCCATAAACCAGAAAAATTTATCATGTGAGCCTATTTATTAGCTAGGGTATAAGGTCAGTTTAGCCTCTGTGGCATCTGCACTGAATGGATATGTACATATATCTTACTTTTGGTAAATTAATTATAATGAAAATTATAATAAACCACCATAGGAAGGTTTTCATACACAAGCCTGGCCACACTTCACTTTAAATGGGAAGGTGTAAAAGTGAAAGATAACCAGACAATGGTTTAATAAAACAAAAACTATAGACAAGGGATCTATACAACATAAATTCTATATAACAAAACATTTTTAAGAGTCTTTCCCTTTGAACAAGGAACAAAGACAATAGTACTACATACACAGGTACCTTATTAATAGGGCCACTACTTTTCTGCATAATCTGGGATATTACAGGATTTCCTAAATGGTGAATCCTGAAATGGTGAAAAGGGGTTTAATCCCAATAAGGGGAGGCCACTCAAGAATAATGTGCCTATAATGCATATTTACAGCCCCTGAGTCTTATAAGTTATTATGCATCTTGGAGTGTGTCTGCTAACATTTACCACTTTGCTTTAAAAAAAAAAAAAACAATTATAAAACTGCTTTGATTTTTAAAATAAAGTAAAAAATAAATAAATAAAATATTTTGTATCAATAGGTCTAAGAGTGGTAGTGGGCCAATCAGGGCAGTGTTAGCCCAGTGGCTAAGACAATGGACATTAAATCAGAATGGGCCCTTATTCAGAGATGCCTTGTTTTAGGTTAGATCACCGTGGTGGTGTTTTTATAGTTGAACAAAATTTTACATAATTTTAAAAGTGACAATTACAGCAGTAAAACAGACTAATGACACAGCTGAATGGACCGAAAGGGACATTAAAATTGGGAGAAAAAAGAAAGAAAAAAGTAGTCTTATCAGAGGGGGAACAATCTGCCTACAGGTGTTAACTTCAGGGTCTTTCTGAATCACTTGCACTAGAATTAAAACCTCATTAAAAGTGGAATGGTCTAAAACCTTATTGCATGTCTCTCATTGTAACATAAGCTGCTTCAAATTTTCATGCAAGATTGTGTCTTTGACATCTCGGAAGACAAGTCGGATATTCTCGGTGTTAATGGCCGTGGTAAAATGATGGTAGAAGGGTTTCACCTGCTGCTCGCGCCGCTTACCACGAAAGCATTCTGCCAGGAACTTCTGAACATCGGCAAGATTTTGGGGCTCACCAGTGAAGTCGGGGAAATAGTCACCGATAGACACTGTCTTTATTTTTTCCTCCAGCAGGTCTGTCTTATTGAGGAAAAGAATAATGGATGCTTTAGAAAACACACGATTGTTGACAATGGTGTCAAATATGTTGAGCGATTCCATGAGCCGGTTGGTCTGACGGTCCTCCATAAGAACTTGGTCAAATTCGCTAGATGACGCCAGGAAGAGCACAGAAGTGACGCAGTCAAAGCACTCAAACCATCGTCGACGCTCTGACCGCTGTCCCCCCACATCTACCATTTTGAATGGAACGTTCTTAATCTCAAAGTCATACTCGTGGATGCCTTTCGTAGGCTTTCGAGCCAGAAGTATGTCCTGTTGGGTTGGTAGGTAATCCTACAAGTAAACAGGAAAAAGAAATCCATTTAACAATCCATTACCAAAATAGTAAATCATAAGCACAAAAAAATCTTTAGTATGTTTACACATTTTCCTCTTTAATTAAGGCATTCATTGTTCAGTTTTAAAATGGAATTTACCGGCTGTCCAATTCTATCCAAACCGTCCAGGAAATATTTCACTGATTCACCCTAAAGACAAAGAGAGGAAAAAAGGAAACCGTCAACATCATTAAGTAACAAACACTACCTAGATTGGTTTCCATATTTGCACATATCAGGGGGTGAGTCGTTACCCCAAGTCAAAGAGTTTAAGTATCTCAGGGTCTTGTTTACGAGTGATGGAACATTGGAACGGGAGGTTGGCCGGAGAATCGAAGCAGCGGGGGCGGTATTGCAGTCACTTTACCGCACTGTTGTGACAAAAAGAAAGTTGAGCCAAAAGGCAAAGCTCTCAGTCTACCGGTCAATCTTCGTTCTGACCCTCACCTATCGCCATGAGCGTTGGGTCATCACCGAAAGGAAAAATTGCAAACACAAGTGGCCGAAATGGGTTTTCTCAGAAGGGAAGTTGGCTTTTCTCTTAGAGATAGGATGAGAAGCTCAGTCATCCGTGAGAAGCTCAGAGTAGAGCCGCTGCTCCTTTGCGTGGAAAGGAGTCAGTTGAGGTGGTTCAGGCATCTAGTAAGCATATCACCAGGACACCTCCCTAGGGAGGTGTTCTTGGCACGTCCAGCTGAAATAAGGCCACGGGGCAGACCAAGGGCTAGGTGAAGAGATTATATCTCCACACTGGCCTGGGAACGCCTCGGGATCCCCCAGTCAGAGTTAGCTGAGGTGGCTGGGGAACGGAAAGTTTGGGGTTCCCTGCTAGAACTGCTACCTCCGCGACACGATTTTGGATAAGCGGTTGAAGGTGGATGGATGTATGGATAATTAAATTATAAAATCAAAACAGCAGGTCTCGTCTGAAATAGAAAACCCAATATAAAACACCTTAGAGTGAATAATCATCATTAACTAGATAAATTCATTCAAATGTTTTGCAACAATTTAAATGGAATAAAAAATAATAATGAAATGGGACATGCAACACAAATTCCTGTGCATTATAAGCTTCTTCAGATGATTGCTGGCATAACAACTGTGACCCTTGACCCTCAGTACACAATCGTAAAGCCTAAACAGTAAATCTCCTTCAGTTTTCCCTGAATCCCTTATTCCCTCTTCATGTAGTGAGAACAGAGCTCCAATCTACCCTTCAGCCTGTACTCTCATTCAGACTGATCTTATCTACATTTGTTCTTGGATCTTACAAATTCCACAAATCATGAGGTCTTTTAAATGGATTTCAGAGTTATGCAAATAAAAGGATAAATTACATAAACTTACACGGGTATTGCCTCACGTTAAAATTTCATTCCAACAAACAAGAAATGATAAAGGAAAAAGAAAAGGGAACGAGAAAACATTCTGACCACATGACAGGAGTTTCACTTTCTGTTTTGAACCACTGTGTAACGACTCCTTAAATTACCTCAGACGTAAGACTGCAGAAGGGAATCAATAAAATTTATATCTAAAACTGAAGTTTTAAAGCCTAAAACATCCACACATCATCTAAAAATCTTTTAAAAGAAAAATATTATAAGATCAAACAGACATTCCTATTATTTAATAATGGGTGGCTTTGGACCAAATGGTTCAGCACTTATTCTGAATGAATATGGTCCAATAGTGGCTACTAAGGTGTGTCATAAGAATGGAAATACATTATTCAGAATAAACAGATAATGGTTCTAAATAGATATAAATAGGATGTGCATTATTGATTTTTTTTTTCTCCATCATCTGTGATTTGCTCAAGCAGCCAAACCAAAACATTGCTTTATAGAGTTCCAGAATAAATTTTGTTTCTCCATTTTGTTTCTATACTAAGAAATAAATCATTTAAAAATGCCCAAATTCACAAAGGAAATTGTTGTATTTCTTAAAGTCACTGTTACAAATTAAGGGATTTATAAAGTACATCCATCTCCCTTTCAGCTAAAACACAAACCAACACATTAAACTGACATATAACAATCTGTAGAAACCTAACAAGTTACAAAACATTTAACAGCAAAAGTGTAGTTTTGATTAAGCTCCTAATACAAATACAGATACAGACCTTAGTACTAAATTACACCCCATTATGCAAATAGAGATTATTGATACAGGTATTATACTGTTATAACTGTCCATGTGTATGAAAGTAATGAAAATGATTTCACCGCGTGTCATGTGGCTTACAGCCGACTATATATCAGATAAAGCTTTGACACCATCATACTAACTGTAAGATAGAGGCATGACTATGTGTTACAGCAAGGACCATATAATTAAAGCATTCAGCCTTCCTGTACTAAAAGTATCACCTCCACCATAACAAAAACCTTTAGGATAAAAACATTGCATCAAGCATTCTGCATCTACACAGTTTTTCAAGACCACAGCTTAAAGTAAAGTAAGTGATAAAAAAATGCTTATAACGCTAATACTCAGTCAGACCTCTCTCTTGTTAATATAAGGTTTTTCAACGAGCCGTCAGAATGGCGCACATTTATTAGCACACTAATATTTTGATCCACAATAATAATAATATTGCAAAAACGATGTAACTGAATTACTGCAGTACATTAAATATTCCAGATACATATTTAATCAATAGAATCAGTCTTACTGACTAAATTGTTACTCATATATTACATTCTTATTATATTATATAAGGTTTTTATTCTTATATATAGGGGCAGTGGTGGCTCAAACATTTAAGGATCTGGGTTACTGATCAGACTGTGGGTGGTTCGAGCCCCAGCACTGCCAAGCTGCCACTGTTGAGCCCTTGAGCAAGGCCCATAACCCTATTCGCTCGAGGTGCACTGTATCCTTGCTGACCCTGCGTTCTGACCCCAACTTCCTAACTGGGGTATGAGGTAAAAAAAATAAATAAAATAAAATTCACTGTGCTGTAAAGTATCATTTTATCTTATTCAGAGTTTTTTTTTTTTTTTACGGTTCTTGTTTCACTGATCTGTAAGAGTCTTGTGACAGTAGGTGGGCTGTTTTTTTTTTCCTCCTTTTTTAAACTCACCAACTGGAACTCTCTTCTCCGGTCGTAGGCGCTCTGGATGCTGCTGTCAGCCCACAGGTTGTGAATGGAGGGCAGATAATGCAGGAAGACTTTGGTCTCTACGTTTCCTTGAACCACCATGGCCGAGCGTGTGTCAAAGCCCATAAGGAGCTCGCCGTGTGTCTGGTTAGAAGGGTCACCCCATGGGATGTGCAGCTTCTCTCTGGCATCTACCAGCACTCGGATTCCTACACACACAATTTCCAAACACATCACAGAGCAGCAGAAAGTGATTTTATATATATATATATATATATAAATAAAATCATTCACGTGGTACTACTATTACATCCAGCTTAGGAAGGTTTCAGACAGCAGCCTTAATCATGTAGGAATGTAATTTTGAATAACAAAACATGGAGCTTAGCGAACTAGCTGAGTGCAAAGGACCTAGAACAACGAGCTGACACTTTTGCAACAATCTATCAAGTACTGGAATGTTAAATTTTCATCTTACATGTAATACAATGTAGTCCTTTAAAAAAATAAAATAAAATAAACGCAAGCCATATAGGTTTATCGGAAAACCCCCACAACGCTTAGTTGTGTTTAGTTTTGTTTGAAGTCCAAGGCGTGGCGCGAACAGTGTGCAGAGCGAAGCTACTACAGCTAACTCCACTTCTGATGGCTTTTGTACGTTCAACCTCGACTCTTATCGCTAAAGTTCGCCACAGAAATCACTCTCACCGCGAAATAAATGAAACAGCGTTGCGTTTGGACACAACACAAAGTTTCACTAATCGACAAAGACGGTGTGTTACGCGTTTAGAAAGCACTACCTTTGATAACATTGCTGTAGATTGTAGCCCGGAACTCTTCTCTGGCCCGCTGATCGAAGTCCTGTCCGTGAATTATGCGCATTTGCTTCAGGAAAGTTGACTTGCCGCTCTCGCCAGCTCCGAGCAGTAAAATCTTTACAAGTCGCTTCACGTAGGTCTTCTCTCGATTGATACATCTGTCTATTTCTTTAGATTTCCTCTGCTGCTCGATTTCGTTGCTAGACAAAAGACAACTGGGGATACAAACTATCGCCGTCCGGGAGGGCAGGAAATCAGCCATTTTTGTAGTAACAACTTCATGGATCCATCACTGACGAGGGAGCGAGCACCGTGCGCGTGCACAAACTTGGGCGGTAACTTCGCGTCGAGTTGTTCAGGTCACTTTCAGTAAGAGCTCAGATACTCCTTAAAATAAACGTTAAAACAAAAGTATTTTTGATTTAAAAAAAACTAAAACTTGTTTAATTTTTCTTTTTATATTTTTGATCCAACCTAGGTTATCTATCCAGCTTAGTAGATAAACCAGTAACGGGGATTAAACATGTTAATATTTGATAAGATAATGTGTATAAAATGTGCACTGATTTGTTGTAAAGAGTTGCGCTTTTTTTTTCTTTTACCAGTAAGAATTATAGTACACCATATAAACTACAGTACATCAAATTAATACCTTACAAAATGACATTTGTTAAGCTAGGCCACGATTCATGTTCCGTGCTTAAGCCTGTTTAACCAAACGAAGGACACAAAGATGAACAGCGCCCTCTGGTGGTGTTCTGCATAGAGAAAGCGGTGGCCCTGATTGTCTACTCACTGCGTGTTAAATACCGCCATCTGGTGGTGGTATCATTGTAAAGCCTTTCCTGCATGATGAGGCTTTAGTTGTAATCGCGGAGCTGCTCGCTGATTGGTGGAGATCAGCATCGCCTTTATGGATATTAATATGATAATAAGAGATTAGACGCCGGCAGTATCGGAAATCCTCGCACGTCTGCCTGAGGGTTAGAGATATCTCTGCATTTTATCTCTCGGTCTTTGCCAGTCATCAGACTGTAAGCATTTGCAGGCTAAAGACGCCAATATGACTATAAGAAACGTGCGGGATCATGGGCAGCGTTACAGACCGCGGATGGATTGTCTGAAAAAGGTGGGTTGAAAGACAAAACATCATCATCTATGCAAAACATTATATGCTATGCAACACAATGCACAGGATTACTCGCGTCATGTTTTGTATTGATAGGATGTGAATTAGAGCGTGAGTGTATTTTCCTCAGTCAGTCTGGGGTTCGTTGGGTTATGATACACATTAATAGAATAGACTACATTAACAAACCTGATACTTTTTGTGGGATTACTATGTACTTTTATACATCTGTCCAACTTCACACTTCACACTTTTGTATATAGTAAGTAACTGTTGCTTTTGTACATTCAAGCATATCGAAATCTTTTTAATCTATGACTATCTTGTTAACAGGGTTGTTATTGTGCCAGACAGCATGTCTTGTGGAAGCATCAGTTCTGTTCGAATTTTATTATTATTCCAAATAAAAGCAATTTGCTTCTATGTTTCATTGGGTAGCTATATAAAAGAAAGGTTCCACCAGCAAATAAATTGTCCAGTCTATCAGCAGGTTTAGAACTGATTCCCATCAGTGACCGGTGGTAATAGATATTATACCACTCTCCCTTGTTGCCAGAATTAAATATCCACAGCCATAAAATATTTTCTGTGTGATTTACATTTTGAGGTAAATGCTTTATGTGTGTTGAGCCTAATAAAAATCTGATAATTGGTTGCTGTTGGGATTGTAATAAACCAATCATTTGGCTGAGAAGTTTCTGTGATCAGGATGAGGGTGCGTGATTCCCCAAATCATCTTCAAAAGCCATACACCCTGAGAAACCTAATAGCAACTTCAAACAGCCACAGAGAGCCACCAATCAATCAGCAGATATATTTCAAAGGATTCAGCCATGAAGGATTTAAACGGCATGTCAGAGTCCAGCAGGGATGAATTCATGCTTGAATATTGCAGGCTTCAGACCTTATAGCAGATTACTTATAGACAGTGGAGGCAGTGCTTTTTTTGTTGCTATGAATCAGTTTGGATTTTATGAAGGTCATTTTAAAGATGATAAATAAGTGTGCTAAGTAAATGTTTGAGTGAAAAGGCCAAATACATATGAGTAGAACAACATGGAGTGGGGTTGCATGTAATGATCTACACACAGCATTATAGATTTAATGCCTTTTTCTGTTCCTCCCATGCTGTTGTGAGCTCAATGAGTGATGGGTGATGGGTTCTGTCATTTCTATAGGTGGTTCAGTGGTGGTTTTTATGAGGCTGGATCACTAGCCTAACGACTGACCCCTCTATTTCTCATCCGGGCTTTGGGATTGACAACGGCAGTGTGATTTTTGCATGCGCATTGGGTTAAGGGCCTTGCCCAAGGGCTCAACAGTGGCAACTTTGATCAGCAACCCAAAGCCTCAAAGCCAACCCTGCTCAAAAATACCATTATGAATGAATTTAAATTTGAATGCATAAACAGTGCATATACAGTATATTGCTTCACGGATAACAAGTACATTTATAACTGCATGCATTTAAAGTGAATTCCATAAATCCTATCATGTGATTCATGTTGACTCATAATCCAGGATGCATTGCTGGTAAATTATATGCAGACTGATGAAAATTAACCACTTAATTTGCACATGTGAAGAAAATAAGCTTGTTATAAAATTTAATGAATGATGACCTATCGCTTTATCTATCTAGGACAAGTTGAAGATGGATCATAGATAATTTATACAGCATTTAATTTATTCAGTCCACATGAAGCAGCAAAAGAAATTTCTTGTTATTTCTTGTTATTTATTCTTCACACTTAGTGTCTGGTGGAAATGGTGCGCCAAATTAAACTCTCTTTTGTTATATTTCTCATTTTGTGTGTATGTATATATATGATGCCAGATGGAAGCAGTGGTGTTGGAAATGCAGGACCCTAAGACCGGGGTAAGGTCTCAGACCCAAAGACTCGTCATCACCACCATCCCACATGCCATCACAGGTAAGAGCAGAATGATTTACATTTCTTATTGCTGAGTGAGTTTGCAGATTGTATCTTGCAAGAGAGCATCCTGTTGCATACACCTTTCAGTGCAATACAACGCCGGTGACACTATTAGCTATGATCCACAGAGAGACTCTCCCACATGCATTGATTTCTTGATTACAATTACTCCTTAACATTGCTAGTTATTTTAGTGAACCATGCATTAGAGACCTCTTATGCATTATCCATTGCCATGACAACCTCAATGTGGCTGACTGCAATGACTCCCTCCTTGAGGCTGTCTAGTCTCAGGGAAGAAAGGCTTTTCTCTTCTTCATGCTTCAGTCCAAACACATGAAAAATCTAATATGTGAAATGCGGGGAGCCCAGATTTCTCTTATCTGTGATTACAAAACACATTTCTGCTGATGCGATTGTGCAAAATGGATTAAGTTATTTTTAGCACTGTTTGTGGAAAATGAGTTTAGCATGGAGCGGACACCCGAGGTGTTGATGAATTATTTAGTGAAATCACGTGGATTGGATCAGCAGGTCCACCCTCCCTCCTCACTAATGAAGCTGCTCTGATTCACTCACACAAACTCCTGCTTATTTGGCCCCAATTAAGAGAGCTCACGCATCACCTTTCATCAACACCCCAGTCGTGACAATGTCAGATGCTCCTGAGAGATTACCCAAAAGCCTGTGTTTTTAGGCAAATAAACATGTAAATTTAAAGTGGTGGTTATTTAACAGAGGCACATCAGCATAAATCATAAATGTGCAAAAACTCATCAGTTGACTTCTGGCAAACAACTGAAAACGACAGAAAGATCTTATTTTAGACAACTTGTTCCAACTATAGTATGAATTACTTAAAACAAGACTAAACAGAACCCTTGCTTATTCTGCTAACTAAGATTTAGCCTTTTCCTTGTTTTCAGTTAGGCACGTAAATGGTTTATTACAATAACAGTGTTTCATATCTCAACCCCCATGTGCAGTGGCATTCATCAACAGCTAATTACCAAGCCTGTCATGAGCTGAATTAAGTGTTTTCGAATAGAGGAAAAAACTGTTCTGTGCAGGGGAGTAGTGCACTGCATTTCTCTGTGTATTAAACCGTTATACCTCTGTGCTGTCCGACTTCACTTTTAGACATTATGTGTACTATGTGTTGTTAATGCTGCAACTAATTAATCTATAAATCAAGTAGGTAAATGAGAGAAATAAAACAAACTGTCCTTTTTCCTTTGACATTAGTTGCAAGGGCTATCAGTCATGTCTTTCATAACTATGTATGTGAGTTGTGATGTCATATTTTGTTATACCGACATAATATTACAATAACTATCTCATCCAGGAGAAGATATTGTCGAATGGATTTCTAATCGTTTCAAAATAGACGTGGCAGGTAAGTAGGGGACTTTTTCTCTTTGTCAGTTAAATGAGTTAAACAAATCTGTTTGCTTTCTTAGAGAGAGAGCGTACAAAGATACAGCATACAATACTTGTATGTTTTAAATTGACTGTGATCAAGTAGTTTGGTTGAATTTGTTCCTCATTAATCTATATGTTAAAATGCAAATTGTTTGCAGAAGTGTGGAGTAAAAATCAAATGTACACCTATAAGCTTTAGCATTTTGTGTGAGATAACGTTTCTGCCTTATTGCCTGAAGAGGCCAGAGTATTGGGCACCATGATGGTGGCCTTTGGATACATTTACCCACTTCAGGATCACAAGAAACTCATCATCAAATCAGATCCCTCACTTTATCGTTTTCAGGTAACACTAATACATCTATTAGTGAATGAAAGAACACAAACACTGTCACTTTTATGTACTCTGAGTGTTTTTTCTAATGGTATTTATAAGTGAAAGTTGTTGGCGATTCTTTTACAGACACCATATTTCTGGGCTGCACAGCAATGGCCAGTGGAGGACACTGATTATGGTCAGTATTAAAATTGGTGGTTTTGTTGCTGCTAATATTTACATTAATATACAAACAGTGGTCCATGATAATAGGTTTTAGATGTAGTAATTGCTAAACATCTATTGCTGTATGCTCTGCTGTTTAAAAACTGAAATTATCATTGCCTACAGAAAATCTAATGTATATATTTCTGAATTTTCAAGCAATATACCTGGCGAAGAGAAATATACGTAAAAAAGGGATGTTAGAACTGCATGAGCAGGTAAAGACTAATGTATTCATCAGTATTTATATGTGCCTCAAATACTCAAATAAAACAATTAGGGACGCTGTTTCCAGGGTGTTACATAGAAATTTTAATTTTTTTTATCAGGAGCAGTATAATCATCTACATAAATGGATGAACCACAAGTGGGACTTCATAGTGATGCAGGCCAAAGAGCAGTACAGGTCTGTCAGTGGCGTATATTATATTTTTCAGTTTACAAGTGGTGTCAGTTTCAAAGTCACATTCAGTGTTACTCTTGAAAGCTCAGGTGATGGATTTTTTTTAAGTGCTCACTGCCTTTATATTTCACACAGGGCAGGGAAAGAGAGAAAGAAACCAGATCGAGTGGTTTTTGACTGCCAGGAGAGAGCCTACTGGGTCGTACACAGACCACCGGTGAGATAATAATGCAACAGGTTTATTTTTTTTCTCTCACTAGTAAAAAAAGGGCTAAATTAAGATTTGTACATTCAAGTGATCATTAAAAAAACATACTACATCATAACATAATTATGCAGTACATAATAATCTACATAATAACATAACAATCTACATAAAAAGCCCTCCAGTTGAAATCAAATTCCTTTATAATGCTTTGTTGCATTGCAAATGGAAATGTTTTTTTTTTTTTCTTCTGCTGTAAACCAAACAGCCAGGAACAGTTAGTGGGATGGACTATGGATTAGAACGCCTTGTAGATCCCAATCAGGATGAGGTAAAAAGGTAAGTTACTTCAGTGAGTTGTTTCTTTGGACAAGCACAAATTAGGAATAGTGCTTAGATTTAAAATGCTGTAGAAGAAAGTAGATACAGCTAATCTGTCAAGGACACATTTAATCTATCATCTTATATGCAAGAGGATTTATGCTATGCTAATCTCACTGTTGCCGCACAAGAGAGCTTGCTAAAAATAGAAATGATAATCTTAATAGGTTGGGTTAGAAAATGGTTATTATTTTAGGTGAATTGTTCTTAAGAATTAGGATTTGATGTACATGGTATAGAACTTACTCTATTGCTCTGCTTTTAACTGTTTCTGTTTTTTCTCTTTTACTTTCAGATTTTTCCCCCTGAACTATGAATGAAATATCACCCATATGCAAGAAAATTATCTTTTCTTGACATAAATGTGTTTTTATAACATTGTTAATTGTGTGATTAAAAGAAAATTATGAGACTGATATATTTAGTGGCTACAAAATATTATTAGTTAGGTTTATTACTCTAAGAAGCAGTAATTTTTAAAAACAATTTCTTTCAGAAAAGAACATCTGACTTCTACAGAAGAATAGTAAGCCGTGACCTCACTTCTGTTTCTTTGCATGCTTACTATCATTGTTCCAAAGCATTCTGTGTAGACTGTGGTCTACACAGGATATCAGCAGTTTCTGAAATATTCGAAAAACAACCATGCCCTGGTTGAAATCACTGAGATCACATTTTTCCTCATTCTGATGTTTGAGGTTAGCAAGAAGCTCTTGGCCAATATCTGCACGGGTTTTTGCATTGTGCTGCTGCGATATGATTAATAAAGTGCATAAATGTACAGGTGTTCCTATTACAGTGGATAGTGCATATATATATATATATATATATATATATATAGTAATATCCAAAAATATGGGATTTTAAAGTGGAATAGAATAACAAAATTGAAAGTTTTAGAATTTTGAAATAGTTAAAACAAAGAAAATAATTGTTCAAAAATTTTAATATTTTATATTCAACATCTTATACTATTTCTAGGTCATTATTTAAATGCATTCACATTTATGATCTTGACCATGTTAAGTGCTTTGAACAACAAGTTAGATTTCCCCCATGCCCAATCTCTTCTATTGAAGCATGTGCTTGAACAACTCTAATTGATTTGATAATAAATAGATAATAATATTTTGCATTAACTTGTGGAGTTCATTTGATGCAATGCAACATACTCTGTCATTAAGAAACTCTTAAATTAGGTAAAACTACAAAATAGAACCATTCACTAGTGGTCTCAAACCTTTGGACCCCACTGTGTGTGTGTTTTATAAATATTTTAATGTATTTATACTATTGCAGTTACTACATTACATTATATCTGACACATTTGACCACTAATTGTTTTATTTTCCACCTGCTGCAGATCATCTTCACTCAACAGTGCATCATGAGGCCAAGAGTGAAGTCATCTGTGTCCATTGGGGCGTATGTCATATATCAAAACATGCATACTTTTGCATTGTGGAGAATATTTTTTACATCTTTCCCGACACAAATTACAAATATAATGCTATTTTTTCCCCCATTAAATCATTGCAGCCTTGTCAAGTACACAACAACGTACAAACAACATGACCCCTTCCTTTATCCATGCCTTCCAAGCAACCCATGGTTAACAGATGATATCACATACTGGGATCTTAACATGCCAAAGTAAGTCCATTATTTTTTCATTGAGTTTAAATCAGTATTTGTTGTGAGATAAAATAATAATATAAAAAAAAAAAAACATGCATTTCTGTTGTAAGTGTTGAAAATCCTACAAAAATGAGAGTGGAGCGGTGGACTTTCAGCTTTGGTGAACTCCTTTGTGATCCACGTGGACGGGCGGATTTTCGTCTTTTTCTGAAAAAGGAGTTCAGTGGTATGCAACACAAAATAAACATGTGTAAACATGCTTTTGAAACACATTTACACATGATGTGATGTAAAGTAATAGAATTTTACATTGTGTTAAAGTTTTAGGATGATACAGAATATGACAGAAAAGTTCACATTTATACAAAGAACATGAGACTTAACAAGGAAGACAATGACAATAATGTTGTAACACACATGACCTTGTATCAATGTTTCATTGTTTTTAATAGTATTATAAGAATAGGACATGGTTTCTGTTAATAAATAGGTGAGAATCTTGCATTTTGGGAGGCATGTGAAGATCTGAAATGGGGGGCTGCAGCTACAATGCAAGAGAAGGCTCAACAGATTTACAAGTATGTGAAACACCACATACTTTTTAAATTTCTGAATGCTGTGCATACAACACATTGTACACAATCCTCTCCACCTGATGGTGCTCGCTGTAATTTAATACTAACATGGTTTGTATATGCATGCATTGTTAATATTTCATTTGAATAGCTGTTAATAAAAAATATGTATTATTTGCCTATTTTTAGGACATTCTTGGCTCGTGGAGCACCTCGTTGGATCAACATTGATGGAAAGACCATGGAGATCACTGTCAGGGGTCTGTCTCACCCACATCGCTATGTCCTGGATGCCGCCCAGACTCACATCTACATGCTTATGAAGAAGGTCAGCCATATGCCCTGAAACCATCACCACCAATCATCTGTATAATTTCCTGATGAGTTTTACAACCATGAGCTAATTTTTGACTTGTATTCAGGATTCTTATGGGAGATATCTGAAGTCTGCTGTATTTAAGGACACCCAGAAAAGGGCTGTTGCTCCTGAACCACACAAATTTAGGTTAGTGCAAGGTGCAAAAATTGGAATAGTGTCTGTACCAACTGACACGTGCAGACCACAAATGTCATAACACAAATGACATTTTGTCTCCTCTCAGTGATGCTCAGCTGGAGCAGAACGCCAAGAAGAGAAGGCCCAGCCTGAGCCCCATCATCCTTAGGCAGCAGGAGGAGGCACAAAAAGCCAAGCTGGCTGCCAGTGGCCCTATGGACATCACACAGGTTATGAGCAAACTGGCTCAGAAAAAAATGAGTAAATAGAATAATATAGCCAAAGTAATTTTTAACAGACTGTTATAATAGTTAAATTAGCACATCTTTTGCTATAACTATATATACTTGAGTTTTAGGCACTTTACTCTGTAAATCTAAATATGCTGAATAGAATCTATTAGGTGAAGAATATGATTATTTGGTAATATTCTTGCAATTAAGTACAGTTCTATTAGTTTCACTGCAGCTACTAAATAACATGCTTTAAGGTGAATAAGAAAATGAAAAATCAGGGGCTTATATGTATTACTTTAAGGGTTAGTATATTGTATGTTTGTTCTGTAGCCCATATTTTTGTTACATCAGATTTTGTCATTTTGTGTTCAAACATCATCATTTATAAATAGTCCCATTTACATAAAATCACTGTCCGTTTCTGTGTTCCTTCTCATCTGTAAAATAAAATTATACATATTTTCCCAAATTGTTTCTGTCTTGTGTCATCACATCATGTATCTGTCATTCATTATATGACTTTGTTTATTTAGGGGGATGCATGTTTTTTGCCCATAATATTGTTACTATTGTTGCATTGAAATGTTACAGTGTAAACCAACAAAAATAATAAGGCATTATGGTAACTGGGAACTTTTTACAAAATTTACAAAACATAGGAAATATGATGTAAGAATTACTGTAATAATACATTGTGATTAGTAATAATTATTATTAATGAATAATTGATCACGCTGTTTGAAATGGGTTCAACAAAGGTTGAATTACAACCTTCTATGTCTGGATACTAATTGTCTAAAGGGGTTCCTCTTGGAAGTTTTACCACAACTGAAAACCTTCTGTATCGTAATTCTACACAGGACCTTTAAGGCATTCACCAAATGGACCAACTGAAGTACTATTGTGTACTATCATAATACTAATAATATAATTAGATAATGAGTGAAGTTTTTATATATATACAGTATTTAAACACATACCCCTGCATATCTATCAATATCCACATATTACGAAGATAATATTATGATTGCAGTGCATTCATGACAAAATAATATATTTTTAAATGCCACTGCACAGCCAACATTTTATCATTAACTAGCTTTTATGTACTGCTTCTCTTTTATCAAAGTATGCTGTAGAAGGAGAAATGACAAACTAATTATAATTTACAAAAGTAAGACTAGTAAAACTATTTAAATGTGTTTTGATTTGTTCTTCAAGTTTTAATACCTTTTGGCTTTGGCAAATTAAACTTTGTACCTTTTGTGCATTTCAGTTGTGTCGGTTTACAGCACCCGTGCCACACTTAGCCGTGTACACAGGTATGTGTGAGTCCCAGTCCACTGCCTCTCCAGGACTAATGACCCTGCCCAACAGTGCCGTGTGTCCTTCTCCAATAAGTGTGGCCATTGACAGCACCCCAGCCTCTGAGAGGAGATTTGATGGTGGGGTACCTGCCTCATCTCACTTCCCATCTATCAATGAATGCACAGAGACATCTGTGTCAGAGGAGAGTCAGCCTCTTGCATCCAAGTCCCGTGTAGCCCTGTCCCTCAGCAGAATCCTTCGGCGAGGATGTAATGCCCCATCCATGTTCGCCAGTCTCTCACCGAAATGTGCTGTGTCAGCAGGGGGAGGAAGAGTACAACCACTCGGAGTGGAGCAAATAACACAGCCCCAGCCCAAGAGGATAGCAAAGTTAGTACGACCTAATAAATAAGACATACAGAATTCATATTTAAGCCACTTTGGCCTGGTGGTTAATAATCTTATTATTAACTTAAAATTATAATTACATTAATTTATAATCTCATAATTATATGCCATTGGTATAGTTTTTTCCAGATCAAAGTTGACATCCCCCCTGAATGCCGCATCTACCCCATTGACTCAGAGGATGAGGATGAGGAGAGCCCGGGTGCAGCACAAAGGGGAGTCAAGGAAATTATATGTCCTTGGGAAACTGTCACCAAACATGAATGATGCAGGGTAGAGAGATACATACCACACTGAAGAAATGACAGACATGCAGAAAGATACACATATGTTAGAAAGTGATCATCATTTCCACCTAGGCATGCCCTGGAACAAGATGTTTGAAGTAACAACATGTCAAACATGTCTATATTTCTAATAGCTTTTAGATAGTGCCTACATGTTCTAGTAGCTGGTGGAAAAGTGCTTGTAATATGGTTGTGGGATTTTATCATTTGTATCTGCTTGTTCTGTTTGTGGGTATGACAAGTCGAGGCCTTATTTTAGAAGAGCTTTCTTTTAGCAAAATCATCATCAAGGTGTTTAGTACTGCAAACGTTTTGTACTTGCTTATTATTTTGTATTTATCAAACATGCATTCACATGCACCGATATAAGAAATCATCAATATTTTCATAGTTGCACTTAGTATCTCCAGGAAGACAGCACATGAGCAATGTGCTGTCTGAATGTATTACCTTTAAAGCGTTTACAGTTCACTAAAGAATGTGAATGTGGTCATTGTTCATATTTGACTTGTGTAAGTGCCTAAATAAAACATTTTAAAAAATGCATCTACAGCAACTATAATTAAACTTTTGCAAATTACAAATTCAATGCATGAACTTGTTGAGTCCATTACAGATCACATAAAATAATAATGTTTTGAATACGCACTAGATAATTCTGCAGCCTCAGAGTGTGTGTGTGTGTGTGTGTGTGTGTGTGTGTGTGTGTGTTTAAATGTGCGTGAGGCAATGGAGTAATGTGTCCCATTCATTGTGCTTTCCTACTTCACCCTCAGTGTTCCTGGGATAGGGTTCAAATCCCTGTAACCCCAAATGGGATAAAATAGGAAGCCTGTCACATATCCATTACAGCACTTTTATCCAACCAGGTATAAGGCTGGGGTCAGCAGAGAGTGTTAAGGGCCCCAACTTGAGGCCACATCTTGGCAGTTCCATGTTCTGTCAGAGCCCCCATTACTTCCTTATGGGGTGAGGGCATTAATTAGATGATATGCCTGAGCAGAGAAAATACTAAAATCTCTAATGTACAGTACGTACATGGGACCCCAGGACCAGGATTAGGAACATGTAGCACCAGCAGATGGCGCATAAGGAGAATGTGGAGAGATCTGGGCGAGACCATAAACCCAGACGATGGTAAGAAACAATGTAGTGAAGTTTGTTTTCTCAGTGTAGCATAAAAACAGGCTACATCTAATCTCACTTAAACGCCTGTTCAGTATCTGGTATACGTACACAAGTACAGTTTCCTCTTTCCCCAAATCACAGCCAACGTCACAAAAGTAGATTAGTTCAAACATTTCCATATGAATATATAAGATACATAAGAGTGTCAGTTATACAACGTATAAGACTTAAATGTGGCTGTCATGATATATATATATATATAAAATAATAATAATAATGTAAAATGTAAATACATTTAACTCGAATGTGGTCACCCGGAAGTAGTGGGAGTACACACACACACACAGACACACTGCGGAGGCGCTTTAGTCAGGGTCGCTGAGCAGCACAGCTTCATGCTAACCATGACGGCACAGCTTTGGGACTAAATGAAGCGTTTCGATATCCCACTAATTACTTCAAGTAGTTCCTCGCAACCGGGTAAGTTGTTTAGAAATAGCTGGCGAAGTTACAGGCGTTATTTTGAACTTTAAGGCAAAGTGTGCAGCTAGTTGTTTAGTAAGTAGTTAGCAGTGAGCTAGCCCGCTGTGACTGGAGTAGTGCTGCAGGGTTTGCGGCTTGTAGTGAAGCGCATGTCGCTGCATCAGAACGCCAGGCTAGGTTTATAACCCACTATCCGAGCTGTAGTGTTTGCTCTACGTCGTTATAACTTCATATTTTTTTTCTGTTCGGGTCGTATTTATAACATGCTAGCTGTTAATTTGTCGGCATTGTTAAAGAAAAGAAGAAGAAGGGGAAAAAAGATGTTTCTGTTGTTCGCATTACACTTCCTGCCCTATATCCCTCGTGACAGTCATAATAATAGGCTAGCTAACTCTGGGATCTCTGCTCTGAAATCTAAACAAATGTCCATACACACTTTCACATCCATACTTGATATCTGATTAGAAAACGTTTGTCATTATGTGTGAGCACAGGACACACCTACTTACAGTCAAGACATCATGCTGAGATCCAGCTTTCTGCATGCTGTGTAGCAACAGAGGTACATGAGAAAAATACTAAGTAGGATAATAATTACTGGGAGAAAAGTAATAATATAATAATAAAAAAACAACAACTCATAAATAAAATTACATCACTGACATGAAGAGTTCCTAACATGTCAGCGTCAGAGTGTTAGATCAGATTAGGCTTTTGTCTTTTGTCTTTCTTTTTTTTTTTTTCCTGAGCCAGCACATTTCTCATCCACATCCGGTCAGGAAGATGATTCAAGAAACGTTATACTTCGTTCTTTCACCCTGTGCTTTCAGTAGTGTTTAATTTATAATTCACTCTGTACACTCTTCTGTTTTGTGATTTACGAACATGGCTGACATTTTCATATTCGGCACTCTAAAATCATAAATCAATAGATAACATTACATTTTAAACATGATCGGCGAGGATAAACAACCATCCAAGGTTAACTGTTATCCTTGATGTTTACGCATCGTAGTGACATTACTGTACTGCTCCTAATTAATAACACTAATAACATCCTCGCATGATGGTTGAACCTCTACTAATTTAACAGGTTAAGCTGGTTCCTAATGTGCTCTCAGGGGAAGAAAAGAGACCTATTTTGTTTCAGGCGTCATGGTTTGAGGTGATTTTTTTTTTTCTTCCAGACAGGTGTAGACTTGCACGATGAGGAATGTGTTCTTCCCCATTACATTGTTAATAGAACTTCATGCTACATGTCTGAACATTGCCTTCACTTCCACAGGAGGCTTGTGCAAACTCCAGAAGGTGCATAGATGCAACATCTTGAACAAGTTTTAATATTTTTTTTGTTTGCAGTGATTCAGTTAAGCCACCGCGAGACACCAAGATGCATGCATAAATGTTTTGACGAACCAAGCTATTAAACGCAGACAAGAGTTTCTGATTATTGTTAAATTTTATTTCCTTAAAAAATCTAAACAGTTTACAGCTACATTCTTTGTATGCGCTCATGTTGGCCATTTATTTTACTGCTGTCTCTATTGCATGAATGGAGGCAGATTTATATTACTCAATTCCACAGTTAACTCGTACTCAAAGTAGATGTCAATTTAAAACTCATGATGGGTAAATGTTGACTAGATCGTCATGAACATATTCGAGGAGTCAGTATGATCTGGTTTATAAAGGCTTAATAATAAAAAGACAGATTCTGCATTTGGGTCAGTTACTAATTCAATCAGTGGTTAACCTCACAGCAAACATCCATTTATACGATTTATATTTGGAAGCAGAACAGAACAGGGAAAATGTGTTTACCTCTTGAAAGTGGGCTAAGAATAAATATATATAACAACATTGATAATTCGCATGAAATTCTTAGTAGACAAAGTGGTGCTATATAGGCTAAGATGTGGCTATAATGTGTCATTAAAGTGTTGCTACAGATGGATTAGATTAAAAGAGTATGTACTTTTATTCCATGTGGATGTCGGTCTCCTTGGGTTGATGTATATTTTTAAAATGGTCTGCCACATTCTAACTTTTCAGCTTTTGAGTATTTAAAAAAAGTGCTGTGGATTTATGGCAGACTGTTTTAGAAAGAATAACTGGAAGTGTTGATTTTAAAGATTTTTATCTATTATGGGAATGCTGCTTTTTCTGAGGAACACTATGTTATCAATTCAAGGCATCTACCTGCTGTACATCTTGAGATGTAGCATTCCAATACATGAAGTTTAGCATATATATGTGCGTAATTTAAAGCCTGCGGGAAGAGTTGATTTATGACGCACTTGAGAAAAAACATTGCTACTGTACGAATTTGAGTTCTCAAGGTGCTTTCTGGTATCAGTTCATAGTATCTTGTTAAACCATTACCATTGGGGATATGGTTTGTTTTTTCACCATGTTGCAGTATGTTTTTCGTCACACAGAGCACCTTGGTACTTACTAGAGTTGGTCATTCAGTTGGTATTAATAGTGTCTGCTACTGTACATTGATTGTGGACATACTACTCGGAAGGACATATGAAGCTCAAGACTTATGAGATTTTTTTTGTTTATACTTGAAGTGACACCTTTTTCTTTCTAGTAATTTAAAGGCATTGCTATTTTTGTCCTTTTCATACCTCTCTTTTAGCAGTGTAAACAATACACCGATCATGTTCTGATATTTACCATGTAAATAAAAACCTGCATTGGCCACATCATGACCAGAGCATATTAGTGACTTGTATTTAGCACGTAAAAAATGCTCTTCAGGGAAACTGGCCAATTTTGTACTGGACAAATTTCAAGAGACATGGCACATTCTCAAATATAGAAATAATGGATGAACAAGACATTTTTTTTTCTTTACAAACTGCTGGAGGACTCAAGTTTTCTAGCTTATGTTATTTGGGGCGTGTGTGTTATTTGAGTTGTTATTTTGTATTGCACAATTACGGCTGCACTCCATGAGGCATGCCTGAGCCCGCCAATGGCTCCCTCTTTTACTGTGAGCTTTTTGCAAGAGTACTTAACATTTTCTAGAATCTATTAGAGCACCCAGAATAGTACCTGATTAATTTAAGTCAGTGGTTTGCTATTGGTAATGGATATGGCAGCACTACAGTATAATTAAAAGCAGTTTAGGAAACACCTATGCCACATCCTTAAAATGTATTGTTCTTACTAATCTTACTATATCATCTTGTCTTTAGTGACGCACACTTTTTCATCTTATTCAAAATGTAAAAGTGTTTGAATTCAGATTTGTCTTGCCCTTTACTCTGAGATTCTGGTGTTTCTGTATAAGTTTCCTAGAGCATAATTTCAAAATAATTCTTAAAATCAAGTAAATTGAATCCCCACTAATGATTATTCTCTGTTTAAATTCTTTCATAGGTGTGTTTGTTGTCCCTCACCCATCACGCTGGCAGCACAGGGGGTCCAGGGTGGGAAGGACCTGAGTGTCGGCAGAATGTTGCCTGCCTCAGCCTCAGGCACTGCTCCCAGCCCTCAAAGCGAGGTCGTGGCCAGCGGGCTGCAGGAGCTTTCTCTTCAGCCTGCCCCAACTGTCCTGCCGTTGAGCGAGAGGAAGAATGGTGAGTCAGTAGTACACAGATAACGCTACTTCCAGTAAGTTTAGCTCTCAGGCTGTTCTCATTTATTCTGACATGTTTTTTTTTATGATTCTGAAACTGATCGCTATCTCCTTTATGATGTTGTTATTGTTTTACAGTACTGCGGTTGATAGAATAAGTTTACCTCTGGAGAAATGCAAGTCCTGATACACTGAGTTGTTGTAACTCTTCTGAGAATGAATTACAGTGACAGGGTTTTGCTTCCCTGTTTGGGGCATGTCCAATTTCACAGCTCCTGGCCTTTAGCCACCACTCCTTTTTCTTTCATACTTTTACCCTGGAGCTGTACCTCTACCGAGGACTGTCTCATAGTTGAAGACATGTTATAGCAGGGCCCCTTTCATGTCTCTCACCCCAGACACACTCTGGTATTAGACTTGTTGATTAGATTTAAATAACTTAACTTACAACAATAATTGCTGGCCTTACATTTCTCATGCAATTCTTTGCATTGCTGTATTAACTTGCATTGCAGTTAACTTGTCTGAAAGATGCTCGTGCAATGCATTAGCACACCATTGAACTAAATCTGAAGTAAGAGCTCCAGGAAGTGTTGAAAGTGTGGGGGGAGGGATAAATGGGAGGACCAAAACAGGATATTTTTTTTTTTCCTAAGGACAGCATTGCATAAGTTTGTGCAGAGGCCCAGGCAGTCAGTGAGAAAATAGGAGGGAGCACTTCGGGGGTCAGAGGTGATCTGGAATGCATCTGCATACCAGTGTTTTCCTTGTTGCCAGAGTACTATTAGTTTTTAAGTCTGACACAATGCAGAGGGCTCATGTTGCCTTCAGTTTAATTTCCCTCAAAGAAGTGGGGAAAACTTGAGATTTGCAAGGTTAAAAGAGAATCAAAAGGAAGAAGCTAGTTAGAAAACTTGCACTGATACACACCCATTTGTGCTGGGCGTGCACACACACGCCAACTCAGGAGAGATTGGATGTAGTCAAAGAGAAGGTGAGCTGTATAGAGAAGAGTTCCACAGGTCTTCGTACAGCAGTTGGGATTTTTTTTTGCCCCTGACACATGCCTAGTGTGCTGGTTGCTTCATTCATTATCTAAATAATTCTTCATTTGTTTCATTGGTTATTCATCCTTATTTATTCTACTCAACTGATCTACAAATGGATTCTTGAACAAGTGAATTCATTTACGGCTTTCAGGTAAGATATTGTCACAGATGCGGGATCATTCCTTATTCATGTTGTGGAATTAAATTTAAAGGAGGAAGGTGGTTTCGGGAGTGGTGGCTGTGGTTGACGGATATTAAAGTGTTATTGTGTAAGGTTGCTGTTTTCCTGGCTTTAATGCTTTAGTTTAAGGCTTTAATTTGTTTGAGGTTTCCCGAGACTTATCTAATTAATTACATGAAGCCATTGACAGCATATAGTGTTGAAAGGGGAAAACAGAATGCATGCAAAAACATCACAATAGGGAAATGAAAATAACCAGATGTTAAACTAGACTAAAAAGAAGTGTGACGTTTATTTGTAGATGACACTAGACTCTATGCGCTCACCAAGCGCTCATTTATGTTTAAATAAAACTTGTACATATTTGAAGAAGTTTTTTTAATCTGCTTGTTCTTGATGCATTCTGAACATGCTAAATAATACTGTATGATGCTGTACTCAGAGTTGTTCCATCTGGGAGGGGCAGGGTGTGGACTGAGTCCTTCTCTGTTTCTCTCTTCTGTAAACCAGCTGTCTGCTCTTGGGGGACTGGGAGTGGGGCTCAAAGCAGCGAACATAAAAGTGAGCTTTTGCAATGTCATTACGACATTAAGTCTGACCTGGAAAAGAAGCAGAAACATGATGTGTAAAATCATCAGACACTGGTGCTAAGCTTGCCTTAGGACAGTTTTGGTAATAGACTTTTTTTAAGGGTTTCTCCTCCTGCATTTACCTCAGGATAATACTGCTTGTGTTTGCAGATTTCTTCGTAGTACAAGGGAAATCCATTTCGTCGTCCAGAATCAAATAATGTTCTGGTATTCTCAGGTTCCTGGCAGAGAGAGCTTTCTCTCATTTTAATTATAGTTATCCAGAGTGCTCTTATGCACTTCCGTCATAATATCAGTACCAGTAACTTGTGCCCATAACTGTCAGTTATTATGCTGCGCCACTATTGATTTACAAATGCATTAAAACATGGGTGAGATTTATGTTCTATTACTCCATCTAACATTTAAGACATTTGTGGCTGCTGCAGCGGACACTGTTCCCTCATCAGTGGATATGTCAGGAGAACATGACCGCTGGGATCACTTTCGAGCATGGCATTCAGCAATTCAGCTTGTCACGTCTAATAACTAAGATGGTATTCATCTTTTATGAGTTTATAGTTTACATTTTTAGTTTTTAGTTTTATTTCCACTTAAAACTCAGTTTAGCTTCAATGAGTTCAATGCACATTATGTGCACATGTTGGCATGCTTTGGGAGTCCTCACAGACGAACATTTCTGTTAATATTGTGATGACGTTTGCTAGTAACTTTTTGGAAAGCTGGCATATCCCATAACCTTTGTGTGTGTGTGATTTGTATTTGTATGATTTGTATTTGTATGTGCCTTTGGCCTTACCTAGTATTGTTGATGTCTTTTTTCATTGTGTGAAATGTGATCCATTACAGACTTACAGTTGCTATGAACAATATTTGCAAAGGGATTTCTGATTAATGTGAAGGTGGACCTTACAGTTTATCCCCCCTCCATCCCCCAAGCCATTCTATCACATTATATATAAATGATTACAATTCCTGCACAGTTTAATTTTCATTGTTTTCATTAATGTTGTCGATCTGACTAGAATTTAATTCACACATAAATGTAGCTGATGTTTACGTTTCCTGGGTACTTTTTAATTTTCACACACAGTATGTTTGACATGAAACATTGCCATCTAATGGCACTATATTTAGGCTCCAAAATTAGTACTGTGAAATAGTTTTCATGTTGAGTCAATAATTTTAGTGTTTGGGCTGTTTATACTTTTGAGGTGCTAAATAAATACACGTAATAAAAATACAACTATGAGTACAAACAAATATATTGGCAAATACACCAATTAGCTGTAATTGACCACCTGTTTAATGCCTTGCCACAGAAACCTTGCCACAGAAACAGTGATGTATTGTGTACTTCCACCTTTCTATGGGAGTTGCACTGACCCAGTCATCTAGTCATCAGAATTTGGCCTATGTCACAGTATCTACGGTTACAACATCTTATTACAATGGTGCTTTGAAGGATGTGGGATATATTTGGCAGCAACCTTTTGTACCTGAACTTGATGTGTTGGAAGTAGAAAAAAATGGGCAAGCTAAAGATTTGATCCACTTTGACAAGTGACAAATTGTGATGGCTAGACTACTGCAAAGCAATTCCAAAACTGCAGCTCTTATGAGATGTTTCCAGTCTGCAGTGGTTAGGACCTACCAAAAGTGACAATCGGTGACAGGGTCAAGGGGCGGCCAAGACTCAATGATGTACCTGGGGACTGAAAGGTGGCCAGTGAAGTCTCACCGAGTAGAAGAGCTACTGTAGCTCACATTATTGAAAAGGTTACTGCTGGTTCCGATGGAAAGGCACTGCATCTTTGTTTTGGTTGCAGAATGTTATGCAGGTGGTCATAATGTTATGGCAGGGTGT
>JAQMYJ010000006.1:11414866-11442302 GCA_030014305.1 Clarias laeviceps | reverse complement strand
TATATAGTGTGTATATGTATATATGTGTGTCAAATATATCAAGTCGTGCAGCCCTAGGATTGGAAAAATATTGGAATATTTACAATTCAGTTATTTATTGTTTTTTGGAAATCAGTACATTAATTAGGCATTATTTTATAAACACAAAAAGCCTTGTGTTGTTTTGAGAGAGATTGATGTAAAGAGATGGCAGCAGGCTCTCTGGCCTTTTTCTCAGCTACTCTGTGGTTTTCCGTGTTATGTAACTCTGTGTGATGGACTCCAGCTCTGGCACGCTTACGCAAACTCAAAATGGAGTGGGATGGATGAAGTGGGAAGAAGAGAACAGAATAAAAGAGTGCAGACCTTTCTTATCTGCAGTGACAAGATGAGACATGAGACTGCATGAATGCAGTTCAGCTTCTTCATACCATGTCTATGGGAAATGACAGTGATTGTAAAATTATGCAAAATGGCTGAAGGTCTTGCTGTTTAAAAAAAAAATGCACTCATTGCATCAGGACATGAACTTGTTTTGACTTGCGTGATTTCTATTTTGGTTTGGTGAACTGAAGCCAATGGAACAATCATATCCCTGAGCTATAGAAAGTATTTCATCACCAAAATCTCACACCATTTTCAACAAGTTCAGTAGTACTGGCTGTGAAGCTGAGCAACTTTAACATTTATTGTGATAAAGAAAAGATGAGTGAATGTATGGGACTAGATGGATTTATTTAAAAGCTGAGGAGTACTGCACAAGTAGTGGAAAGATGGAAAATATGTGTGCATTGAACCTTTTGTATTGGTCTAAGACTGTTTCAGCTTTGCTAAGACAATATGCATTATGTATACTTGGCAGAAGTTGAAATGATAGATCAAGTTGGGGAATATCATTGGGGAACAGCAGCCATTTCCTAACCTGGGGCTGATTTTTAAATGTTCACTTAGTCATACTCATAGACATTGTACTATAGTAAATATGTTTCAGCTTTTAATAAAAACATCTACCACCTTGTTTATGTCTAATTACACATATTTTGCTGATGTAGGAGGTATTGAGCGATGTTTATCGTTGACTAACCACATTTTCACGCAAGGGCAGCAAAGAGTTTGTCACCACCCTGTACTTGACAGTAATGAAAGTATTCAGCTAATGCATTAAAATCATGCTATGTGCAAAACATAATTACCGTGCTGGGAAGAGGTAATAACAAAAACTCTAACATAAAAGAGTAAAAAAAGGAAAGTCAGAAAGCAGTATGTGAAGATTGTGCTTGTTTGTTTGCTTGGTTTGGTTTCGGTTTGAGTTTTAATAGCTTTTTTCCCGGATGTTTCAGCTAGGACTGCTATCTGGGCTAAGCATGATGACGTGTAGGTTTTGTAGGTTAGGAGCTTTTTTTTCTGGGCTGCAGGTGCACTGTTTAATTTCCTTTATTTCAGAGTATGCATGATCTCTGGGTGTCTAAACATTCATTGACTGGTTTTATGTACAAATTATATTCAAATGCCAACTTTTGTCTATATAAAACATCCTGCTGGATGATCTTTTCTAACAATTTTTGATCAGATCATGACTCAGACATCGAGTAAATTTGTCCATTGTTTCATCTTCTAATGTTTCTACCATTGTGAAATTCAGCCCACGTTATAAACGTCAGTGGAGTTTATCTCATTTCACATGTAGTCAGCTAATCAGAACAGAGGCCAATTATTTAATCGTCTTAAAAGCACTGAAACAATAAAATCCCTTTAAATAGTAATACATAATGAGAGGTTAGAAAATGGGTGTGTAAAAATGAATAACTACCTCATTTGGTACATTAAACCAGAAAAACTTTATAAGTGGTTTTCTTAACAAAGAATATAAAAGAGGAAGCATGAACAATAGAGGCTCTTTAACAATAATCTAAATGTTGAACACAGAATGTAAATAATTGAGATGAAAAAACAATCGCAAGGGTCATGGAATGTGTAAACTACTTGCTGTCTATGGCTTGTACCTGGTGAATTTAGTATCCAAAGCCTTCAGGAAATGTTTTATATGAAGTCAGGTTAAAGCTTTGAGTGTGTGTGTGTTAGGGATTGATGAACTCCCTTTCCTTCCTAAGTACAGGACAGCATGTTCAGAAAAACAGTGAAGAATATATAGTGTAGAGTGGAGTTTAGTGGTTTATGTTACAAAGTTTTACTTAAAAAGAAAAGCACTGTTTCCTCCGCACGAACGCTGTTTTTGGGTTACAAAGCTCTAAACAAGGTTTGAGATCACTAACACTTATTTTGCAGTGTTTCCGTATTAGTTTGTTAGTGGGTGTTAAACCTATTTATGATTGGGCCTTAAATGCAAATTTGACCAATGTGTGAAAATCAGCTCTGTTTGGCCAGTGCCAAAGTGGCATTGTCTGTTTGCTTACACTACATATTAAATTTGCACCATTTATAACACAATAAATCAGTATTGATCCTTGCAGCCTTACTACTGCATTAGTCATAAACAGTAAGTCAGTCTATTTTCTTTACTGTCTGTCCTTTCATTGTTTTGTGAGTAGCTACAGTGTGTATCTGTGACACTTGTGGACTTTGTTTCCTATTCATTGCTTTGTTTGTACAAGGTGGTGTGTCTGTTCTTGTCAACCACTGTAGGCTGGTGTGAGCTTATTCTCAATACCTTATCCTTTGAGGATACCCTAACATTGAGACAAACGTGATTCAGATGTAAAGTAAAGCTGACCTATAGTCAGGGCTGGTATGTAGAAAAGCTGCAGAGTAAAAATTATTAATTAGTTAAATTATTATTATTAATAATAAATTTTAAAAATGTAGCGGCTGTTTATTGTTATACTTGTGTAGCATATGCAAACATTTTAGCCCTGAAAGTGTTTTGGGGCGCTTTTAAAGGAGGCAGAAGCAAAAGGTGGCAGCACAGAGGCAGAAAAGATGCACTTGCAGTCTTGAAATGTTCTTTGCAATTTATGGACAATGCAGAGCTTATAAACCTATTATATTGTCATTGACAATGTAACTATTTTTTTAATTGCATATTTGATTGGTAATTTAATATCTCCAACATTGTAAAAAAAAACAAGCAAGTACCGCCTGAGTAATGCAAATTTTTTCAGATGTAGATTTCAAATATAAATTATTGTTGTACATTTACTCACTAACCACTATTGCTACACAATCAGTCACATGAAAAACGCAGTATGGCTCTGTGCAATTATTTAATCACAAAAAGCTGCAATTTATCCCTTACCCTAGTCAGGAAGTTTGTCAATAATTTAAACTATTAAATGAACTTTAAAATGCTTTTGAGCTGAAAAATAGTTTAAATTGCGATGTGTCAAAATAATTGCAATGCCTTTTTTTTCCATAAAATTGTGCAGCCCCACTAACCTCATACCATATAGTCTTACCTGATTTTAATTGGAGATTTTAACAAATTCTTGTTTTTTGTATTGGCCTGATTAGACTTTTTAAGAGGAATCTTCAGAAGGTGTACACATGCAGTTTCCAGTGCTCAAACCAGTTCCTAAAACTCTACTTGGTAAAGACAGACCTGATGCATAAAAATGTGTGTGCTCAGAGATAGCTAGGAAATCTTGAATTCATCAACATACAATATGCGTATACAGTAAATGTAATTGTATTACTAGGATAAAGTGATGAACAGTCAAATCTAAAGGTTGTTTGTTACATTCATGTTTTGCACAAAATGTTTTTACATTTACATCTCAGTTCATGAGGTGTCTAATCTTAAGAATGAGGAATCTTTAGCCATAATTGTTTAATTTTGTTGTTCAATTTGTCAGCCTACCTGAACAATAAATGCACAAAAAATAATGCATCCAATCCTAGCTTGGATAATGACAAAAAATGAGTCCATGAACTGATTAAGATTTTATAACCTAAATGACTTAATTAAATTTAAGTTTTAACTAATAGTTTAATATTTGGGGGAAGAACCAAAACTTAAGTTGTTAGACAACAAATCTTGCAGATAGGTACAAACAAACAAAAAACTACACGCGCAAGTATTATTAGCGAAACTTACTGCATTGGCCTAAAACGTCATCTGTAAAATTTTGCTATACAGTTACCTACGAAGGTCTGCCACTTTCTTAAATTCCTCTTGGATGACAGTGGTTCAACACAACCTTTTTGGCTGGGTATTAAATGTTATCAATATATCATAATTTACATTATATTATCAATTTCAGACTGTACCATCGAACTGAACAGGTTTTTTAGAATACAAATACACTATGAATATACTAAGAACTTTTTTTTTCATGAATTTCCTAATTTCAGTTCAGCTTTGACTGGAAAGCCCCACAGTGTATTGGAAATCGTCTTCACAGTATGAAGAAGTGGTACTGTATGATGATGAGAAATGAGTGTATATGCTTTTAAGTAAGTCTGGCATGTCTACCAGCGGTGTCGTTTGTGCATTTGTTTTATTCTGCATATGTTGCACGTGTAAACGCATGTCTGCTTAATTGTGAGCGTCTTAGTGTACGAATATCCCTGAGTAATTCTATCCAGTGGTTGCACAGGTGATGTTAAGCTGAATATAGAGCCTTTTGGCCAGCTGGCCATACTATTTAAAACTGGGAGAGGACCCAAGGGCTGGGAGGGGGTGAAGTTTGCAGGAATGACATGGAGGATTGAGAACGCACATGGATGGTTTTCAAGAGCTGGAAAGCCTCACTGAAACTCATGCACCTTGTTCCATGGCAGGAGTGCAAAGGTCATGGGAGATTCCTATTCTCTCAACAATCTTCTTCCAGTCATTTGCTATCATGTAGTAATGAAACAAGGAGTTTCTATTTTAATGTACAGTGCAATATAATGAGAAAAACATGATCTCGGCTTTTTAACCTCCTCTTGAAATACGAACTATGATCACCCCATTAATATCCGGTGTTGGACGAGGGCTGCTTGATCTTTTTTTAAACACCTTTTGTAGGTCAGATGAGTTTCTATCACTAATATAATAATTTGCATCCTATGACGACGTTAAGGTCTTTAATGGTTTTGGTAGAAGTCTTTGTTTTTTTAGTGTTTGTGATGTATATAAAGTGGTGAATTTAATTTGGGTTGGTGTAATTTGATATCAGCCAGAGACTGCAAGTTGTAATGAGTGAACGAGTGGCAACAGCTGAGGTGGACAGTGCAGTCATTGACTCTAAGTAATCTATTCCTCAGACTGTCTGTGTGTTTGTTGGGAGAGAGTGAGTGGTGCTCTGAAAAGGTTTTTCTTGCTGATAGTATGTCCCTGTGCTCTTTGTGGCATCTCACTTTTTTTCCTGGGTTCTCTGGATGCAGTTCATGGGTAGAACCTTTGTGTTGTGTGTGGAGGTTTGTTATTTACCACTGCAACAAGAAAAGAGGAAAGTCAGAGGAGAAAGAGAAGCAGAGGCGAGTTGTCATTTTGAATAGACAGAAGTGGAACTTGTGTGCTATTCATAGTGTGAACTTCTTAATCTTTGAGTTGGGGAAGAAAAAAAAAACATCTCCTCTTGTTATGAGCAAATATAATTATTAAGGACACCTTTCCTGTCTGTCAGCCACCGCAAATGTGATTTCTCACACCTCAGGAAAACGGCTGTGATATTGGATTCTGATTCCTGCTTTCTTAGTCTCCCTGCTAAATTGAGACCATAGCAGGATCACTATCGTCAATGCTGGATTCAGTCATGCTGGACACCAACCATTGCTTCCACTTTGATGCAGCCTCTTTTGATCAACCAAACAGAAGTGATCAAGATAAACAGCCTCTCAGGCTGGACTATGACAGACATGCTTATCATAGCCTTAAAGAAGGTATGCCCCATTCTTTCACTTTCCATTTGAACATTTAAGTGTTGGAAATCGACAGAGACTGTACAATTTTGTGTCGATCTCAACATTTTTAATAAATGTGATTCACACTGAGTATGAAGATAAGAGCTGCCTTGATGTGTTTGTTGTGCCATGTCAGGGTCTTTGGGGGCAAGAGCCTGGTTTAATTGAGCTCCTCGACTGGCAGGTTTAGCAGTTAACCCAGTTGGCTGCTGTGGGCTTGGGCTCTTAATTCTTTCTAGACTCATAAAGCCCAGCTTGCTGGAGATATTAGAGCAGGACTTGTCACTGGTAAGTCTGTTCTTAACAGTTCTTTATATTGTAAAAGCAGATAGGAGTTGCTTATTAGGTGTCTGATTCTCGGGTAACAGTCCCCCGTTTCCTGTCACAGTGAGGTCTGGGGTGCTGTGGGTTGTGTTTCTTTAGTGGAGCATTTGGGACAGAAATAGTGGTGGTAGGAGAAGAGGTTTAGGTTTTCAAAGGCTAAGTGAAAATGACAAGAATTTAGATGACACAAAATAACAGTGTGGAACGAACAGAGAGTGAGAAAATAAAAGCAATAGAAGCAAGGGCAATGATCTATATATTCATGAAAGTGCATTTCGCAGTTGTGCCTGTGCGTTGTTTATTGTTTTTTGGCATTCAACTGTTGTGTGGCATGTGTGTGTACAGTGTATAGAGTGAATGGTACTGTTGCTCAATAAAGGCCAGAACTAAACCCCATGAAAGAGTGTCTATGAAGGTCAGAACAGCTGATCAGTAAACACAGCAACAACTGCAGGACCATGATGATGTCATTGCAATAGGATGACAGTTGTGTCTGGCCATATATTCCACAAAGGATTTCAGCTTCTCAACCAGAAAGAGATTTTAATGGGGGTTTTCACAGGTGTATTTGGCCGAGCTTGTAGTGACATAGACTTTTTTTCATCGCAGTCAGGCCTACGGGAAGAGAACATATGCTACTTTGAAATTTAAATGGTAAACACCCTTATATCATAAAAAAAATAAATCAACCTTGAAAAAAATCATTAGTTCATCTCAAAATTCATTCGCTTGTGCAATTGAAACCTACTTAATAAACACAATCTCACACCTTCATTCCGCCCACTTCGAAGTAACACGTCAAAACTTTAGTTCATTCCAAAATTCAACAGATGGCATTGTACATTTAAAAAAAAAATGCGCTCACAAAGTCGCAGGCAAATTTACACCTATATATCTTTTATATATAAGCACCATTACTGTCCACTTTATTAAGAACATCTGCACATTCAGTTATGCAATGCATAAAATCATCATACAGTTCACAAGCTAATATTCACATCAAACACCAGAGTGATGAAAAATTGTGATCTCAGTGATGTGGCATGGTTAATAGCACCAGATGGGCTGGTTTGATTTATTGTAGAACGTGCTGATTTCTGGGTATTTTCACAGATAACAGCCTTTAGACTTAACACACACAAAAAAAAAACTGCCAGCAGACAGTCTGCAAGGCTGAAACACCTTGTTGATGAGAGAAATTAGAGGAGAGTGACCAGAAGCCCCCTTTACAACCATGCGTGAACCCATTCTGGCTCAATAACAACCCAAACCCCAAATCCAAATCAACAAAGGTGTTGCCAATTAAACAGTTTGTAGATGTATGTTCAGATAATTCTGAGAAAATGAAATGATTCATAAGTGAGCAGACAGGTGTTTCTATGAAAGCCGATAGTAAGTACATTATTTAAGTATATTTCTGTGACGAGTGACTTCACAAGGTGCAGAAAAATATAACATTCTGATATTCCCTCAACACTGCATCCCCTCCAAGTATATTGGAACAGCAAGGCTCATTCTGGTGTTTTTGCTATACACTCATGACATTTGAGCTTGAGATCAAAAAAATATTTTTACATCTAGGTGTTAAACAGCATCATGGTATCTTTGCTTTAAACACACCAATTTTTTTTTTTAAGTGATCAGAAATATTGGACCATGAGACCATGTTTCTTGTTGCCCAGGTGTAACTTGTTAGTCTTATAGTTTAATATTGAATAGTTTTGAATGTCTACTCCTTAAAATAGTTATTTCTCACCAAATAATTATATAAAAAATTTAAAACAACCATCAATAAATTCTAAATATATAAAGGTCAGAATATGACATTGTTTTACTACAGCTTTCAAACACTGGCACCATACATGAAAAATGATGCAATATACTCGTGCTTTCTGTGAGTGTTTTTGTTTGTTCTTTTTTTGGGTATCCATGCGCCATCCACTGCAGTAGAAAACATGTTTGGGAAAACATAACCCTATTTTTTTGTTGTTTCTTTTCCAATCCAATGTATACATTTAAAGCATGAACTGGAGGGAAGAGGGCAGGGTTTCCAGGCAGAGTCAATTCATATCAGAGAGTTTAAAACTAATTATTCTAGATCAAAAGGTTGATTGGCCCATCAACCGATTTGCTGAGGAGAAAAGGCTGCTCATATTAAAAGGCAACATATAACTTCCTATAAAAAAAATCCGTAAAGGGTGGCCAGTCTGGTACTTATTGTATTGGAATAATCATGACGTGATATCATTTCACTTTTATGTCATGAAGTGATTATTAACATATCTTTAATATAACTTTCATGCTTAATTTTTAGTGTTATAAGTCGTAATTTTTCAGTTTCACTTTTGTTGAGCAATATGGCGTTCATTTGTGCCAGCGTCCCAGTGTTCCTGTTTTTGACGCTGACCCTCCTCTGTTTTGCACAGTATGGTACACTTTTTGAATCAAACAAAAGTTGAGCATGTAGAAACAGGAAGTGTGTAAGAGCAAACAGCCTACACTGTCATGGGCCCTCCCCTCTGCATGTTACTGAAGCCAGACCCAGGAGTGCGTCTTTTAGACTATGTGTCGAGAATCTCTAAGACGTGCAAATGTGAAGAAGCTGTTGAGAATCGCGACATCATAGCCGATCTGATGTGATTAAGTGTATTTTAGTTTTCTTAACACTGGTCTTCTGTCCTCATGCAGTCCTCCAAATCAAATTACAGCAGAGGAGGACAAGAGAGGAGCTCGTCAGTCAAGGAATCATGCCGCGTAAGTCTTTTTCCTCAGCTTTATGACATTCAGCTGTAAATTTTATTTATATTTTTGCACAGTGTTGCAGAGGGATTCTGTTGGTTTTGTAAAAAGTCTATCTACACACCAGGCATATTTTGTTAACAAACATCAAGTGCAGCATTGAGGAATCCTTAACAAAGCATGTTAACAAGACTTTAACGCACCTATTTACATATTTATTGTCCTCAAATTTGAATGAGTACGAGAATTATTGTTTCCTTTATTTAGATGGCTTAGCAAACATATCAACCGCCAAAGGGATTTACAGTTACACATGATGTGTTGCAAGACTTTAAGCGATGTCTGTAACTTCCACTGCTAGTGCATAGTCTTCTAAAGCAAAATCCAAAATTTAGTGGAACTTAAGCATAAGCCAGGTAACCCAGGTGACCCAGCATTTAACATCCTGATTCTTTAAAAGTTATTTAGTAAAACTGCTGGGAAATTGTCAGCTGTACATTTCCTGTAATTGATATTTTCACAGCTGCATGCAGCAAGCCATCGTCAAAATCATTGTTTGGTTCTCATGGTTAGTTCAGCAAATGTAGTTGTACATATGTCTCTGGGCCGGCTTAAAAGTTTGTATGCTCAGTCATTGTGAAAAGGCCTGCGTGTGTTATCTGGTGGTCCTGCTTCCCCCTCGGTTTCCACTTCCGTATTCTGGGTTCTGTTCATCAGACAAGAAGAGGTACACTGTTCACACTACTCTCTGTTCTGTGTGAAGGAGGAAGTGATGCTGCAGCAAGTGCAACTAAACTTTGTAGCAGTGAAAAGCCAAAAATGGCTTCCCTAACACATGCAGGCCGTAATGTAACAGTAAGAGCAAAGAGCGAACAAGATTGCAGCTTCGTACAGATCCCATCTGCCATTGAATCCACAATGTGTATAATGAATTTGGAAAGATGCTATAAAATCCCAAACTCTTAATCTCAAATTGATAGCCATATGCTCAAAAATAATGAAAGTATTTCGTAAAAGGGAAGAAAGAGACAGACAACAGGTGTAGGGAGTGTCTGTTTCAGTTGACATGTTATGTTCATGTATTATTTCTCAAAGAGGAGACTTGCTTGCACTAGATTCATCTGGTCTTCTCATACAGGTTGAATTGTGATTAACACTTTTAGGTCAGTGTCCACTTCTCTCAGTGAGGAAATCAACTGTTACCCAATCAGTTTTCTTACACAACGTGTAACTGACGCCCAATTGTTTGTCATTGTTCCTTTATAATCGGTAGAAAGTTTAGAGATATTTGCTTGATTTTCTATTTGACACATTTTCTTTTATGCAGAAACATAAAATATCATTTTCCATATGTTTTATTCATCACATTTATGCTTTGTCCACACACTATTTTTATTATATTTCATGTAAATTCAATAAGATGGTCAGAACAGAAATGTCCTGATCTAGCTTCACTCCTGGGAGACTCTCTGCACTGCACACATTTGTTTCCTGTTTAATAGTCATTATCTCTGGAGTTAAAAAGCATTGGCTTTGGGTTAAATCATTAGACGAAACACATAGAAATATATTTTAAGCATACAAGCTAGTGTTATGTAACAAGTTCCTTGTTAAACGTTCCATTCGGAGTGTGCATCTGATCCAGTATTCTATAAAACATAGTTTTGCTTTCAATGTTTTTCTCAATATTAAATATGACTGGTGCAGTCTAACAGTAAGCACACTTTTTTCCACCTACAGCACTGAAGAGTCCCGCTGCCTTTCATGAGCAGAGAAGAAGTCTGGAGAGGGCACGGGTGAGTTTGTCTTTTGAGAATAAATTTTGCAATAGAAATTAAGGTTCTCACTTTTTAGGGCTTGTACATCACATACAAACATGTCACTTTTGTCTGTCTGTCTGTTTGTCTATCTATCTATCTATCTATCTATCTATCTATCTGTCTGTGTCTGTCTGTCTGTTTGGGTTCTCCCTTCTTCCCTCCAGACTGAGGATTATTTGAAGAGAAAGATCAGGAGTCGGCCAGAGAGGTCAGAGCTGGTGAGGATGCACATACTGGAGGGTAAGTTAGGTTGGACATTTCTCTCTAACTCAGAGTTCTATAACTACAGGAAGATATTCAATCAGCTGGGGTTTTTTTTATGTTAGCGCATTTTGTGTGCAAATGTATAAAGGAGCCATTTCTGTTTGTGCCAAGTTGTTACTTTTTTTGCTCTCAGTGCTGCTAAATTTCTGAATTGAAACTAAAATAAAACTCATATGCCTGGAATGACCTGAAACGAACTATAAAGTAAAATGCAAATTAAAAAAAGGAGATACCAAAGTAAGATTGTTGGTGTGGTTTTGCTGTTGCTCTGTATATGCGGTCTGTTTGCAAGTTCTCTTAGTTTGCCACTGTCCTGTCTACAGAGACATCAGTGGAACCTTCCTTGCAGGCCAAACAACTGAAACTAAAGAGGGCTCGTCTGGCAGATGACCTCAATGACAAAATCTCTCACCGGCCCGGCCCTATTGAGCTCATCCATAAGAACATCCTGCCTGTGCCCACCCTCTTAGGTCAGCATTACACACAAAAATAGACATCATAACACAAGCCTCTCTTTACTGTTAGTTAACTGTACATCTGGCAGTTAAAGTAATATCATGCTTAATTCCATAAAAAGACAGAGATTTTTTTTTTTTTTCTCTGCATAGGTACAGGTTCTCCAAAGGGTGAGAATTCCTCATTGGATGAAGACAGCAGTGATGGCTTATCTCCTGAACAGCCAGGCAGCCAGGACTCTCCGCTTAGCTCTGTCCCTCAGCACTCCCCTTCTGACATGCTTAATCTGAACAGAAACCCTTCACCCACACAGGTACATTCCTGGTCTCATTCCAGGACATTAACTGTTCATTTTGATATTGACGTATATGACCGTGGGGGAACATAAAAAAAGAACAGCATGTAGATAACTAACTGAAATAACAAGCATGTCAATTCCACTCTCCAGTTCCTCGCTCAGCCTGCACCATCTCTGCTAAATGCCTCCGAGTCCTCTTCGCCACAAAACCTGACCAATGGAACTGCAATTGCTGCATGTTCCCGTCCTCCTACTGGATCTGCCAAAGTAAGTGACAGCTAGTGTGTGCATATTATTGCACATTATCTGTCCTTTATTGATCATTTGCTAAACTATTTCTCATAGGTGGATAGATAGGTAATTAACATGTACATTATTGTGCAAAGTAGGGGGCGCTACCCCTAATTTCTTCATATTTTGCTTACAAAGAGCCAGGCTTTGTATTTTGTATTTTACTTACTTGTATGTTATATCCTGTATGTAGTCTTAATGAATAGTTCTACAGGCTTTTTGAAGGACTTTTTGGCTCTTGTTTTCAGTGCAATTCCTGTAAATGACCAGTTTCAGAGGAATGTATTTATTTTGTTAAGTCACACAATGACCTGTGAATCATTCAAGCATAAAAACATCTAACTTAAGGCATGAACCGGTGAGAAACCGGTACAAATGATGACCGATGATAAGGCCGGTGATTAGTATACTGGCGATGCTGAATTCTGAGTGGTTGGAACAGATGAGGGGGGAAAATGAGGTTGCTGCTGAGGTTATTACATAAAAGAACAATTTAAAATATTTTTAGGCACTTTGCAATCTGTCACACTTAAGAAATAAGGGGTGGGTCAAGACTTTTACACAGTATTATGTCTTTATTTATTTATATACATAGATAGGTAGCTTTTATAGTATTTTACTTTTTTTCACAATTAATGTTTCTTCGTCTCATCACTGCAACAGTCGCAGTCAAAGTCTAGTGTAGACCGGTCTGCCCAACGGACGAAGAAGCCTAAAGAGAACAAACCGAAAGTGAAGAAGCTGAAATATCATCAGTACATTCCTCCTGATCAGAAGAATGACCGCGAGCCCCCTCCCCAGCTGGATTCATCTTATGCCAAGATCCTCCACCAACAGCAGCTCTTTCTCCAGCTTCAGATAATCAGCCAGCAGCAACAGCACTACAATTATCACACCATCCTACCTGCTCCACCCAAGTGAATTTTTAATTTGAATAAATTCTTAATAAAAAAAATATAAAAAAATAAAAAATCTTTCTTGTATAAAGATTATGGGTTTATTTATATATAAGATTATGGGTTTGTAAATCAGGAATAATAATGTTCTATAATATTCTGAAAATAATGTTCAATAATATTGTTCCACCCAGACTTCCTTCTGAACAACAGCCGCAGCAGCAGCAACCAGCCAATGCTGGTCCTTCACCTTCTCGATCGGTCCCCGTATCTGTTGCCACATCATGTCAAAATGGAGCTAATCGGTCAAGCCAGGCAGTGGCAGGAGGGGCCAAGCCAGGGGTATTGCCTGCAAACTTGGATGAATTTAAAGTAAGGCATTTTTCCAATGGGTCGGTTTTCCCATGTATTATTGAAGTTGGTATGTTATTAATGTATTTTTACTTCAGGTTGCAGAGCTTAAGCATGAGCTGAAACTGAGGGGTTTGACTGTGTCTGGCACAAAGAACGACCTTATAGAGAGACTGAAGAACTACCAGGAACAGAATGGTGGTTCAGTACTAGCACTCGTAGGGACTGGACCTGGGAAAATGATTCAAGTTCCTGCTCAGGAAGTGACGGCTCAGTCTTCCATCTCTGTTCCTGGCACACCCCAATCTAAAGACCCCCCTGGAAATGTGGCAGCCTACTCAGTGGCAGTGAGAGGTGGCTTTCAAGCTGCAGCCCTACCCCAAATCGCACGCTTCAACAGTACAAGCTCTTCCCCTCCTGTGTCTCCTACACCATCCGAGCGCTCAGTGACTGGAATGAGTGCTGATGAGACTAGCTGTAATGGGGATGTGTTTGGAGAAATGGTTGGTTCTGTTTTCCCACTTAGGAAGTGTGTATATATTTTTTTTATAATGCATCTATTGTTCCATGCTGACCTTAAAACATCTCACAAATGTTTCAGTTCATGTTTCATTTTGTTAGTACATGCTATTGTATATGTTTCTGTCCCTTCTTAACAAGAAGGTATATTGTTTAATTATATAATTTTTTTAATTTTAGCTTCTCTTTTTAAACAGGTTAGCTCACCTCTCACCCAGTTGAGTCTGCATCCATCCGCAGAGCATCCATCCCCAGTAAAAGAGGAGCCTCTTGGGCAGTCAGCATGCTGTATGACCCACCCCACTGCTGTCCCTTTTTCATTTACTCAGTCTCATGTGCTCCCAATTGCAGCCCAACTGGTGCCCTCAGCATCTCTGGACAAAGACCAGATGCTACAAGAAAAGGATAAACAAATCAAACAGCTGACCCTTATGCTAAGGCAGAAACAGCAGCTTGTAGAGACTCTGCGCTCACAGCTCGAACATGGCAAGCGTGGGTCGACCATAGAGGAAATGGACATAACTGTTAAGACTGAAGGAGTAACCCTGGCCAACAGAGAGGGTGTGAAGGTAAAAGAGGAAGCAAAAGAGGACATGGAGACATCAGCAGAGCCACAGCCACAAGCTCAGAAAAAGATGCAAACACAATGTTCTCAACAGACGCTGTTCAAACTTCAGCAGATCCATCGACTGCAGTTGCAACAGCAGCAGCAAATGCAGTCAGAGCCGTCAAAACAGCAGCAGCAAATGCAGACAGAGCAATCAAAACAGCAGCAGCCAATGCAGACAGAGCAGTCAAAACAGCAGCAGCAAATGCAGACAGAGCAGCCAAAACAGCAGCAGCACATGCAGACAGAGCAATCAAAACAGCAGCAGCCACAGGCACTGCAACAACAGAAGCTGCAACAGCTAATTATCCAGCAGAACCAGCAGAAGCAGCTACAGGCCAATCAAAAAAAGCAGCAGCGGCCACAAAAACTGCAGCAGCAGAAACAACCATTACAGACTCAACAGGTCAGTCAGAATGTAGTGAGTAATTACTTGGAAAAAGTATTTAATATTTATCGATAAGGCACCCTTACTCTAAAATGTTTATAAACATTTTGTATGGCTTACTTTTATTATATAAATTAGCCTTCGTGTTAAATTCACCCCTTTGGTTTATTTCATTTTAGGTTACTTTCACTATAAATAAAACCTAGTCATCCCTTAAAGTGGCTCATTGTGTTGTAGGTAGGCTTAGTAATTTGTTAGTTCATAATTTGGGGCAAAGGTCTCTTCACTTTAACAGTTGCTAATATGGTGTCTGCTCTAAACTCTGTGGCGCGTCAAATGGAATAACGCACCAAAGGGGAGAAAACTAATATCATCTACTCAAGAAACTAGTATTGAAACAGCCAAAACATGGAGGCATCTCTATAGGCCTGTTAATCCAAAAATGTCAATATTGTCAGAAGGTCCTGTAATATTATTATTTTTTAATGTATATTTGAATTCAGTATTTGCATCCTTTAATGCCTTGTGCCTTTTGTGTTTACTCTAATCAATGCTGTTGTTTTTTAGGTCTCCCAAGTGTTTGTCAACCAACAAGCTGGCACTCAAATCACCACATCGTTCCCACTGGATCTTCTTAAAGCTCATCCAACTCCCACTCTTGTCACAGATGGTAATGGTAACCATTACCTCATTGCACTTACCAATAACAGTGTGGATAACCGGAACAGTGAATCTCCACAAAACAAACCTAATGGACGCATCACCCTACAGGTAATGTATACAAATGCATCGACTTAGAAAAATATAGTTTTTATTCTGTTAAATGGGCTCATTTATCTTGCATGATTTGTTTCAGAGAATGCAGTCCACACCTGTCAAGCTCCCCAGCCAATCACCCAATAAAGTTGCACAACCTGTGAACAAATCCCAACAGCCCCAACAAACTGCTCCTGTCAAACAGCCCACTTCAAAGGTAAGTCAATATTTAATTATCACTATTGGAGTATCCCATTTGTTGTACTTTTGTGATGGTAATTTCAGTAAGAAAGTAAATTGACCTGATGTCTCTTTTGAACATGCATTTGATACAAGTTTGTTATAGTTATACATATATAATGATACTTAACTTAATTTCCAGGTACAAAAGGCAGGGCTGCACTTACAAACTCCTCTTGTTCAGGAGTCAAGTCAGTCATTGTCATCCCCACCCAAACTTCATCCTTTTATCCTCAGCGAAGAGCCCCAACCTCTCAAGCCTAGTTCCCCTACATCACTCAAGGTACACTGTTGTGTAATCTAGCCAGCTTTGCATATCATTGTCTCGTAACATCTTATAACACTTCCTATTTCACATTTCCTTTTCCCCTTTTTGTAACCCATCTTTCCTTTTTCCACCATGATCTCCCTCTCTTTCAGGGAGAGGTGTGTCCAAGCTTTGACCGACACACTATATTTACACCTCCGTCTCCAAAACCGGAATCCCATAACCCCCATCATGTCAAAGTATGACTCTCTTTGCGCTTTGTTCATCTTCATCTGCTTTGTCTTCTCCATTACTATGATTCTTTCACTTTTACTGATGGTAAAGTATAGCTACAGGTTAAATAATGTTTTTGTTCCTACAGGAGAATGGTTCCAACAATCACCATATAGACGATTTGTTTGACATTCTCATTAAGAGTGGAGGTAAGAGAACAATTCTTAAAATATGTTTTGAATATGATTACAATGTGCATTTAGACTATATGAACCTTTTCAGGAATCCAATAACTTATGTTGATTAATCTTTTTAGTTACTGTAATTATTTAGGCGCTATTCAGGAATTGTTGAGTTTGCCATTCTGCATGTGAATTGTTCAAAAATAATCTCTTATAGTCTAAAATCAGATGGCTGGTTTAAAAAAATATAAGTAGAATAGTGTGGATAATGACTCTTTCTAATGAGTAGAAAGAGTCATTATCCGTAAGAAAGCCAAAGCAATAAACAACAGCCTCTTTCAACTTTCAAAGTGTTGCCGAACCTTCGGCATGACCATTAAGTGATTATTTTGCATCACTTTATATTTTTAAATTCATGGTGTTTGCAGTGCAGAGGAAATGCAACACAGGAACTGAAGTAGTTCTCATGTAGATACAGTTGTGGTCAGAAGTTTACATGCACTCATTATGAACATAAAAGTCAAGTTAATATTGGACTTGCAGTTAACTTTTGACTGTGTCTTTTTCTGGAGTAGAATGATCGTAAACTATCTTTATTAAAAGCCCAAATAATTTGGAGCACAATGTTTAATTTATTTTGGGCGTAAAAATTGTGTCAAGTGTCAAACATTTCCATACACCCACAGTGGTGCTCAAAGTCTCAAAATGGTTTTTAATTTGTCAAGCCCAAGGCCCTCAACTTCCTGTTAGTGAACATGATTGACTACGGCTTTTCTGTGCCAAAATAAAAATGCTTGGTTTGACAGCACTCACTGGATTGATCAACTCTCAGTACAAGGGGAAAGTCCAGTGAGCTCAGTGAAATCTGGCAAAGAGGATGGTAGATTTACACAAGTCAGGAGTGCCTCTTAGAGCCGTTTATAAAACAAATATATATAATAAAAACTTGCAGATTCCAAAATCAATGATTGTATGTAAGTACAAGTTATTGGGCGGTAGAGCCAGTGAGTTATTGTCCAGAAACCACCAAGGCACAGACCTGCCATGAAAAGAAAATATTTAGAGTACTTAACCCTAAGACCATTTCTACCAACTGTTAACCATGGTGGTGGCAGGATCATGTTTGGGGGCTTTTTTTGCTGCTAGTTGAACTGGTGCTTTCCACAAGTGAATGGAAAAAGGAAGAAGGAGGACTACCGCAGAATCCTTTATCATTACATTAGATCATCATCTGTAACGTTGAAACTTGAAAGTTAAAAGAAATTGAGTACTTCAACAGTACATTGACCCCAGTCATCAAAAGTTGAAAATGATAAAGCAGGCTAACATTAAGCCTCGACATTATTGAAATTTTGAGGACTATACTTATCATTGTTGTGCTAGGAAATCAACTAGCACTAACAATTCTCCCAATAAGAGAGATCAAATATCCAAATATAATTCTGCCAGAAGCTGGTCAGCAAAAACATTTTCTAATTGTAAAACTTGGTAAATTACATTTAACCAAATATTATTATTATTATTAGTGTTATAAATTAATTCAAAAGTATAAGTAAACTTCTGACTGCAATTGTATTTTCAGAATCATTTAGTTCCTCAAAAGGTTCCAACATTTCATTTCAGTTTAATTTATATAGCACTTCTAACAATGGTTATTATCACAAAGCATCTTGAAGCATCAGAATAAAAAAAAAACTCTGGAAATTAGTTTGAAAAGTGTGAGAAAATGTGTATAATTCCTAATTTCAGTGTAAACATGCCTGTAGTCAATGAAGAAATATACATTCATAAATAATGAAGAATTTCATGCCTCTGCTTTCTTCTGCCTCTTGCTGCAACTGAACCAGAAATCTCAGCAGGATTCAAGGCTAATCCGGACCCTTCCCTCTCAGAGCTGCACTCCAACCCCCCTTCTCCTCCATCTTCCCCACTTCATCTTTCACCCCCTTCTCCTCCAGCTGACCCCACCCCTTCCCATCAACCTCCTGACACACAGCATCGATTCTATTCAGGAAGCGGACGTCTAGAGGATTTCCTGGAGAGCACCACAGGCTCACCTCTGCTTGGCGTGGATCCTGATGGTCCGCTCACTCTGATCGATGACCTCCATAACCAAATGCTGAGCACTTCTAGTATTCTTGATCATCCCCATTCCCCAATGGACACCAGCGAGCTGAGCTTCTCCCCACACCCTACCAGCCTGGACTTTGAAGACCCTGTGCTTGATGGCATGGACTGGCTGGACATATCCATGGGAGGAGGAAGCAGCACAGGAGGGACAATCCTAGTTCCACTGAGTTCTCATACACCACCCAGTGTTTTCTCAGCAGACTTTTTGGACAGTTCAGACCTGCAGCTCCACTGGGACTCTTGTTTGTAGCTTTGGTCTTAATTGCTTAGCAAACACAATGCAACCTAGCACCTTTGTTCATACACAGTGTACAGCCTTTACACAAATGCACACATGCACTCCAACATACATGCTGTTTAAAAAGCTAAAACCATTGAAACTGGTGTATGATATTTATGCATTGTATTAAAGCACTGAGTATTACCCAAACACCCTCAACTGAGCATAAACATGGTACAGTTCACTGTGTTCTCCAAAAAGTAATGTATTAACCCTAACCCCACTCAAATGCCTCAGAAAAATCCCATAATTATAATTGTCAAGCATTTTCCCTTCCCAGTAAAATGGTTGCATCATTTGCTTGGGTGGCTATGTAATGGGGATTTTTAAGCTCCTACATCTGGTTGCTCATGGCCCTGAATAAATAGTGTTTGAACCCTGGCAGTTTCTTAATGTCAGGATTTTCTGGAGTTATCCAGAAAGACGGTGTTTAACTGTACCTCCCTCATGCCATATCGCTTTCACTCCATCATACTTTCTCTGCTGGCACTGAGAGACCTGGGCACATTATGGGAGGAAGGATTAATCAGAGAGAGAGAGAGAGAGAGTCTCTACCTAATTTCTAAGCCTGGCTTTGGAATAGGTTCCCAAACGCCAGTGCTTTCAACTTTGCACTTACGCTGACCTGACCAGTGTTTTGGTCTAAAGAAACCTCCAATCGAACAAACTCTGCTGGGAAGTGGGTTTGGTGATGATCACCTTACTTTATGCATTGCTGTATTTCATGTTATTGACTTAAGTCTTTCTCTTCTCTGATTGCATAAATGAGCTACTGGACATCATGTTTGGGATTCAGATATCAAAATATTTGAAATTATTATTTTTTAAAAAGAAAAAAAAAACAAAAAAACTATAAATAAAAGATGGAAATGAGTTTTGGTGTCGGATTATTTTGTCAAACTGGTATTTTGTCTTCAAAAGATTATTAAATATTATAGCTTATTTCTTTGTCTGCAGTACATTCACTGCCCAGCAGAGGGATTTGTAGCCCTACATGAGAAGCAGAGGTGTTGTCACTTTGCAAATAGGCTGCGTACTGAAGGACAGTATGTAAAATTTGTCCCTTCAAACAGCAGAAATTTGAAGCAGTTTGTTTTCTAATGGGGACATGAAATTATCTGTGCCATGCAGAGTATGTAAAATAATAAAGCAGTTCTATTTATATTAATACATTTAATACATAAAAGACATTAATGCATAAAATCTGGGAATAATTTTATTCTGAACATGACCATAGTGCAAAAACAAGTGACCGTATTTGCCATATTTTGCTGTATACAGCTCTTCTATAAACACGATTAGCACATTTGTCATACAGAGATTTTTTTTTGTTAACATTCTGCACAAAAATGCTCAGACTGATATATTCTACAATTTATTCTGTAGTATTCAAACAGGTATTTAGGCATATGGTAGAGAGATTAGGCAGTGCTCTGACCTTTTAAAAGCAAAATTGATTTTGTCACACGATTCACTGCACTGTCATGCCCTTCTTTTGACATTTTCAGACCAATTACTAAACTTTACCACAAAACCCTCTTGCCCTCTAGCTGTGTTGTTTGTAAAATAAATAAAAAAAATTCTGCTTCTAAAATTTCTAAATTGTCCCATTAACACTGTCCTCCTTTAAGCATTCAATGCGAATATCTTATCTCTAAATATAGTTCTAATTTGGCTAATAGTGTTGCATAGAATATTTTTACTCTTATTTGTTTCTGAAAAGCCCTTTTTAATTAAAAGATCATTCATATTATAACGATGAATACATAACATACACTCTTAGGGGACTCCATCATTAGGTTTTGAATATGTGTAATGTTTAAGGGTTCCCCCAAATAGACAACCAAATACCCTTAAAAAGTTCTAAAGGATCTAAAAGTGTACAGTTCAACACAATATATTACAAACATACATACCTGCATACATCTCTTCCAAAGTTGATTTACAACTATAGCGTAATCTGACATTTTAATGCGCTCCACACAAATATTCATTTGTAGTCTGTAGAATAATGACATGTAAAGTTAAGATTACAAAAGTGCAAAAATGTGATGTTCACATAGTCAAGACATCTGAGCAAATGCTGATTCTGAAGCTTATTGGAAGCACTTTAGAATGTATAACTTCTGAATACTATAAACATTTCACAAAGGGTTATATATCAAATTGTGTATGTGTGAACACGATGCTATGTTGTAGATAAATGTGCTTGAAATACAGTCTATGAGCAATTTTTAACTATCTCTTAATGATCTTGAGAGATTCTTGTCCGCCGCAACAGGTGAGTTAGTGGTGGATGCACATGCCCTACTCATCCTGGTTATAATGTGATGAGTTAAATAATGAGAATGTGGGCTTCAATGCCATTGAACTCACCATTTCACCTTTACATACGTTATATTTAATTAAATGATTTATCAGCTGTCCTTACAAATTGAAATGTCAGAGCTCCGGAGAGATCACTGAAGTGTCATGAGTGAGATTTCACAGTTATGGATTAATGCTCTGGATCATAACCTCAATAGAAAGGAATTGTAATTGGAGATGCCTTCATTTGTAGATGTATAACAACATTTCATGAAAATGCGACTCAGCATCACAGTGGGTTCCCAACTGCTTCATATTCATGTAAGGGGAGCTAAGGTAAGACTAGAAGAACAGGAAGAAGAGGTTGCTGACTACTCATGTATCCATTTACTGTATGAAGATAATGTACATGAACTGTAATACTGTAAACTGGATTTTCAAAACATGACCACATGACCCAATGAAAACAAGAAGATGCCTCATCCATGGTTTCACTTCCCAGTTCTCATACAGTACTCACATCATCCATAGAGACCTGATCGACACATACTCAAGTTCATTATTGCCTTCTGTCTAAAAATTTTAGCCCTATAGTGATTATGTAGTCTCGGGGACACACTTCACCTTCCAGCTGTGTGTTTGTGTACAGTGTGCTGGATCAGAGACATAGAGATCAGAGGTTAGACTAAACTACTCAGGAACTACTAGAGGAACCTGATGGAAAGCTTATCAGATGTGATACAAGAGCCATATAATTTTTCTGTCTATGAATAAAAACAGCAGCTGAGGACTCTTATACTGTAACTTCTGTTTTGCTGTTGGTTTGAAAGCTCTTGTGTTTGTGAGAGTAGGACGGAGGTCCTTCATAGGTTGTAGGCTGTGAGAAAAGCTCAGGAAGCATCTCTATGCTGTATTGCCTTCTGCTGGCATAGGTCTGCCTCCGACTAGGATGTCCAGGGTGTGAGGTCTGCCGAAGGACGTGTCGGGGTGCAGTATCGCATACTGTGAAGCTTGAGCTTAAATGTAAGGGATGGTTTCTGGTCTTTTGAATACAGCTCCTCTCCAGTCGACTGGTGGGGATGGAAATTGAAAGAGCAGAGTCGACATCATAGGAAGGCAGAGGCTGGTGCATGCAGGGCTTGTCTTGATGGAAATAGGACTTGTCTTTTTGGTGCACTGGGATGGGTTGAAATGGTACAGGAAAAGTTTGGTTTTGAGAGAAGTCCATGAGTGGATAGCTTTTATAGTAACCTCTACTGGCTGTGTCTGCTGTGAGAGAGAGAAAAAGGAAGTGAAAGGAAGAGAAGTGTTTGAAGACAAATGGCCATACTAATAACTGAGCAAAAGTCATTGAGGGGTGAAATGAAATTATTATCTTAATTAATAGCAAATTGAGACCTTACATCTAGGTGAAATGTGGGCTTGACCCATTGTACAAGAAAAAAAAATCCTGGGTGCAGTGACCACACAAACACATAGAGCAGTGGTGTCATTTCAAATTAATGCATAAAGGTTATTACCCAGATCAAGTTTCTTCATGTAGAGAGGTAACTTGTGTTGGGGGAATGACCTTAATGCACTAATGTGCTAATGGCTAAAATTATCTTTATTTTCATTGTTCTGTAATGCCTACAGCTGCTGAAGTTATTCATGAAAATAAAATAAAATGCTTTATCATGATATATTTTTAATAAAAATAAAAAAAATCCCTGTTACCCATCCTGACCCAAGTTGTGTTCCACTTCTGTCAGCCAAGAACATACCAATCATAAATATTTGGAACCGATCTACCTTAGGTCAACAGTCCAGACTGCAGAGATGGTGTGCTTTAGGTGTGTTAAAGGTTTTCTAGACATTCTTTAGTCCTGTTAATACCATCAATCATCTCTAGAAGGCCGCAGAGCTTTTGAGTATTGTTGCTGACCATCTACATCCTTTTTATACCACAATTTACCTATCTTCGAATGGCCACGTCCAGCATGATAATGCACCATATCATGCAGAAAAAGTAATCTCAAACTGGATTCATGAATATGACAATCATGTCAATCATGTCAACATGGATGAGAATCTCAAAGGGATTCTTCCGTCACTTTGTGGAATCCAAGAATAATTAAGCAAAGGGAAGCCTATTACTATTACTATTGTGCTGACAAATTCCTTGACTTGTTTTGGACCTTTTTAATTTATCTTTCTGTCAGATAGCACTATTTTGGTGACAACTATTGCAGTAAATCATAAAGGTACATATTGAGCAGGATTAGTAAATTCATCTGTCTTTAGTTTCTTTATATGTATTCTCTATTTTAATGGATTAATAGCTGTAGCCAGTGACTGAATAGCCCCAAGGTTTGGCAACAACCCTGACACAAATTCAGCTTGAAGTAGAAATTCTATAAAAGGGTTTATGTAATTCTGTGTTGCTAAATCAAATGAATAAATGATAATTGAACTGCATACTAACCATCAAAAGGATTTGATTAAAATGTAAATAGCTCAGTAGAGATAGGTTTTTAGTATTCCCATGACTGACAGACCATCTTTATTTAATCTCTTACCAACAGCCTTCAGTGAGGAATACTTCTTGTGTGTAAGGCCAGGCAGACTGCTGTTGCTTTGAGGATGAGAGAGTCCAACCACCGGCCTGAATACTGTGGTGCTGAGATGATATTGCTCTGGAATAGGATAAAGCAAGAACAAATTTAAATAATAATATTATTGAAAAAATATATATTCTGTAGTTAGTGAGATTTATTATTTGTTATAGACATTTTTGTGCTCCAGCAGACCCACCTTTAACTTCAACAGTTTTAATTGAATTAAATAATCACCAGAGGCAGTGAGAACCACCTGGACACCTTCTTATGTGAATACTCGCACATGCCACAACAAAAAATATGATGTAATATTTTATATATAATGTATACCTGTGTCACAAAACAATAATTTGGTCTCATGCATACAGCATTGTGTAAGTCTTATGCTCCCAATTCTCTAATACCAATTACAGTATGTCTTAGATATCCGTGTGTATGATGGCCTTCATTATTGGGACAGTAAAAAAAATAAATCCAAAAGCTACTTTTCAAATGAAAAAATTAAAATAATAAATAAAATAGAAAGAAGAGAGCAAATTTCAGTAGCTAGAAATAACCACAGCCAAATGGAGTGACAAAGTGTCACTGTCAAATCGACACAGCCTCACCATTTTATTGACCACATAAATTCTGTGGGCTTTGTGTGAGCCCAAAGTACATAAATTCATGTTCTTATTTCCACAAGCACTGTACTCCACTGATTCTCCACTGTTCAGAACAAAGGGTTTTATCCAACAGGATGGGCAGTGTGATTAAAAGTTCTACACGTTGGCACCTCTTGACCACCATAGTCAAAATTTCCAGTAGTGCTGAGCACCAATAAGCAATACACCAATAAGCTTTGTTATGAACATAAGCGTTTGGTCTCATTTTAAACAGCCCACAAATGCCTTATACACTCACTGTACCACTCTGTACCATTTATCCTGTACAGGGCTGTGGAGGCTTGGAGCCTATCCAAGGATCTCAAAATCTATGGGCAACTTGAAACAACAATTAGACTACTCTGCATATCTTTGGGAGAAAACTAGAGCACCTGGAGGAAACCCACTAAGCACAAGGAGAACATGCGACACACAGTAAACTAAGAGGTCAATCAAACCCCCGACCCTGGAAGTGCAAGGACAGAGTACTAATCATTAGCCACATTAGCCACGCTATTTAAGTGTTTAAGTAATACATCAATGCATTGTTATTGCGATTATGTGGAAAAGCAGGTATTGCTCCAATTAATGCAGGACAACCTTTACCCACGCTGACTTATTATTTATACCATACATACTTTCCTGGATAGCATAGGTTGCCTTTGCTCCAGGTTATTAAGTGAACTACAACCATATGGTAGCTGTATCTGAAATAGTTGACAGTAAATGTATTACCAGCATATTAAAATTATTTTAAAATACTTTTAAACACTATGAATGTTATAAGACAAAATCTTTTTTTATTATTATTATTATTTCAAAAGTTGTGTATAAAACTACTGTATAAACATTTGTGATGTTTGATTATACCCCCTTTTCTCCTTTTATGGGTTGGAAATGTATGAATGTGTCTAGGTTGTGATAAAGTGCTCTTTTGATAGGTTGTTTGTCGTTCAGCAGCATCTCTGAATGAGGGCAGAGTTACAGATAATAAAAACATCTCCTAGGAGAACATTGAACCATTTGTATCTACTGAATAAACAAATGTGTACTGAGAATCGTGGTCTTGCCTACTCATGTTTATAATTCTTATAAGAAGATTTGCTGTTTCCAAATAAACCCTGCTATTAGTTGGCTCAGCAAACCAATCAAATAGAGTAAATTATGATTTTGTGCTAGTTTTTCAAGGTGATAATCCAAAAACAGCACAAACACTAGGGACACATTTAACTTTGTTAGTTTGAGGCATGATAGTGCTGTTTTGCCCTGCTTGCCTCATGTCATATATTGACACCTAAATGTGGTACAGCCCAGAGTGAGAGCAGTGCCCCAGTCTGAATGGCCTACTTCCACACTTGGCTGGTAAAATGGACAGGACACTGGTTCAATTAGTGAATGTTGGCTGCTATTTTCCATTGATCATTAATCATGTCTCATTAAACATCGCACAGTGTGTTGAGCTACAGTATGATCGATGTGCACAGTGTTTTTCAGAGTTAACCTACATCATATATTCATAGATGTATTCTACTGCTTCCTGTTGACAGCAAAGATCTTATTTAGTCTTCTAAAGGAAGGTTTACTAAAACACATACTCCAGTGCATCAATATTCATAGGTATTATGAAGTTAATCAATATCCTTTTCTAAGTCATAGTGTGTTAATATTAGTTAATATTAGATTAATACTTTTTGTCTAATGCCTCCTGAGTGGTTACTTCCAAAGTAATACTGAGTACACTGTGTGAATGTATTAATATGGAACAGAAAGAGGTTTTGTGTGTGTGTGTGTGTGTGTGTGTGTGTGTGTGTGTGTTTGTGTGTGCGCGCACACACTGCTACTAACTATCCTCATCATAATGCCATCATCTCACACTAGAACCAACTATTGTGCATGATCACAGCCATGAAGCTCTTAGACCCATTTTACATGGTCATAATAGCACTCTAACAGTCCTCCAGAGGCAGGAAAGACAGATATGTGACCAGTGTACCAGATAGAGTGAAAGGATCAGCAGATACGCACATGTCCATCAGGCCACCCCACATGTATGCTTGATGGATGGATTTAGGCATATTTGCACACTTATAAACGTAAACATGAATTCAGGCTCTCGTTTTACATCCTGTTTTTTTTTTCTTTTTACAAACATTAATGAGCAACCCTTATGAAATATAATTCCCTATATATTAACTGTCAATATATTAAATGATTTACTGTTCTGATCTACTGGTAAACAGAAAAAGATTTTTTTTTACATATATTACAATATATTAAAAAATACATAAGGAATTGCTGATTTTCATATATTGAGAAATATATTAAAATATACTCAAATGTATATCTTAATGTATGTAATTTTATATACAACAATATATGTCATAATATATTGAATTTTATTGAACATACATTGAACATGCATTGAACAACATACATATTGTATATACAGTTGTGTTCAAAATAATAGCAGTCCATCATCAGTGACAAGATCAATAATTGTTTTTGGGAGAAATTATATTTCTTCATGGCAAATATTTTACTTGTAGGTGTAGTGGAGTAATAGAAAATCAACAAACCCAACAGTCATGATTAGATGCACCTGATTCTGTGTGATTTCATCATTAATTGAAATGGGGCGTGTTCAAAATAATAGCAGTTGTAGAGGTAAATTATTCTGTCAAAAATTATTCCTCTAAAAATCAGAGTAAAAAGAGTCGTTTCAGACATTGTTCAGAACAACAGGGTACATTGATTCAAAAGTTGATTAGAAAAAAACATACAAAGAAGTGCAGAAAATGATAGGCTGCTCTGATAAAATGATATCAAATGCTTTAAAATGGAGATCAAAACCAGAAAGATGTGGAAGAAAACTACCATTCGAATGGATCGAAGAATAACAAAATTGGCAAAGACTCAGCCAATGATCAGTTCCAGCATGGTTAAAGAACACCTAAAGTTACCTGTGAAGTACTGTTACTATTAGAAGACGGCTATGTGAAGCCAAGCTATCAGCAAGAAGTCCCATTGTTGAAAAAAAGACATG
>JAQMYJ010000006.1:11400209-11414766 GCA_030014305.1 Clarias laeviceps | reverse complement strand
TATTTGTTTTTCTTCACCTTCTGTAAACTAATAATCTATTTAGCACATTTTTCTTCATGTTGTGATTCAGAATAGAATATGCAGGGTGTCCAATGCATTTGTGTGATTTACTCACTTTTTTCAACACACTGCTATTATTTTGAACACAACTGTATATTTTTTATATTTTATATATATATATGCTTATATGTTAATGTAGTTCAAACAAAATGGACTTTATAGGCATTAATCAGAGCAGACCGACGAAGTAAAAGTGTGTGTATAATCCTTAAACATGGCTACAATTTCAATAGTTTCAATAAAGTATAAATATAATGTTTTTTTTCTTCATTGCAATATCCATACATGGTCCATTCATATATTGCAATATATTATTAAATATAAAGCAGTAGTTTTCTTTATATGGAAATGCATTATTTAATATATTGCATTATATTTTACAATATATTGCCATTTTTCCGGGACGTTATGTCTTATTCAAGTGTTTTTTATTATTATTACTCATACACTATGGAAGATTTCAGAAACATTCCTGAATAGATAATTTCCTGTACCAGCTCAGACTAATTTCAAATGCTGCTTTTGAAAAGGAGTGAGAAAATAAAATTTACATATTGATTGAACCATCACACCCTTCCAAATGTGGGTTTTCTCCAAACAGTTGAATGTCTTTGCTCTAGCATTACATTATTCTGCCATTCAGATTAAGGGCTCCAAACGTGTTCTAGCATGGTAATGCCCTTGTATACAAAGAGTGGTTTATAAAGACAAGCTTTGCCAAGATTAGGTTTGGAAGAGCTTGAGTGACCTGCACAGTGTCCTGGCCCCAACCACATTGAACATGTTTGGGATGAACTGTATAGCTGGCTGCACATCAGACCTCCTCATCCAGCATCAGTGTCTGACATCACTAATGTTCTTATGGCTGAATGAGCAATCAGTGACTGAATGAGCACAAATCTAGTGTAAAGCATTCCCAGCCTACATTTGGAATGCTCCACTTGCACATGGTTTCTCTAGAATCTTGGTATTTTTTTCTGAGGAAAATTATGTAGCTACACTTTTGATTTAATCTAATTGTTTTATGGCCACAGCAGTGCCACATTTGAAAGCTGTTACAATTCTATAGCACTTTAAGGGGATAAACTCTCTTGATAAATGAGCCACAACATAAAATAATGACATATTTTTACAGGTTGTAATTTAGTCTGGTCTATCAGTGTGAGCAGGAACAGAGGATATAATGCTAAATCATAAAAATGATATAAGACTTTTTCCAGTGAAATAACTGCCTTGCCATTGGGGCCATCTTACCAGGTCATGTCTCTTTATAAAGACCTAGACATTATATAACTCGGAGAGTCTCTTCAACATGTACAGTTCATTTCAGGCACTGTTGCAGCCTGCTATTTTCATAATCTCTCATCTTTAACCCTCACAAGGTAAAGCCTCTATGAAGAGGTATCAGACTTCTTAAACCCTCCTATTACATGTCAATTTCCCTGATGGAGCTTTTGAAAATCAGTGTGACACAGTAGCATTACTTCTAGATATTAAAGCCATTATTGGAGAAAACTGTAGGAGGTGTGTACTGTCAGATGCACATTAAGCCTCTAAGTACTAGAGAGCCAAGCTTAAATCTTTGCTATAATGAGGAAAGAATAATGCACATCTTAAGCACAGTGCATGACATAAATCCCACATCAGATATTAGTCTGAAGTCTACCATTTGCAATTCCACCAAGTGGCACTTCAAGGAGCTCTGCTAAACCTGATTATATGTGTAGCTGAGTTATTATTAGTTACTATAAAATGTAAAAAGGGTGGGGTATGTAAATTTGAAGCATAAAATAAGAAATGGGAAGAGCACAGAGGCTAAAATCGTAATAGACACTCCCCAAATCCTGTACATAGGGCATACACATAGGTAAAAAGTAAAGAGCCCCTACTTCTTGCAGCATTGAAATAGGGACCAATCAGCATTAGTATGCAGATTCTCATCATATGACTATTGTATCAGAATATATTTCTTTGTATTAGAACTGATTTCTAAAATTTGTGGATGATACGACAGTTGTTGGACTCATCACAGTAAATGATGAAACTGCTTATAGGGATGAAATCCAAAAACTTACTAAATGGTGCGGGGTAAACAACCTGGTTCTAAATGCATCTAAAACCAAGTAGATTATGATAGACTTCCATAGAAACAACAAAGATCATACACTATTGCACAACAGAGAGACCTGTGTCGAGTTTTCATTGCAGAAGATCTTTCTTGGACTTAAAACACCTCAGATGTAGTATAAAGGGCACAACAACGACTACTTTCTTAGAATTCTAAAGAAAAACCATCAGCACGAGAAACTGCTAATGTCCTTTTATCGCTGTACCATTGAGAGTGTGCTAAGCTATAGTAATTCTATCTGGTACAGCAGCTGCTCAGATTACCTGTGCCACTGGAGCTCACACAGCCCCAAAACATCTTCATGACTCCTCTCCAAACATGAAGTTCAATTTTTGTCTCATCACTCCAAATGACTCCAGAAGCTGTGAGGCTTGTCTAGGTGCTATCTGGCATACTGCAAGTGGGCATTTTTGTGGCATGGGCACAGTAACAGCTTTCTCCTGGCCACTCGACCATGCAAGTTTGTGTTGGACTCTTTATTGTGCTCCTTGAAACAGCACCACCACTTTTTCCAGACCAGCCTGTATTTCTCTCAAAGTTATTTGTGGGTTTTTATTTGCATCCCAAAAAATTCTTCTGGCAGTAGTGGGTGAAATCTTTCTTGGTCTACCTGACCGTGGCTTAGTATTAAGAGAACATCTTATTTTCCACCTTTTTATCAGAGTTTGAACAGTACTCACTGGTATTTTCAAGTGTTGAGATATCTTTTTATATTCTTTTATTGCTTTATAAAGTTCAACTACCTTATTATGCAGGTCCATTGTCATTTCTTTGTCTTCCCCATGGTGCAGTATCCAGCCAAGTCAGTGCATCACCTCATGAACTGAGAAACTCACTGACTATTTATGCACAGACGCTAATTACAATTACAATGAGTCACAGGTGTGGAAATGTCCCTTTAATAACCATTTAAACCTGTGTGTGTCATCTTGTGTGTTTATAATGTGGCCAAACATTCAGTCAAACAACTATGTGATAATGAATGATAATGAATGACTTCACGTGAATCATATGCTATATATCAAAACTAAATACTAAAGAAAATTTCTCGATTGAAAAAATTTAAATGCTCATGAAATGGTGAAACTTGTGGGTGACTTGGGGTATGAAATGTTGCCTCATCTCCTCTACTCCCTCAACTTTGCACCCACTGACTTCTTCCTCTTCCATTAATTTAAGAAACCACTTTGTGGTAGGTGTTTGATGATGATGAGGTGATTACAGAGGTGGAACTTTTCCTCAGGATCCAAAAGGAGATTTCTTCAAGCATGGTCTCCACCAGCTTATCCATCAAAGTGTGCCAAATTTGGTGGAGGATATGTGAAGAAAACTGTTGAGAGTGTATGCCTGATTTTGTGTTTTTGGAGCTGGGTAGGTAGGATAATGAGAAATTAAACCTGGAGAAAGACAATGACCATATGGATTGCTGAGAGTTGAGGCATTTTCCTGTCTTGTCTTCAAGGTCAGTCCAGATGAAGAATGGGGTCCTGGCCACTTCCAGCCAGTGTCTCCATTCTCCAGAGTGGGCTTGACTGCTAACAGCTCTCTATCTCTTTCTGGCAGGGTGAGACAACCTCTGAGATAATACCTTTCCACCTCTACCACAAACTTGAGGAAAAGATCTGACTGTGTGAGAATAGAGATGGTGAATTTGTTCTTTTGGTCTGAGAAAGACTTTCTGCCTGAAAATTCAGTCTTGGTAAAGGTTAGAGAAATGAGTGGGACGGCTTCAGAGTTATCTAAAATCAAAATTTTTCTAGGAAGCATTGTAATTCCTTTTTGGTTGTTAGGATTTGCCAATATGCTACTGCCTTCACTTTTTCTGGGTACATTTGGATCTTGGATGGGGTGATGGTGAATCTGAGGAAGGAAGCTTTGTTGTGTTGAAACTCGCATTTCTCCGCCTTGACAAAGTTGGTTCTCAAGCAGTCTTCAGAGACCCCGGCATATGTGCAGTTATGGTTCAACTAATGACCAAGAAAAGATCAAAATGTCATCTTAATAGACAAAAAATCTCCTTCCCTGATTCTGACCAGGTAATATATACATCCTACAGAAGTGCAGCTGGGTGAAGACCTGGGTGATTTGATCAGAAGATCAATGGCTGTACTCATCAGAGGGAATAGCAGTTGGCCACAAAGAAGATTCCTGCACCAGCAGGAGAAGATAATGTTTGGATAATTCTGATGGCTGAGATATATTTCTTCATGGCCTCTCTCTCATGTGGGGAGAGTGAATATAAACGTCCCCATGATGGAGCTGTGTCTGGGAGAGGGTCAATAGTCCAATTGCAGGGTCTGTATGTTAAAAGGGAGATATCACAAGTGTAGTGAAGAGTTTGGGAAACTCCATAGTCATGAGAGAGACAGGAGCAGGGTTAAAAGCAGAATTTGGGCATGACATGAGGCAAAGGGGAAACCACCCAAGGATTGCATTGTTAGTCCAATCAATCTGCAGTTTGTGGGGTGTCCAACTTGAGCGTTACAACTTGTAATACTACGGTTCCCCATTCATGTGCCCTACCAGTGATGAGTGTGATTATATATGCCACCCCGAGCATTCTGTAGGACATTCTGTAGGCTTGGAGCTCCAGTAACATGAATTATATTGCAAGAGGAACGAGTGACAGGTTCCAGGCTCCCCATCATAGGCTTGAGGGTTAGGCAGATGTGGTTCAGGGTGGATGGAGTGATCAGAGACTATAGGAGATGTGGCTAGGAGTTTAGCTCAACAGAAATAGAGGAGAGCATCTGATTGACCTGCTGGTTTCTTTGTTTTAATGCTACTTTTTGAGCAATGACCTGTTTCAGCTGATCCAGCTCTGCTGGGTTCATCATGGCTGGAATACACAATCACAGACAGGACTACAATAAAATCCAAAAGCTTTGTCATGCAAGCTTTGCATGCACTGAAATAGATGCACAGCATTAGTGCAATTTGCCTCCAGTGGGGACCTAAAGGAATGAGTCAAATATGAGATTAATGGAAGTAGCATCTCCAGCTGGCTGCAAAAAGAAATACCTTAACTTTCTACAATTTACTTTTTCCTCCCCATCTTCCGTGCTCAAAGCTCTACAAGTTATCCTGATTCACCACATGATTGATAAGCACACATCACATACATATTCACCATGCTGCATCCATATTCAGTCATGATTACTGTTTATGTGCAGTAAAGTATACATCCATTCAATAAGTAAACTTTTGGACTTTTGGGTATTTTGTGACCATGCCTGCATGCACACATTGAATGTGGGGCTTTCTTACCGCTGTGGCTGCGTAATATCCGAGGTGAAATACCATTGCCTCCAATGTTGGTGCTGCTGCTAATGGTTCCATCTACAGAACTCACATCCCCACCTGGCTGTTTCAGGAGCTCCTGCAGAGTCCTACACAGCAAAGATGGAAACATGGGGTTCTTTAAACGTTAATTAGATATTTATAAAAAAAAGTCCTTTGGTTCTTAAAGTCCAAAATAACTTTTTTTGGTCAGTGGTTCTACATAATACCTTAAAGGCTACCTAAGAGGTATAATAATAGTGATTAGGTATGCACTTTGTTCAATAAACTCTTGGATACAGCATATAAACTATGACTGGATCACCACCTGACCCAACAGAAACCGATCAGATAACTTAATACAGGTTGGAGTCAGCATTCCACTAGCACACACCCAGAGGTCTTGTGGAGTCATGCTTGAGGGGCCAGAGCCATTCTGGTCAACAACAAGTCAACAACAGTGGCAACAGCAGGGTAACCTCTACACCATCACACATACTCCATGCTTCACATTCATGAACAGTGATACTTAAGGCTGGTCATTCTAATAAACTTATCCTCTAGCTCTTCATCTTCCTTTTCTGGGATGGTCTTCATGAGACCTAGATCACTGCACTTGGGATACATTTAAGTTCTAGAGATTTTTTAGACTGACTGAACTTCATTTCCCAAAGTAATGATGGACTGTCTGTTCTCTTTACTTAACTAGTGTTTTTTTACATAATATTTATCTCTACAGAAGTTGCAGTATCACTAATAGGGCTATTGACTCTGTACTCACCCTTCCTCTGCACAAGAAACTGATGGTCAAAAACAAGAAATGTCACAGATTGACACTTGAAAAGGCACATCTGTGAACTGAAAACCATTCCAGGTGAATACCTCATGAAGTAATTTCCCTCTGGGATTAATAAAGTTCTTTGAATCTTGAATCTTGAATATGATGAGAGAATTCCATGAGTATGCCAAGCTGTCATGAAAGCTAAATGTAGCTACTTTGGACAATCTAAAATATAAAACATATTTTGTGTATATATAGCATCAACAACTTTTCAATGCCATCTAAAGCCACATATGAACGGTGAAAAGATCAATCAAAGTCCAACTCCATAATTGTACATCCAATTTTTATGGATATATAAATATATACTTATGAATATATAATATGATGAATTGGAATGACCAACTCCCATTTTGTTCATATTGTAGTTTTCGAAGAACGTTAAAGCGGCATGGGATATCATATACTGTAAAAATATAGGTGCTGTATAAACAAAACAGACAGTGATTAAAATAATACTTCCTGTATAATATTTTAATATTATTAAAATATTCTTACACATTGGGGTGTAATCCAAATAAGTACTGATTGGTAACAAGGTTATAACAGATTATTATGTATAATGGTAACAGGCATAAAATCCAGACATTTACAATTAATAAATGATTAAATCAAGCATGTTAAAGTTAGGCGGCATGGTGGTGTAGTGGTTACACCACCATGCCGCCTACATTCAGTCATATATTCCAATATTTTTGATTATTTGAAAAATAGTTTGGTTCAAACAAAAGGTGGCATAACACATAGGTAAGTCATAACACCTAGAAGTTACTATAAGGAAATAAAAGCTGAAATTCTGATATGTCATTTCATATTCACATTGATCCACAACCCAAAAGTCTTAGCATAAATTTGGTTTTGTTGTTCCAGTACTTTTTGGAAGGGATTGTGTGCAACCATAGAAATTCGACAACAATAACAAAGACATTAGCCTGAGTAAGACAATAGTAAACCTGGGTCCAAAGCTGAGTCTTAGAACATGCATATGTAAAATATAGAATACTTTTCCTGTGACACTGTTACAATGAGTGCTCAGACATGTACAACAAGCCTTCTGGCTGACATAACGCCATGATGAGATTTAATGTGATTGCAGTTCTCCTGTGCCAGAAACTCCCAATGGCAGGAGACCAGTGAGGCACAAAATAAGGACAACAACACTTCAGAGAGGCATGAAAAAGCAACGATGGACAACAGTGATCTCACTAAAACGGTGGAACATATTTCAGAAATGACAAAGATGGCAAAAAGTGAAAAGCATGGTGATATGGTTCAGCCTATGTGTTAATCTTGTACTCTGTCACAGTTTCAGTAATTCCTTCGACTATAAGCAGGAAAGCTTACATACAATATAATGAGTTTCATTGCGAAGCTGAAACTAGTGTTACTTTAGGCAGTAGGAATACAAGGTTACTTAGAGTTTAAAGACTACTACTAGTAGTAAATTACTACTGGGTATAGTAAATGTGTGGCATACTTAAAACAATAAGCATGCTTATTTTCGCAAATACAAATACAATTTTGGAGACTTAACATTCACCACTGCATAGTGTTTAGGGTGAGCATCTTCTTCTTTCTTAAACAACCATGTCAGAAGATGCATCCGTTGGTCATTATAAGGATGTTACTTTTTCAGAAGAGTCAAATTATTGACCAGCATCAAGCAAAGATAGCAAATAAAATTTGCAAATGAATTTTCGTAAAAGAAATGTGGACAGAAAAAAATCATGAATGTGGAAAAATGAGGAACACTTGCTCTGGTTTAAAAACATATGGTGCAGAATTCATCATTCATTACATTTAATTAAACAGTTTTAGCATTGGCATAGTCCAAAACCTCCCTCTCTCTAATCTGTCCAGTAGAGCATGAGTGTAACTGAAAAATCCTTTATACCACCTTGGAACAGCACTATCGAAAATGTCACCCTCCTTTGCACTCTCCCAGATGCACTCATAATATGAACAATTTGAAGACCAGCCAACCTCATTGACATCAATCTCAGTGTCCATTAGATTAAAAAAATATTCAATGACATGGCAATTGTCTTATTAAGTTTCAATGACCCTCAAATTTGTAAGGTCAGACAGCATTACAGAATTACAACCTGTGAAGTGCTTTGCATATTCAGTACCTCCCCATTCCACTTTTTGTAGTATTATAACTTAGAAATGAATAGAACTAAATGACAAAATACCAAGCAATTCTATGAGAAAACCTATTCTAGACTTGGTTAAGTGACCCCAAGTATACTACCAAAACTACACTTAAGTGGCTCAAAACAAGTAATCTATATTTGTTAGAATTATTGGATAAATAAAGCATTTTTTTTCCGGTGATTTGATGCCGCAGGCCTTGGATGCCCATAATCCAAAAAAATTTTTTGGACAATCATGGACAATCATGGACACATTATTCATACACACTTGCACTACCTATTTATATATCTGGACCATTGCACATGACACTTTAATATTTTAATATTGTCACTTTCAAATTTTATATATATACTTTTCTTTCTTCTATATATCTACAGTATATTTCTATATTTTGTAATATTTTGATTATGCCCTTATTTGTACAGTTTATTTTACTAGTTAAATTTATTTTCTTTAGTATTTCTTTTTATTCATATTTATTCCTTATGTATAAGTTTCTTTAAGGTTACTTGCGGTCGTATAAGCATTTCACTGCATATCGTATTGTGTATGACTGTGTATGTGACAAATAAAATTTGAATTTGAATTTGAATTTGAATCCTTTCACCAGTTTGCTGCTGGTGTATAGTCAGTGATTAGTCTCTCTCTCTCTCTCTCTCTCTCTATATATATATATATATATATATATATATATATATAAACAATAAAACCTTGTTTTGTGAGTAACTTGGTCTGCGAGTGTTTAGCAAAATAAAAAAAAATTAACTCAATCTTGAAATATGAGGTCTTGAAATATTGGTAGTACATATATGCTTTGTCTTCCGAGCATCGGGTGATCACAACTGAGCCAATGCGTCTTCTCTCGCACGCACTACGGGATTGTGGCTAATCCTCTCCCATGTTCGGTCTCAGTGCACGTGCATCACTAGTATAGTCAACATCAGTGTGTGCATGTACTGTTTACTAAAACATTGTGACCACATGGGTGCGTGAAGCATTTTTTTATTTTGTGTCGAAGTGTAGTGACTATTCTTTAGTAACTGTACTGCAACAATGGCTCTCATGGAGAAAAAAGTTAAAAAGGCTGTAGCAGTGCAGTAGCAAAATCCTTAAAAGGAGCAAAAGCAAGTGTCGTTAGAGATGTCCTTGTTAAAGTCGCACAAAAAGAAAAAGATTCCTGTTTGCCAGCAGAGACTCTGTCAGAGCAGTGATTCTGTGTGTGTGTGTGTGTGTGTGTGTGCCAGCTATAATTCTCACACCAGCTCCGATTCTTTTCAAAAGTTGAAGGTTAATTTGTTTTATTTTTACTTTATATTTTGTATTAATTATTAATTATACAGAATAAATTATGCTTAATGAAATATCCATACGTTACACACTTTGGTGGACCCAAAACCGTTCTCAAAAAAATTTCTGTCTGTCTGTCCAGCCAGATTTTGTCAGAGCATCACACAAAACTGGACTGGGCTGGACAGAATTTAATGAAACTTTGGCACCTGTTCAACCTGTGCCATAAATGAAATCAAAACATTGAGTAGAAGGGGCGTTATTAACAATGATGTGACAGATTATGTCACAGCATCTAGCGTTTTTTGGACAAATATAAGGCTTTTTCTTTCAATGTGGGCGTGGCTATACGCGTCAATCTACAGAGTCAATCAAAGCAATCTGAATTGATGGTGCTATTAATAAGTAGTAATGGAAAGCACCATTATGAGATAAAACACAGGTCGTTAGAGCAAACATATCTGCAGCAGTCCAAGGTGAAGGCATGAAAAATACCTGAACTGAGAACCCAGTATTATGTACTAAAATCAAAATGTGCAGAGGTATGACCACATATCTTAACATTTGAATTGTGCAAATATTTTAAATGTCCTAAAGAAGGCTGTACATCCATGAATGACACTCCCATGCGAGGGTGGCTTTGGGACCAGTGCAGTCGTTCCCTTGAAGTGGAATGCCAGATCCTTGACAATAATTAATAATTTTTCCCAAGTTGCCAAAGGGAATGAAAGTTATTTATTATTGTCAAGGATCAGGCATTCCGCTTGCTGAATGTTCACAGGAACTGTGGACACAATCAATTACAGACACCACTTGCGCATGAATAGATAGATCTCAGTCTCAGTCTGAAATGTGTGCATTGAGAAAGCAAGGGAAGAGTTTGGCACACTTGTGAATTGGTTTTTATTTTATGATTTTTGACAGATCATTTGAAATTTAGAGAGTGTACATGAATAGGGAGACATGTTTTTATTTTGTCTTGACTCCTTGAGTCCTTTCTTATAATCTAGTACCTACTATAGCACTAAGGTCTACAAAATTATCCTTGACTATTTTTTTAATACTAGAAAAGTGCAAAAATCTGAGTGCTTTAATATGAACTGTTCCCACTTCGCTTTACTAGAAAGAGGTCATAATCCTTTAAAGCCTTCAGCAACTAGGACATGTATGGGTCAATGTGGAGGACAGATCAAACTTTTAGAGATTAGTTTATTTATGACATTATTTTATTACATTAAATTTAAAAAAGAAAAAATATAATAGTACAATATTATAATCTCAGGTTTTTGTGGGCCCATAGTTGTTCCCAAACACAACAATGCAGTTAAAATAAGTGTACAAGTTTAAGTATTAGACGAAAAAAAGTCCCCTTATTCCAGAGACAATGTAATAGCACAGCAGTGTAAAAACCTGGGATGAATAATATACCTTGTAGAATAAGGTCATAAAATATGTTAATAAGCACTTTTACTTAAAGAGCTTTTGAACTCACCTTGAGTTGGTGACGTCATTTTGTCCACCTCGGCTCCTCTCCAAACCCAGTTTGGTGAAGATGCCTACAAGAACCATGATGGCCACCACACCACAGATTATGTAAACAATCATTTGTGTTCGATCTCTCTCATGCTCCGACTGCACCTCAGTGATAGTATCCACAGGTTTACCCGTGTTGGCCCAGATTGGTGTATCGTAGTTGGAGCATGAGGTCTGGTCCAGACGTTGCTGATGGAACTGGCAGCAGAACCGGTAAAAACAGGTACCACAACAGTACAGAAAGATACCTGCATTGCAATTAAAGGGTGGGTCCCACTGGCCCATCACATCAAAATAACCCTGGCAGCGTGTACCTGTGGATAGGACTGTTTCTTCCACTATTTCTCCTGCAGGTGAGTTCGGTATTAGAGCACCTTCAGATTTCACTGTGGGATATGCAGTCCGATTAGCCAGCTGCATGTCCATTTCTGTGATAGCCTCATCCTGTGCCTGTAGTTTGCACCCAAGTAAAGTAGCCAGGACAACGTGGAGCAGAAAAGACAGGCTAACCATGGTGCTATAAATATGTATTAGGGGCTATAAGACAGTTTGATAGTAAGTGTTAATCATGAAAGCTTGAACTTTAAATTAATACTTAATGAACTAATTTAAATTAGTAACTAAATTATTATAAAATAGTAAACTAAATAACTTAATAGGTTAATTGTTATTAATTATCATTAATTACTAATTATTTCAAATGATTACTTATTATTGTCTAGGACAAACGCTGGCTTGTTTAGACATGAAAATAATTATTGCAAGTAAATTAAATAAGTTATTATTGTAGAACATTGTAAAACTGGTAAATGACAAAAAGTTAGGAAAAATTTTCACACAAATAATCTTTTACCTCTGTCATATTAAGAAAAAATATTAAACACAGTTCTTTGCTGATTTTCTGCTTTCCCTTGCTCCTGCATATCAGTCAACAGTTTTCAGTGCTGCACTAGGCAGTATAGTCAACAGAAGTGACCTGTACATCCAAAAAGGTTCATTTCAGTTTTTTCCCCTACAAATTAAAAAATCTGTGGCTCCTTTATGAAGAGCTCTTCCTCCTCTTCTGCCTGAAGTAAGGACTGCTAAAGAGTTCACACCAGGTGTTTTTGTAGCAATCCAGCATACTCCACTCAGAGCCCAGACGTAAAGCCCTGTGAAAAGCAACAGTTCAGGACTGAAATGAAATCCCTCCTCTCTGCCTGAACCACTCTCTCAACTCCGAGAGAGAGAGAGAGAGAGAGAGAGAGAGAGAGAGGGAAGAAAAAGAGAGTGGGGAGGGGATTATATTATCTACCCAGCTACTGCTCCCTTAAAAGGGTGAGAAATGTATATTATATTAAAGAGCATCACAATAATAATAATAGTAACCATAGTAATAATGAACAATTACTGTAACTGTATGAAGCAAAAATCTACTTCTATTCTAATACCAGCCTGATTGTACCAGTTTGCATAAATGTATCTCTAAATGTATCTATAAGCATCTATAAGTATATAATAGTCATAAAAGGTTGCACACTAAACAGTAGAATATATTGAGTTTTCATCTTCATACGTTTTGTAATGCATTCTTAAATTCAACATTTCAGTTCTTCTTTATGCATTTGCAATATACAAACCTACCCAGCCCAAACTAATCCCTGTTCTGTCTACGTACCACCAACTGTGGGGAATAAAATTTCTTAAAGATTTATAAAGATTTTTCAGGTTGAAAATGCACAAAGGAGTAAAAAGACGTGTCTTGTGTAGAATTGTGTCTCCTTTAGTCCTTAAGGCCTTTGTGGAAAAAACAAACAAAAAAATCTGATACTCTCAGTTTCCATTTGGGCCACTTTCATATGGGGTATTGAAAAAAAATGCATCTGATGCAAAATCTGACTTTACCCAATTTAACGTTGATCATAATTCGATGCTGACAGATAATCCATGGAAGGAAAGATAGTGGATAACAGTGGAGGAGGATTTTAGTCGCAACACAGTGATGTAATTACAGTATTTCATAAACATTTGGGGTGATGTGGCTGTACAGGAAAAGTTTGAAGGCACATATTGCAACTGTTCTGTGTTTAAAGAGATGTCAAAGGAAATGGGTGAACACATTTAAGGAAACTTAAAAGATTAAAAACAAAATTTAAAGAATCCAAAGATGTGAATCTAAGAAATGGCCATGACCTAATATTATGGCCTTTTCCCAGCAAGCTTGAATGGATTGTGTGACATGTTGTTCCTTTGCATATACATCTGAGTTTAGGAGCAGTGAACACATAATGTGGGCAGTCTATCAAAAAATTAGATCTGGTCAGTAAATCTGATTTGGGCCACCCTTTTTTCTGTGGTACCAAAGCACAAATCCACTGGTTGTCATTTTATTGCTAACAATTTCCTTTTCCCTTTTGGTACTGCACCAACCATCTCTGTTGTCTACACACAAACACAGGCTCTACATTTCTCTCTTAATCTCCCAGAAATTCTCCTGTGAGAACATAGCATATTTTACACATTCACCTTCCCACCAGACAGAGGAGTCTAATTCCTATGACTCTTCTTTCATAATACATTAATTTTTTTACTCTTATTCTGCATAGAAGCTGTCAGGTGTGTGGAGAAGGCTATTCTCTGCCAATGCATACAGGTGAGCAAGAATAATACACTGCCCTATATAAACCAAAACTAGAAGAGTAACAGGAAAGAACAATAAGGTATATTCTGTCTGAGACAGTTAATCTATCTATAGCCGCATGTGACCTCTAATACAAAAAAAGAAATAAAAAGAAACAAAATGAAGCCGTTTCTGTACTGGAAAATATTTTATTAACCTTTTGTGTTCAAGCAAACATTTTCACTTTGTTTTATTTATATCTTACCTAAATCTGTTGCTTTCCCTTTCTTTTTGTACACTGTCTCAAAAGAAACCGGGAATATAGTTCTGTATAACTTAAGGCTTGAAAAAGATTCACACTTAAAGGCTCTACCAAGACATTCCAAAATATGTGAAAAACTTTTCTGGATTTTGATAATTCTCTTAATTTATTATTTGAGGTGGAAGGAGACTAAGTGCTTACTCCTACACTTTTATTTAATCTTTTATCAGCAGTAATTCACCTGTAACTTCATTCTCCACCCCTTATATTTTCTCTTATTTCCCTCTCGTCTCGTCTCTCGTGTTTGGTACTTATTTTGTTTTTATATATACTGTATATATATATATACACACTACCGTTCAAAAGTTTGGGGTCACTTGCAAATTTCTTTGTTTTTGTTTAGTGATTTAT
>JAQMYJ010000006.1:11376660-11397313 GCA_030014305.1 Clarias laeviceps | reverse complement strand
AAAATTTATTAAAAATCTTTGCTTGTCTTGTGGAACACTCGCAAACCGCGTTACTCGCAATCCGAGGTTTCACTGTAGTTAAAAGGTTAAAGTTAAACATAAACTGATTAAATTTAATGTAATCTGTGATATTATTATTTCAGGTTACAGCCTGTGCTTCTTTCATCGGCAGCCAAATACACTCCCTGTTCAGTAATCTGAGATTGAAAAAGTAGATTGGATAAAGATTAAGTTTTGTCTTAAAATGACTCCAGTGCGTTAAAATTCACTCATACCACTTCAGCACTGTTGTGTCAGTGGTGAAAATATTAAGTAATCCTAGTAAAAATATTCAGTTTAGCTTTTCTAATTAATATCTATTAGTGCAGGTGTTTGTTTACATTGAGCAAGTATCTTATAAATAGCTTATTTTAAAGTAGATTATTAAATCTGGCACATAACTGGTGCAGGTTAACCTTTAGGCAGATATCTAAGTACTGTAAAAGTTTTATCAATTGCTATTTAGCCAGTTTTGTGTGATGCTGTGACATCTGGAACATAATTTCTCATAACTTCACTTCTACTCAACATTTAGATTTTTTTTTAGTGCATAACAAAATTCTTTCAGTTCAGGTATTTTACTTGCCCTCACCTCGAAAGTTTGGAGTAAGTCATGCTGTGTCGTGCATTTGTTTGCGTTTCATGAGGATTTGGGCATTTTGTAGTGGCATGAGCATTTTGTCTGTGTCCTGTGAATTATCGAGTTGATTGGTTCTGTTGAGTGACAGGTACAGTATAGCCATGGCCACCTCAGGGGAAAAAAACACCACATTCACCCAAAAAAGCGCTAGATGCTGTAAAGTAATCTGGCACATACAGTAACTGCTCATAATTTCACTTCTACTCAACATGTTGATTTCAATTGTGGTGCAGGTTTAACTTCAGGCAGATACCCAACTACTGGCAAAGTTTCATGAAATAAAATTATGCTACTGTTGCTATAGACTTCTGAATATATCCTGCTGCTATCATCATTACATCATCAAAAAAAGATGTATGAGCTTATTACAGCCATGCTTTTGTATAATGTGGTTCCTTCAACACTGCCAAGTGGAGGTTGTTGAACAGAAGATTTTGGGTTTTTTTTTTCTTCGGAGCTCTCATAATCTTTATGTCATAATTGTGTTATTTTAGTTGGCTAAACTGTTTCATGTTTGCTTGTTAGAACATCTGTTATTTCCTTCTTTTCTAGGACATTGCAAATTGTTGTACTGGCTATGTCCAATACTAACTGATTAATGGCATGCTTTTCTTCTAGAATTGCATAAGGTTTGGGTTTATATTTTGATAATGTAAAGTTGCAAAAGTATAAGTATACATCTATACTTTTATATATTTATAAGTATAAGTGTTCCAAATTATATTAACATTTTCAGCGAAGTCCATCTTCAGTTATTACTATGTGACTTGTTCCCAGAGCTAGATGCTCTACTCACAAAATTCACACATTTGCTTACTCCATTTTCCCACGAGTTTCCCTTTTTTCCATGTACTTTTCTAGTTTTATCTCCTTCGCACTTCTCTCGTCTTTTCTGATAAGAGACAAGTCATTCTGCATTACATTGCTGCACTGTGATGAACCCATTGTTGCATGAAATATGGCCATCCTTTGACGGTAACAAAAAGAGAGCAGTGGATTTACTGATAAGGTTAAAGTAAAGAATAGAAAGAGGACTGTTAGAATGAAATGAAAGGAATAAGCAAATTGCCTATTAGATCAAAGGGGTGGAAATACAATTCTGCACGTTCCAGTTGAAAGGGGATTGGTTATTCAATAAAACAATTAGTTATGGATGACAGTGGGAGAGGTGCTTTCTTGCAGCCATATACAATGAGCTTACAAGGTTCTTTTTAGGCATCATGGGGATGTGGATTATCATTGTCATTTACCAGAGGAGAACAGGTGAACATATATATATATATATATATATATATATATATATACTGTATATATATATATATATATATATATATATATATAAATATAGGCAGGGTGGGTGAAAATTAATTAGGCAATATTTAATGGCTATAAAACTTGTAGTATTACTGTATTCATGATGAAAACAGTCTCTAAATAGACAATCGTAAATAAGATTTCATGTCTCCCGTATCAATAGTACAGGCATCAGCCGTGAGAGGCAACACATGCAACGTAAAACAAAGATGGCCAACCGCTTGACTGTTCAGGGAGTGCTGAGAAATGCTGAGATGGTGGCATAAGGGAGGAATGCAGCATTACATCAGGAGACAATAAAAATCGTCATGCAAAACTGATGACCACAGGCTCGGTAAACGATGCAAGAAGAAGTGGCCAGTGTCTACATTGAAATTGATAATTTTATTTGGAAATGTAATTTGGAAATTATAATTAATAAAGTACATGTACATTTTTTTAAATCTTCTATGGTGCTTAACCTGTGTACAGGGTCGTGGGGCCTGGAGCCTAACCAAGGAGACTTAGGGCATGGGGCGGGATGCACCCTGGACAGGGTGACAATCAATCACAGGGCTCATATACATGCACGCCCAAGCACTACAATACCTAACTTTTACTTTTACAAAAGTTAAGAGGAGTGTTGAAAATGACACTTTAACAAAAAATATTATAAGTAATAAACTATGGCAACAAAAGGATAAGAGAGAAAGCTTACCACACTTATTCAGCAAGGGAGATATCTGTACAGAAATACTCCAGTGAGCTGCATGTCTTCCTATACAGTTTCACAACAGAAAAGTCAGTCTGATACTGGAGGGGCCTCTCTGTCATAAGTGACCTTTACAGACTGAAAACACATGCAAATGCCTGGATGCTCACTGTATTGATTTCAATATTATTATGAGCTGGTCTGGAAATACACTGATCCACTGAGGAAAGCCAAGAATTTCCATATTTTTTGTCACTCCTCCAGTTCAAATAGAAACCATTATATTGACTGGTCACACAAGCAAAGGTGCTCAAGAAAAAGGTTTGTTTAGATTCTAGTTAGAGAGCTAATCATTTCAAACAGTAATGACTCCCACATTAATTCATATTTTACCTCACAATGAGGTCATTGTGATAATAAAGTATAATAAAATATCTTCACAGAGTATCTAAGGTCAAGAGTATAGTAGCAAACATTCTATCATTACAATATTATTATTATTATTATTATTATTATTACAATAGTTTGATAGTAATGTAAAAATAAAATATTACTTAAGATAACAATTCGGTTAACCGTAGAAACAATAAGCACTGTTAAATATTTTTTTCTTTTTTTCCCTTTGGAATCATCCTTAGTATCTCCAGTACATGTCCTCATTAATGCTCTATTGGCTGCATGATCACACATCCTCAAACGCTTCAATATCAAGTGGAAAGCCTTCCCAGAGAACTGAAGGTTATTAACTGCAAAGGGAGACTAAATCTGGACCAGGACATTCAAAAGGCACACGTGTAATGTTAACCTGTCATATGTAGTAACGATGTTTATTCTTGCCATCTTTGTTCTGGTTAATGTCTATTAGGTTACACATAAAATATTACAGGAACCAATTTTCTTAATTTGATATTACTATGATATTCAAAACCCAAATGTGAACTGTGTGTGCAAAATGCAGTAGAAATGTGAATGAAGCTGAGAGATGACTACAAGCTGTATGATTTAGTAATTTCAAGAATCTCAAATGTGTAGCTAAGCTAAGGTGATTTAATAAAGTTTTAACTACTACTGACAGGGACATGGAGATGTGGACGAATGGAAGAAGGATGGCTTGAGTCTTGTTCTAAGGAATCTGACTCCACTTCAGAGGAACAGAGAAAAAAAACACTCAAAAAAGATTTAAATGGAGCTAACAATATTTCTGAGTATATAAAGCATCACATATTAGCACCTAGTACAGTACCTATGTCTTGGCATCACATATTAGCATCTAGTACAGTACCTAAGAATCATAAAAATATATTTCTTCAGTAAGTAGTCAATTCCTCCACACAGTGGGATCCATTTTATTGGATTGTTTAACTGGAAAAAACGTGACATTGGAGGACGCTTCGGCTTTGTTTTTCCATGTCATATACTATACATGTAAATGCATAGCTTGGTATCAGTTCTTATTGTTTAGGACATCAATTTTCTTTCTGTATTTTTGAAATCTATTAATGTATTAAAACAGGGTGTCAAATAAATTTTTATTTTATGTTATTTTTGATTTTCATAAAAAAGACAAACAAATGTAGCCCTTCATAGCATTATTTTTATTATTTTACAAATTTATTAAACATTTGTCTTGACTTAGGTGGCAAGGTGGCAGTGTGGCAAATGTATCAGTTTAGACACGCAGTTTTAGCTCAGTGAGTTTCTGCACAATTTCCAATTCCAACTGTATTTACTATGTTTTTTCACACTATTTGACTTATGAGTGAAAGTAGAATTACCTCTCACCTGTTTAAAACTGGAAGTGCCTGGGAGTACAGGAAAAACCTGAAACTGCTGACATGGTAGATAAAGATCATTGCCCAAAAGGATGATCTATTATATATGGGTAAATTATTTTTGAAAAAATAACCACCTTTTGTTTTCATAAAAATTTAAAACTAAATGGAAAAGCTCAGACAGGTAACAAAGTTACTTAGCAAGATCCCAAAACTGCTTTAACATACCTTGACACGGAAACTACACATCTCTAGAACTTTAGAATAACATTTATTGCGAGTTATGGCAGTTATTATACAACTACACCGTAATCACAATATAGTGCTAATTTAAATAAAAAATATTGCATATATAAATGTCGATGTCTGTTTGCCTTGGTTTACCAAGTGTGAAAAGTGTAAAAGTCTGCAGTACTTCTGCCACTTAGTGGCCACTTTTATTGCTACACTAGAATTACCCAATTCCTTCAACCAGACAAACAGCATCACAATAAGAGGCATTTACATTTCATGACATTCACCTGTCGTTCAGGGACATTTACAGTGTTAAACAATAACATTATTTTACAAACCACTAAAACCAACTTAATCTAATAACTATTTGACTTATAATCCAAAATATTGTTTGAATAAAATCTTTGTGGATTTTTAAACTGAAAAAAATGCATATGTAAACATGATAAATGTCAACAAAAAAAGTTGGAAAGGATACAATAAATTAACTGGACATGGGCCAAACAGCAATGCAGAAAAATGGACAAAAAGTGAATGGAGGTTAAAAAAATCAGTAAAGTAAGGCATCTATGGCACAACACGTTCATTTACAAAAGTGATCATCAATATGTTCCCATTTGTATTTTATTGTATTTGGTATTAGTATGAATATAGGCCCACTTTGCACATCACATATTTTTACAGACAGACTTTTAGGATTTTTTTTTTATTAACAAAAAAAGTATTGAAATTCTTATATTTTATTAGCTGTTTTTGTTTCAGAAATAGACAAACTAAACATTTTGTTAATAAAAATAGCACACCTGTGTTAGGAAGACAAAAATATTTGCGATATATTACTCTACATTATATTACTCAAAGTATTAATCTAAAGCTTTATTACTCAGAGTATGACTTCACAAAATTTTACACTTCAAGTTCTTGTTCGTGTCTTTTACCACTATTGTAATGCCGCACAGTGTCGTACATACGCTGCATAATTTATACACAAATAGCAACCATAAAAGCCAGAATCAGTTCCACAGAATGTATTTTGATATTGCTTTGTACAAGGTTGTGTGACTTTCAGATGTGACTGCACATCAAATAAAAGTCAAGTCAACACAAAAGGAGACTTCAAGATCCAGGAAGAATCCACTATGTGTCAAGAACAAACCTCTGCCTTAACATATAAAACATCAGAACACTTAAGTAATGCATAATTATAATTTATACAAACATTGTAGTATATTTAAACATTATTAAACAAATTAAAATAATAAAGTTTTCTTATAATATTTCAACAAAATATGATAACCACAGTCAGAGATTTTTCTATACTCCTTATTTATAGTTCCAGTTGGAAGCAACCAATACAAACCAATGAGGCAAAATTTGAGATCCAGAGTAGAGTATTTTACTTTGTTTATAGCACCTTAGGACATTTATCTAGATGTAGATTCTGATGCCCTGGAGCAAACTATTTATTAGTCAGTTAAATTAGCCTCTCTACAATGACAAAATATTTATGTATCAACATATTCAAATTAAGGCGAGTTTTTGTCACTCAAGTAAAATATACTGTATATAACTAAATTTAACAATGGAAAATAATGGTAAAATTGGTATGTTTAAGAAAAACTAATTAAATAGAATTAGTTACATTACAAACTTAATTGAATTCATAAAATAGATACATGATATCAATAATTTAATGCTATACAAGGCCAGAATAATTTTGAGTGTAGATACTGGGTTTAACAGACCTCATTAGGTCATATGTATGTGCTCTTTATTATAACTTATCTTTTTAAAGGAACACATTCGAATAAGCAATGGTGTAGGAGATGTTTTATAAATAAGAGGGTGTTTTGTAAATATTTTTTTCTATATATGGAGACACCTTTTGGGACACCTTACATTCTATATGCTATACATGCTGTATATAGTGACCTGATGTGAACCATTTCTGAACCATTCGTTTAACATGGCATTGTTTTTATAACACAGTCTACCTCTGTCCATAGGGTCCATTGAAAGAGTTGTTGGTAGATGGGACAATGGTGACAGATTCAATCAGAGGACGCAGTGTTTGTCCAAAAGGGCTGAGGACAGCAGAAAAATCCATGTTAAATCAATTGTTTTGAGTTGCCAGAATTTCTGTCCTAACAATATTTTTTTACGTTTTCAGTGTTGATATGGCTATCACGTAGATGGTTTTAATGATTTCTATTAACTTTTCCAGTAACCATGGTCTGTAGTAGAGACTTACGTGGAAAGGACATCAGATGTTAGGTCAGTAATATATGATGGAATTTTTCTTCCTGTTAAAAACTGGGCTATCTCACTACTGAAAGTGTTACAGTTGTGCTCGAAAAGATGGTACGTCTCTGGTCTGTAGAGAAAGATTTATTCATTTATTTTTAATAGAAGCAAACACTCTTATATGTGAGTATATGTATGTGATTTACTTCCGATAATTCTTGCTGAAGTTTTGCTGAATTATAAGTACATAGTGTAAAACATGCTAAAATCTATAACAGGTGAAACAAGATGGATTTGCCTGAATGTGGACTCCTGAAGGGATGAAAGATATTCTGTAAATATGTCCTTAGGAACTTCTGTATTTCCCAAATCCACTATGGAATCAGGCTCTCCCAACAGTGTAGCACCCTGAACAAGAGAATACAATAGAAACTTTAGCTGTTGCATTATAGCTGTGTTGTCAATCTGACTTCTTTATGAAGACTGTTTAACAGGTCTTACCGGTGGGCAGTTTGCTATACCCTGTCCTCCAAAGAAATACTCCATTCCATGAATTACTATTGCTGTGTGCCTGGGTTCAAATACCAGTTTTTAATTGAGAAACATGGTCAGGGAACGAGACCTCAGAATGCAGATCTTTAAATACTTACCAAACTCCTTCGAGTTGTTTTCCTGTCAACCAGAAACTACGGGTTAATTTGATACACTGTATTACAAGTAAAGTATAGTTGGATAGTTTAATCTTGCTAACTCACCTAACAGCATAGGACTCAGCTGGCGAGCAAGTCCCTTTGATATGTCATAAATATAGAGCTTTACATTGTACGTCTGATCCTCCATCTCTCAGCACGACTTTTAATTTTCCTTCTTTTTTAAAGTTTAAGAAACCAGGTACATCCGCTAGATGAACTAAAAGACACACCAGCGCAATGACAAAGCAAAAGACTAGCACAACTACAACGCAGAAAATGACAGCTATTTACATCAGGAAACAGAAACGTAGTCTTGTTTTACCTCCACAACAATAGGTGGCGATATAAATTGCAATAGCTCGTAAAGATATGATTTTTTTCGCGCACTTTTTTATTACGTATCAATGTGCGTAAGACACTGCTTTCGTTAGTAGCAAGTACTAGATTTATTGAAATTTCAGTTTTAATATTTTAAGGAAAATATTTTTGGCGCACGTTTGGTTGCATGTCGGCTTCTGTTGCGGTTCATGCCCAAACACGTCCTCCTGAACAGACCACGCCTTTCTACAATTTGATTGGTTTACGTGTTTCCATCTTTGTCGTTGATTGGATGGTTGGGTTGTCACTCAAATGGTAGGATTTTGGACCACTCATCCGGCGCGGGGTTTTTGTGCTTCTGCTGCTGCTGAGACGGAAGAACGGAAATTGCTATCAAGAAGTAGATTCTGTTGTTTATTTAAAAACGCTAAGAAAACGTATAAGCAGTTTACCCACTGAAAAAAAGAATTTGTTAGGTTACAGGTAGCTAAAAGATGGCTGATTGGTCAGATTACCGTAATGAGGATGACGAGGTTGAGCAGGAAGAAGGAGAAGAACCTGCAGGTATTCACCTCTTTCTTTTAATGTGGTTAAAGTCTTTAAGTTAACAGCTAGGCTGAAAGTCCAGATGTAATTATTTTGTTATCTAACTGTTTAATGTGCAATACATTCTATTAACATTGTAATAGGAGAATACAGGAGCACTGGACGTGACAGCTTGGTATTCTTAGTGGACGCGTCTAAAGAAATGTTTATTAAGGGTGAAGATGGAGAACCCTCTAACTTCGACATGACAATGCAGGTATACACAGATTTGCCTCCTGAAATCCACACAGTTCTGTTTTGAGCAATATTATGATCAGGGACAGTTTTACATCAATCTGTTTTTCTTCTAGTGTGTGCGCAGTGTGTACACCAGTAAAATCATAAGTAGTGACAGAGACCTGGTTGCACTGGTCTTTTATGGGACTGAGCAAAGCAAGAACCCCAGAAATTCTTTCAAACATGTCTACGTTTACCATGATCTAGATTCTCCTGGTAAGTAATAGACACCATGTTGGTATTTGTATAATATTTTTGTCAAAGTAGTCTGTTTATTTTCAACTCATCCTTCGTTTAGGTGCTCGGCATGTACAGGAAATCGATAAACTGAGAGGTGATGAAGGATCTCAGCTGGCTGCAGAAACCATGGGCAGTGGAGAGACGTCACTTGGAGATGCTCTGTGGTGCTGTTCAAACTTGTATAGTGACATTAAACTACGACTGTCCCACAAACGTCTCATGATTTTCACCTGCAGAGATAACCCTCACGGGGGAGACAGAATTCGAGACAGACAGGCTTGTACTAAGGCTGATGATCTTAAAGAGACAGGTGAAAATACAAACTGTTAAACTGTTTGTCCATCTGTTGTTGAATCTGATCCTGATATGAGTATTTCTCTCTGCTCATAGGAGTGGTTATAGACTTAATGCACCTTACCAAGCCAGGAGGATTTGATGTTTCCCTGTTCTTCAGTGACATTGTAAGCCCCCCTGAGGATGAGGGTGAGTTTGGGCTGCATCTTGAACCCTCTGAGAAACTTGAGGAACTACAGAAGAGGGTCAGGGCTCGAGAGATGCCAAAGAGGGCCCAGAGTAGGTAAGTGAAAAGGCTGCAGAACCCAGATGTCTAATGCGTTTGGATAGTTAGGTTACACTTTGTTTTTAGACAATTTTACTCTGTTGCTATTTGCTTCCATATACCAAAGATTATGATATAATAATGTTTTTTTTCATACAAGCACTTGTAAAGTAGTTAGATATATTTTTAAAATTCTGGCATAAGCATAACGTTTTAAAGAAACAGTTATAAGCATTTAAAAATATATATTTAAACATTATAATTAATTTTAGGAATTATATTTTCCTTCAACATATGCACATTAGTATGAAGAAAATTTAGTGGGAATAATTTTGTTCATTTTAGTCTACAAATACAGTGACAAATAAATGAGACCCAATGCAAATAAAATCTTTAGAAACAGAGTGACCCATACTGTATATTACCCAAAGTTTACTGCCATTGCAAAATTGCCCCAATAATATGTTTTCAACCAACGTTTTTTTCCTCAGAATTACTTTTTCTTTGGGAGATGATATGAAAGTGGCAGTGGGTGTATATGTGTTGGCCAGAACAGCCACAAAACCTCCTGCTGTAAAGTTGTACAGAGATACAAATGAGCCAGTTCACACTAAGACCCGTCTTTTCCATACCCAAAATGGCAGCCTGCTTCTGCCCAGTGATACCAAGAAAGCCCAGGTAACTGCAAAAATTGCATTTTTAAAGCATTATTTGTAATGCACAAACTCATAGTAACACATTTTGGGCTGTGCATGTTCTTTCTTTGTTATGTAAAGGTTTATGGAAACAAACAAATTCTGATGGAGAAAGACGAAGTGGATGAGATCAAAAAGTTTGATAATCCAGGTTTGGTCCTGATGGGGTTTAAGCCAATGGATCGTTTGAAATTACACCATCATATACGACCTGCATTGTTCATATATCCCGAGGAGGAGCAAATTGCAGGCAAGGCTTCATTTGCAAATCCTATACAGTTTTCCTTTTAAATCTAAGTGCTTGTTATTGTTTTCTGGCATGATAAAACTTCAGTTCTCAAATTGCATTGTTCCCAACACTCTTCTAGGGAGTTCCTGCGTTTTCACAGCTTTGTTGCAAAGATGCAGTAAAAGAAATGTGTTTGCGTTGTGTAAATTCACTTCACGCCGTAACACTCCACCTCGGTTTGTTGCTTTGGTACCTCAAAAAGAAGTGCTGGACAACAGTCAGGTTCAAACTGCACCTTCAGGTTCCAGTTGTTATTTGCTAGCAAAATATTATTAATCATAATTAATATGCACAGTGTCAGTATGCATACTGTCAAGGTATTAACAGTAACCAGTATGTACTTTGATCATACAGGTTTTCATGCTATTTTCCTACCCTATGCGGATGATATACGCACTCTGGATGTGCACGAGTGTCCTACAGCCTCTGATGAACAAACTGACAAAATGAAAGAGATTGTGCACAAACTCCGATTTAAATATAGGTATTGTTTTTATTTTTGATATGTTAATGCATGGTGTAATGTGTCAAAAAAATAATAGATTTTCTGAATTTTATATATATAGGAGTGATGCATTTGAAAATCCAGTTCTTCAGCAACATTATAGGAATTTGGAGGCCCTAGCTCTGGATATGGTAGCACCTGAAGCCATTGAGGACTTTACAAGTAAGTTTTGTTATCTGTATTCAGGTATCTGGATTATCCCTGTGATGTATCCTCATATAGGCCATCTATTAGAAATTACAGAAACCTTATTAGATGAACACTCTAACTGTTTACATGGTGCATATGCTCAGTATGATTACAAACTGTAAAGAGAAAGCAAGTTATAAAAATAAAATAAAAAACATTGAGGAAAAAATATTTTACTTCTATGTCTGACAGTTATGAGTTCCTCCTTTTAGCTTAAAACAGGGAGTGAAAACTGTAAGGTTGAACAATGATGAGAGGAAAGTAAAATCAAATACCATTTGAAGAAATGATGTCCAACCATTAAATCATGACATCAGACCATGGGTAGATAAATAAATGTTCTTATCCATCAATTTAATCTTGAGGGCTTCATTAATAAAATATTAGTCAGACTGCTTGTTAAATGAAATTACTATATAAAGTATATAACCGTAAACTGAAATGGTGATAATGAAATGACAAGTTGAATTGTGTTTTTAGCGATAACGATATATTTATGTAAATACATTGAAAAGACGCCTTTGCCTAGGCCACACGACAAGTTAGGTGGGGGAGTCACGGTACCCTTTAACCCCAATTAAACATCCAATACCAATTGAACATCCACTTCCAGATTTACTACCTATTTGCTGTTGAAATAACTTCCACTTGATTTAGATTGTGGGTGTGGTGATTTGTCCATTCAACCAAAGAAGCGTTTGTGAGGTCAGGCACAGATGTTGGTTGAGGAGGCTTGGGGAGCAGTCAGTGTTTCAGTTTATTCCAAATCTGTTCTTTGGGGTTGAAATCAGACTCTGTGCAGGTCACCTTGGACCTCTTGGTTCAACATCCAAAGACTTATTACACAACTCTGTCCTTCCTGCTATTTGGCACCAGTTTGGGCCCATGCATGGATGTTAGCGTCAGTTTTTGCCATATACTAGCTATTTGTAAACTTAAATTTTTTTGTATGTCCCCAGTGCCCAAGGCAAAAATGATGGATGAGCGACTTGGTCCTCTAGCTCAAGAATTCAAAGATTTGGTCTATCCAGCAGATTACAACCCTGAGGGCAAGCCATCAGCCAAACGCAAACCAGGTGAGGGGTCCTGGATTTTAGAAATTAAATAACTAAATTTGAACTAAATATGAACTGTCATATGTCAGTCATTACTAGACCTGTTGAAGACATTCATTTGTTTTTAACAGCTGAGGCTGGGGGAGGTGTAGACAAAAAGCCAAAAGTTGAGATGTCAAAAGATGAGCTGCGAGCCCATGTGGCAAAAGGAACTTTGGGGAAGCTGACCGTGCCTGTACTCAAAGATGCCTGTAAACAATTCGGAGTACGGACCACAGGCACCAAGAAACAGGAACTCATAGATGCTCTGACTGAACAGCTTTCTAAATAAATTGCAAATTACAGTTGTTCTGTAGCTTGTTACAGTTGTCTTGTAGGTGAAAAAACTATTGCTATCCTGTAAATGCTGTTGCAGCATTTTAATCAGCACTTGCTGTCATCACGCATTGTTTTAGCTCTGTGTAAAGCAGTTTAAAAAACTTAGACTCTAATTAAATTGTTTTGCACTGTTTATTTCTATCCTGGAAGTTTGATTGTCTTTATTGTAAATACACTATACAGGTGCAGTACAAAAAATAAATAAGTACATTATCCGAAAGAAACAAGATATATAAATGGTTATTTTATATGGTGTAAGTAAGCCAAAGTATTATTTTTGGAGGCAATACTCTCAACAGTCAGTTGAGTATTCTCTGGTGGACTTAAGAACAAAAGAGTCCCTGGTTCAACCCTGAGCTCAGGTTGCTCTGTGTGGCTTTTCACACATTTTCCTTAGGTTTGCATGGCCATACCTCCATGTTCATTAGTTTGGATTGGCTATCCCACATTGTCCCCATCACCCACCTAATATGGAGTAAGTTCTTCCTTTTGCAACTAAAACAATGATTTGCTGTGTATTCTGACACTTTTATATCAAAATCAGTATTTGGTTTTCTAGCTTTTTTTTTTTTTTATATCAACAAAATGCTCTCCATCATGGCCAACCCCAACCACACACTGCACATAGTTTTCTGCAAACAGAATAATGTGTTCACTGGCAATGGCAGTGGCTTTTTTTTTTCGCAAAGCTGCTCTTCAGATCTTCAGCCATTTGAGCTTCAGTAGCCTTTCTATTGGATTGGACTATAAGGGTGAGTCTTAGCTCCCCACATGCTTCAGTTTACTGGTTTTCCTTCCTTGGAACACTTTTGGTAGATCCAGACTACTGCAGACATCTCACAAGACCTGCAGTTTTGGAGTCACTCTATTGAGTTGTCTAGTAATCATAATCTGGCCTTTATCAAAGTCAATCAAATTTTCACACTTGTCTCCAACACATCAACTACAGGGACAAAATGTTCAGGACCTCCTAAAAGTGATCCAAGGAAGCAGAATCGGTGAACCGGTGATATGGGTGCCCAAGGCTCACTGATGCACAAGTGAAGGAAATGCTGGCCTGTGCAGTCTGATCCAAAAGAAGAGCTACTGTAGCTCAAATAGCTGTAAAGGTTAATGCTGGTTCCCATGGAAATGTATCGTTCCTAATTAAAAAATGGAATATAACCAATACTGTCTTTATGCTTTTACAAATCATAGTGCTTGTTTATTTCTGTACATGAGAGTTACAGTTCACATTACTTCACATACAGCTGATGCAGTGGCTGTATAAAAACTCTATAAAATAACATTTTGTTTTGTCTGTCTACAATGTAGAGCCCAATGTGACTATAGAACATATGGAAATTAATGACAATATCAATGTTCTGGATTTAGCTCCCTGTGCTCTAAAAAAAAAGTGTTCATTTTCAACTGAGGTGATAGTTGAATCCTGAATTGATGTGTAGTTTACTTCACAATATGTATACTTTTTACAATTTACCAAGAAAAGAGGGGCATGAAGCAATGCACCTACAGTATCCTGCACACTGGAAGCACTGTAATGATCTGGGGTTGCTTCCGTTGGCTAGGCAACATTATGTGGAAATAAAATGAAGTCGACTGATGACCTGAATGTCCAGGGTATCATATCAAATGAGCTTTCTTCCCTGGTGGCATGGACATATTTCAGGATTTAAATTGTGAAAGAGTGATCCTGGGAGCATGAGGAATCATTTTCATGTATAAACTGGCCACCACATTGTGTGCTGCAATCAAACCTAAAGGTGGTTGAATGAAATCTTAGTGCGTGCTAAGGTGTAGGTACAGTGTATGTAAAATACAGAGCCATTTAGGTGTAAAAGCAAAACTTTGCAGTCACATGGGCGGAACAGTTCGCAAGGTGCTGATGACGTAGCCAGAGCAGGCAGCAGAAAGCCAATGACGTATCGCGCATGCTCAGGTTGGAATACAGAGCTATAAGGAAAAAGTGCGAGAAACAAAGAAATAAACAAGCCTAGGAAAAGAGATAAAAACGTCAGTTTTGCGGCAGAGGAACAGCTCAGAGTCAACGGGATTGTGTACCGTTTGCGGTGAGGACGATTAATTCCATGATTTCCTTTTGACGTTTTATGTAGTAAATAAAATCAAACGTGTAGCATATAGCTAGCTAGAGTAACGTTATGGCAAAATTATTAGATGGATAAATGTTCCTGACAGAGTAAACGTAATCCGTTACTGTCACCTTTAACATCCGGAAATATCTCACTTTAGTTCTGAAATACTGTCTGAAGTTTTAAAAAGCTTTTCTTTCCATTTCTTTTCGTAGCTATGTAGTAGTCAATGGGAAGTTTTTTGGGCCACTCTGTCCAAAGTGGATAACGTTACTGGAACCAGGCATGAACTTAGCTTTGTAAACCCAGCTAACGAGGGAACAAGATAGTTTATTGCTCTTATTCGATTTCTTAGAATAGGGAACAGATAGAATTAAGAAATGTTATATGTTGGGTTTCTTGTGTAATGTTGTAGACTGTAACTTGGGAATATTTCAACAAATGCTTAAACTTTGTTTCTTTTTCTTTAAGTCTGTGGTGGTGTGAGATTGTGACATGACCGTCACAAGTTCAGGAGTTTCACTTGGTCATCTGTGATCGTTTACTTGAATGCCTTGCAACGTCTGATCACAGCCAGAATGGAAAGAAGCCTTGTGTTAGAGACCGCTTTGGTCCTCAGCAGGTCTACACGCCACAAATCGAACTCAGAAAGGAGATGCCATTGCTGATTTTAAGAACTTCTTACAGTTTTGTCATCTGCTGATACTTTCGTAATCTTCAACTAATACACAGTCATACATTGAACTGGCTTCAGATTTCTCGTTGTAGCTATCTTCCCCTCCCCTTGCCATACACCTCGAGCATCGGAGTGGTTGTTGTGGAGATGACAGTGGTGACAGAGTAGCAGAGAATCAGGGATGGGGAGTGCACCATGTTCTGGTAAGGGGAGGGGGGTAGGTAGTTTTCAGGAACTGGGCTGTATGCCATGGAAGGTGAGCAAGCAGAAAGGTGAGGCTGCTGGAGGGGGATGTGCCCCTGAATCTTATGAAGCTTTAAATGCCAGAGTCGACCCTCCTCCTCAACAACCTCCTGCCATCTACCACGAGAAGCAACACAGAGAGTTATGTGCTCTGCATGCACTAAATAATGTCTTCCAAGATGGTGCTGCATTCAGTAGAGAGGCACTTCAAGAAATCTGCCAGAGGTTTGTGAATGTTGCAGAAACATACTGTATTTAGTCTAGGCCATCAGCCTTCAATGCCTTGCTTTTGGTACTTGCAGTCAACTGATGACTTGCTTCTTGACAGTTATTTTATTCTGCCTTACAGGCTCTCCCCTAGCACAATGGTAACCCCTCACAAGAAGAGCATGCTGGGTAATGGCAACTATGATGTAAATGTCATTATGGCTGCATTACAGACTCGTGGGTATGAAGCTGTTTGGTGGGATAAAAGAAGGTACTTTGCTCTGTCAAAGCAGAGATAAGGTTAATGTACAGGTCTTGTCTGCCTCTTTATGACATCATTATGTGGATTTTTTTTATTTTTTTTATTTTTTTTATTTTATTTATTTATATCTTAGAGATGTAAGCAGTATTGCACTGCCAAACGTGACGGGCTTTATTTTGAATGTGCCGTCCAACCTTCGTTGGGGTCCTCTGCGTCTGCCACTCAAACGGCAGCATTGGATTGGAGTGAGGGAAGTGGGTGGAATCTACTATAACTTGGATTCAAAACTACGCAATCCCCATCCCATTGGAACAGCTGATGAGCTCAGGTACTTTGAAGCTACCAACACCATAAGTGTTTGTGATTAAATAAGATTTATTATGTAGTCTAGGTTGTGGGTATTGCGTATGGTCCAATGTCATGATTGACCCACACCAATAGATATAGGAAGCACATTTATTTATGAAGTAAATGCAGGAGTTCCTCTGTTAAATCAGTATTTTATTTGGACATGTAAAAATCCACAAGTCTGATTTGTGTAATACAGGCCAATAAAATGGTTGTATAATTGAAATCAGGAACAACATTAAGTGATTGTTCCCCACTATGTGACTTTGTTATAGTGCAGACTTTAAGTGCCCCAGTTAAAAATAGGATTTGTTTCTCACCTTTTGTGTCCAAATGTCTGAAAATCGTATTGCAACATAATTTTTTGATGATGTTGCAGGAAGTTCTTGCGTCACCAGCTTCGAGGGAAGAACTGTGAACTGCTGTTGGTTGTGCCAGAGGAGGTGGAGGTCCATCAAACCTGGAGGACTGATAATGTTTGAACGTTTTCTCGGTTGGTTCAACTCGTGTTCAGGAGTGAATGTTAAGGTTCAATCAGGGAACCATATAAGAGCAAATGGAGTTGCAGTAATGAATCACAAAAGCACACTGGCAAGACTTTTTGTTTACACACACGAAAAAAAAAAAAAAAACACACACAAAATGCTGGACCCAGACTAAAGCAGCAAAGGACATTAAAACACAGGGATGTTGCAACAAAAAAAAACACTATACTGTTCTGTAAGACTTTTATCTATAAGAATTTCAACATTTGGATTTTGGCAATGCATTTTGATATGTCTGTCATTTCTTTGTTTCATACTGTATAAGATTTAAACCAAGACATTTGGAATTCAGTAATGCAATCTCTGTCTATGTTACACACAGTCACTTCTTTGCTGTTCATGTGATTTCCCTTTATGTCCATATGATTGTGATAAAGTCACACCTCAACTTCTACTGTAGCAGTGGAAGGTTTTTATTTGGCCAGATTTCAAAAGGAACATGAAGCACGTTCACCTAATGGTAATCGATGTGTGGTTTGTTGTGGGGTATAATGGATAAAAAATATCAATGCAGCACAGTGTGGTAAAACTATAACTGGATTTTTCGTGTTCATCTTTTGTAAAAGTCCTAGGGAAACCGTTACTTTCTGTCTTGCACTACAGTCATGTTACCCACAATGGTTATAATTCTTTCCCTCACATAGATTCAGTTAAAACCACTGAGCGACACCTTGCAAGGGTTATTTCACATGATTGATGGTAAAATATCATGTGCCATTGACAAACAGTTTGTGCTGTTTTTTCAGTGGGTTTTTCACTTTCATAAAACTTTGTCAAGACAACAGAGATTTCTTCCTCGAATGAGTGCAGGAGTTTAAAAAATGTTTGGGAGAGGTTTTTAAAAGGATCAGATTGTTGTTTTTGTTCTCTTGTGATGGTTAAATAATTAAGACAATTATTATGCAGTATGTCTGTAATTATGTTTGTTCAAGTCTGTGTATGCTGTTCATTCTGGGGGTCATAATGAAATTATTTGAAAGGGAAATCTAAATCTACACCTCAGGTTTTCTTAAAAACTGCACAGTCACATTTGGTTTAGTTAACATCTAGACATTGAAGAATTAAATCCTTCTGTAAACCTTGCTAGGCCATATCCATAATTAAATATTAATGAGAATTAGTGTTGTACAAAAAGGACATTCCACATTTACATACACAGGGTGCTTTGTTACACTGTAGAAGTGTTTTGATTTCTTTGCCATGACAATCCTGTTCCCTTGTGTCCCTTTTTAGGGAAGATGTAGTCACAACGTGATCATGCCATTGTTTCCCATGCAAATGCTTGTAATGGCACTTTATGTATAATCAAAGATGTGTTGTGACATCAATAAAATGTCTTTGTATGTAAAAAGATTGGTGGTCACATATCTGCTTATGTGCTGTGGGATAAATGACTGTGCATCTGTTTGATATTGACAGAAAATGTGAATTTACACTGATCTAATAATGTATGATAGATACAGACCAAAAGATTTACAAAATATTTGGTGTACTCATAGGTTCTAGAAGGGTGGCTCAGTGGTAGGTGTATCACCTGCCATGCAGAAGGCCTGGTTTTGATTCCCAGCCAGTGCCCAAACCCCAGCCACTGGATGCAGTGCCGATCCCAAGCACGGACAGAATGGGAGGGTTGCATCAGTAAGGGCATAGTGTAAAATGTGTGCCAAGCTTGTATGTGGCGACCCCTTGCCGGGAGCAGCAAGAGAACACTCACAGGTTCTGGAAAAATGATTACAAATAAAACAAATGTTGTGTCAGGTTCATGCCTAAAATATATTTTTTATGTTTTTGATCCAGCCTTTTTTTCACACTTCAAGTATTTAATTTTTGAGTGCATTCATGTGAGCTTGTAGGGTTCTTATACAAGTCATTTGAATAAGCATATGTACAAAATTTTGTTTAGGTGGCACGGTGGCTTAGTAGTTAGCACTATCAGCTTGCACCTCCAGGGTCGAGTTTGATTTCTACCTCAGGTCTATGTGCATAGAATTTGTATGTTCTCCCTGTGCTTGTTGGGTTTCCTTCGGGTACTCCAGTTTCCTCCCACAGTCCAAAAACATGCAGATTAGGCTAACTGCCAATCCCAAATTGTATGTATGTGTGGGGGCACTTAATCCAGGGTGTACCCCACCTTGTGCCCTAAGTCTCCTGAGATAAGCTCCAGGCCCTCTGCAACCCTGTTTACAGGATTAAGAGATAAATATAGACAGAGAGTGAGTGAGAGAGCCTTTTGTTTACGGTTTTGTTCCACTGACTCATGTTGGTGTGACAATTTCTGATAAGAATCAATAAGGTGAACGTTCCTGTCACTGCATTACTTTTTGCGTAACATAATCTGCTTACAAGGCTACATGTTAAGGAGTGCTCGCATCATTGATTCAAATTCAAATTTTATTCAGCAAATACACAGTCATACACAGTATGATATGAAGTGAAATGCTTATACGACTGCTGATGACCTCAAGATTTCAAAAGAAAGATTCAGTGCAAAGTGAAAGAGAAATAAAAACTTTTAAATTTACATAATGTACATAATAAAGCAATAAGATAATGAAAATAACATAGTAGAATAAAATAGAAATATAAAAAATAAGAATATATAATAAAAATAATAAAATACATTCAAATGAAATATAGTTGAAATTCATGAAGTGTGTCCAACTTATTAAAATGTATTCAACACTGGTGAGTTGTGGTTTTGAAAGTATGGAATGCATACAGGACCAGTCAGCCAGGAAAATTTATTGTACCAAGGGGGCTAACAGAACCTGTTTCACTTACTGACTCCTGATTTCAATCAGTCTTGGGTGGTTTCAGTCACCAGGTCTCTTCAAATAACTAAGAGCATAAAAGTCAATAGCAGTATCCTGTTTGCCAAGTTAGTTAAATTTCACTGAAGAAAATAATGACTACTAGCTAGCTAGAGCTATAAAGAGCACATTTCTTAACACAACTAATGAACAGAACTTGAAAACAATATTTACAAAAGAATAAAAAAAATACTGGTTGCGTAAAACTGGTAGTTGGTCATAAGGTTATGTTAATCTTTATATTAAGTAGCCTGCATAGCCTGTCTTGGATATAAAGATATATTATATTATATTCCCCTATTATTTCACAAACCTCTATTGAATCTCAGGGAATTTTCCATATGATCTCATGTGCACCCATGAAGCTCTATCAGAGGTGCATCCATTGTCTGCTGAGGACACTCACAGAAAAGAGGTGGCATTAAATGAACATGATGTTGCAGTCATACAATGCCAGTCATTTCTACAAACTAGGATTGGTGGAATTGTTTTTTTATTCTGTCCTCTCCACATGGGGTGGAGCTTAGGTTATGGTATGGTGTGAGTGACAGCATAAATGCTTATGTTTAAGATTAGAAAATCAAAGCACATTTGTGTGCTTGTCATCTAAAAAGTAAATAGTCTCAAAAATGTAGCGAGTAGAAGTATTCCCAGGACAAATTCCAACCCTGACCAGTCTTACTGGAGATTACTGAAGATGAATCAATGCTAAGGTTTTTAATTGCCATAAGAGGAGCTGCTAGGATTCCAGGTCCAATTCTGATCTTGTGTATTGTTTATGTACTCTTTATATATA
>JAQMYJ010000006.1:11361988-11376560 GCA_030014305.1 Clarias laeviceps | reverse complement strand
ATATATAGTAGAATTGAAACTACAGTATAAGAGGAAACAAATGTGCTTATCTATTAAATGTGCATAGCATCAAAGAAGGTGCACTTGAGTATGCATTTAAAATAGTATACATAAAAATATATACATGTGCATCTCAAAAAATTAGAATACTGTATCATTGGAAAGGTGACTTATTTCAGTAATTCAATTCAAAAAGTGAAACTTGTATAGTTTCATTACACAGATATATTTCAAGTCTTTATTTCTTTTAATGTTGATGATTAAGGCTTACAACTAATGAAAACCCAAAATTCAGAATCTCAGAACATTAGAATATCACTTAAGACCAATAAAAAAAATTTACACAAAAATGTTATTACTGAAACAAAAAGATTTTTTTTAAAGTATGAACATGTACTGCACTCAATACTTGGTCGGGGCTCCCTTTGCATGAATTACTGCAGCAAGGCGGCATAGCATTGAGGCGATTAGTCTGGGGCACTGCGGAGGTGTTATGGAAGCCCAGGTTGCTTTCATAGTGGCCTTCAGCTGTTCTGCATTGTTGGGTTTGGTGTCTCTCATCTTCCCCTTCACAGGTCGGGTGAGTTTGCTGGACAATCAAGCACAGGGATACAATGGTCCCTAAACCATGTATTAGGACTTTTGACTTATTAGGACAGTGTGGGCAGGTTCCAAGTCCTACTGGAAAAATGAAACCAGCATCACCATAAAGCTGGTCAGCACAGGGAAGCATGAAGTGCTCTAAAACGTCCTGGTAGACGCCTATGCTTACCTTGGACCTGATCAAACACAGTGGACCAACATCAGCATATGAGATGACTCCCCAAACCACCACCAACTGTGCAAACTACACTGGATCTCAAGCAACTTGGTTTCTGTGATTCTCCTCTCTTCCTCCAGACTCTGGGACCTTGATTTCCAAATTAAATGCAAAATTTAAATTCACCTGAAAAGAGGAAATTGGCCTGCTGAGCAACAGCCCAGTACTTTTTGTGCGTCATCTTTGGTTCAAGCGTGGGCTAAGCCCTGACTCCAGCTGCAGTCCACTCCATGTGAATATCCCCAAATTCTTGAATAGGCTTAATTTCACAATCTTTTCAAAACTGTAGTTATCACTGTTGCTTGTGCATTTTTATTTTTATTTTTATTTTCTACCACATTGTTCCATTGAACTTTCCATTAATATGAACTAAACTGAGAGAACATTTAAAGGGTCAGGAAACCTTTCGCAGGTGTTTTGAGTTAATTAGCCGATTACGGAGTTATGAGTCTCCAATATTGAACTTCTAGAACTTCGAGATACTGAATTTTGGATTTTCATTACCTGTAAGCCATAATCATCAAAATTAAATGAAATAAACACTTGAAATACACCAGTTTGTGTGTAATGAATATATATATAATGAGTTTTAATTTTAGAATTTAATTAATTAAATAAATCAACTTTCGATGATATTCTTATGTAGTGAGATGCACCTGTATATAAAAAACTTTTGTGAACTTGAGAACTAGAAAATAATCTTTTGTTCATAGTTAGTGTGATCAGAAGATCTAGTTGCTTTTGGCACAGGCCCGCATGGTGGCACAGCAGATAGTGCCAAAGTCCCCAGTTAAAACTTAAACTGGCGTTACTCTCTACTGAGCTTTGCATATTCCCCCTGCGTGTGTGTGTGTGGGTTCCTTTAGGTTCTCCGGTTTCCTCCCTGGAAGGTGGACTGGATATGCTAAATTGTCACTAAGTATGTGTGTGTGTGTGTGTGTGGACACGGTACCCTGTAGCCTAATGGACGTCTACCTGGTGTCAGATGTTCCCAGGATCGGCTCTGAATCCATCACCACCCTGACAGGGATAGGTTACTAAAGATAAATAAACGAAGACTGAGGTGTTTTGGACACTTTTGGCTTTCCAAACTGATTTCGCAGGGTTGTGCGCGTGGGGGCGCGCTGAGCCATGCAGATGTGTCGCAGATTTTAAAAGTCACTGTGCGCACAGAAAGATCTAGTACGAGGAAATGGGACGTTGAAAAGCTTTCAAAACTGAAGCCAAAACAAAACTGCGAAGGGAAGAGTAGCAGAGAAGGAGGAAAACACTACCTATTCTTCTCAGTCATACTCACTTTAACGAGCAAAGCGCACTTCCAAATACGTTTATTCACACACAGTAAGAAAGCGCAAACAATCCCATGGAACTGTCAGCTATCGGAGAACAAGTGTTTGCTGTGGAATCGATCATTAAGAAAAGAGTGAGGAAGGTAAGGGAGCAACAGTGAATGTTGTTGGTTGATGCTGTTGTTTTGCAGAAGTGTCCGGTTCATTGCAATCTGAGCATTTTGAGCAGCTCAGTGTTTACATCATTAACCTGACTCCATGCTTAAAGAGGGCGGGGAGCGCAGCGATCGCTTCACCGACGTACTTTAATGGAGCCTGACAGGGGAAGAAACTAACGTGTGTGTGTAGCACGTTATGAAACCGTTTGGTGATCGGATCCGAGTCTTTCCTCCGCCGTGCCCCAGAGTGACAAAAACTGCTACGCAGTATCCTCAAACAGCGACAACTTGGCTGAAGTTAAACGACATGCTGGTACTAGATTACTCATATAAGTATTCCTGATGTGGTGGCGTGTTTTCTTTACCTTATTAGATATGATTTTACATTTTGATATTATATTGCGCAGATCGCCTGGATGGCAGTGACGGAGCTCGAGCGGTGATGCGATGCGCTTGCACTGATACTCCCTAAACCTGATCGAGGGGTTAAAAACATTTAACTCGGCTAAAATTTCACATGTCACGTGCAGCAAATTTACTTTAAGAGTGCAACTTAATTACAGTCTTTGTGCCCATTCGGCCCGAACCTGCCTGTAGCACCCAATGTGCGCGTCACTGAGTTTGGACTACAATGTAATTAAACGCTCCGAGGTCGTCCATTCAGTGTTTCCTTAAACGTCATACGTCATTACGTCATGTCAACTGAAGACCATAAGAGATTTTTTTTTATCTAAAAGCATGCATCATTTCTTTTTTCCCCCCTATCTTGTTGAACAGGGGAATGTGGAATATTTACTAAAGTGGAAGGGGTGGCCCCCAAAGTAAGTATGTTCTCCCAAGTTTTTAAAAGATGCATGTGTGTTAAAAACAGCATCATAATTTAATTTTTATCTGTTATTTATGATAACTATCAAATTCTAAAAAAAAATAAAAAATTAATAATAAATGCTCACCTTTCAGGTATAGCACTTGGGAACCCGAGGAGCATATACTGGATCCCCGGCTTGTTCTAGCATATGAGGAGAAGTGAGCTTTGCTAAAATTCAGGAAGCAGTATACTGACTAATTCTTTTGATTTAGCCCTTATTTAAATTGCATTTCTCAAATCTCAATTCCATTTCACAACAGAGAGCACAAGGACAGAGCAGTGGGATGGCGAAAGAGAGGACCTAAACCTAAAAGACTTCTTGTACAGGTAATGACTGGAATTGCTTCTCTTCTTTTTGAGTACACTATCCTAGCATCATATATCAAAGCATTTTCTAACTGTACAGTTTCTTACTTCTAATCTCTACCCGAAGGGTATTTACTCAATGGATCTCCGCAGTGCACATAAAGCTGTAGAGCAGTCTCCAGGACATCTGCATCTGTCCCTTGCACACCACCTTGATCCAAAAGCTGGACATGCAGTTCAGAGATTCTGCTCCAAAGAAAGTGCTGTATATCATCAACTAGTTCATCATAAGATAAATAAGAGGAACCCCAACGGCCCTTCAGTGGAGCATTGGGATGAGTTGGAGAAGGATGAAAACTATGAAGAGGAGGTTATGGGACAGGAAGAGGCAGAGACTGACAGGGCCACTCTAAACAGTGAGTGTGTTAAAGAATAAGGATAAACACTATGTTGACCTACAGCCATGGCCAAAAGTTTTGAGAATCACACAAATATTCTGTGTTCACAAAAAGCCTGCTGCTTCATGAAGTCTGCTGCATAGTATCATTTGTTTGTCAGATGTTACTATGGTATACTTAAATATAATTACAAGCATTTCATAAGTGTCAATATTTGACCCTTCTTTTTCAAGACTTCTGCAATTCACCCTGGCATGCAGTCAATCAACTTCTGGGCCACATCCTGACTGATGGCAGCCAATTCTTGCATAATCAATGCTTGGTATTTGTCAGAATTTGTGGATTTTTGTTTGTCCACTCGCCTCTTGAGAATTGACCACAAGTTCTCGATGGGATTAAGGTCTACAGAGTTTCCTGGCCATGGACAAAAATTTTCAATATTTTGTATCCGGATCCACTTAGTTATCACTTTTGTCTTATGGGAAGGTGGGGTTGCAAATATTGACTCTTTGCATAAACTTAATGTAATTGTCAATAAAAGCCTTTGACACTTATGAAATGCTTCTAATTATACTTCAGTGTATTATAGTAACATTTGACAAGAAGATCTAAAAACACTGAAGCAGCAGACTTTGACAAAGTTAATATTTGTGTCATTCTCAAAACTTTAAGCCATGGCTGTAGTAAAACCAAATAATGAAGTACTAAAACAGTTTACCTTTCTACCTGGACAGATGTGTTTGTGTAGTGGACATTTTCCAGATTCTATTAAAAAACTGTAGTGGAACCATTAACATTTTGTGAAAATGAAAAACTTTCACTTTCTTTTTCTACAGAAAGTGGAAGCATCAGCACTAGTTTCTTTCCCTTGCAGACTGATTGCACCCTCACTGTATTGTATTTTATCTCAGTCATCAATCTGTATGTGGCTACATGTGACTTGACCCTTGTATGAATGTGCCACCTTGCCAAACATTACTGCCACCCATTTAGTGCCATTTAATGCAAACCCTTCCATATTTGTGGCATGGGTGACATAGTGGTTAGCACTGTGGCTTTGCGTGTGTGGAGTTTGTGTTTGGTGGGGTTTCTCTGGGTGCTCTGGGTTTTCTCCCATGGTCCAAAGATGTTCAGATTAGACTAATTGGTGTTTAAAATTTGCCCTTAGCATCTGAGTGAATGTGCTTGTTTGTCTCAATGCTTCTTGTCTTTATTAGCCATATATTTTAATGGAAAATAATGTCCCATTCTGTGCTTTTCTGTACAAATATTTGTTTAGTGTTTGGCTCACATAATTTCTATTTAAATCTCTCTCTTTTTCTCTCTCTCTCTCTCTCTCTCTCTCTCTCTCTCTCTCTCAGGTAATGTAGAGACAGAGGGTTGGAGTGCAATAACTAGACCAGAGGAAATTACATTGTCTCCATTGTGTGAGGAATGGAGGCCAGTTATGGGTCCAGAGGAGGTAACTGTGACAGATGTCACCATCAATTCACTGACAGTTACTTTTAGGGAGGCTTTTGTTGCAAAAGGCTTTTTTAGAAGCTGGGAACTGGAGCTGTAATACAGAAACATGGTAAATTATGAAGATGTCATGTGAGACAGAAGGAGCGGGGAGTAAAAAGTAAGACTTTCTTTAAGTGCACTAGATGTATTTGAGGTTTTACATATTGTTTTCTACTGAATAACCTTTTTCATTTTAAGGTGTATTTATGAATATTAGAGCAAACATCCTCAACATGGAAAGTCTACTCTTCACGCTATATGTACATGGATCAGCCATAACATTAAAATCACCTGCCCAATATTGTGAAGGCCCCATTTGTGCAGCTCTGACACATTGGGCATGAATTACATAAGACCTCTGAAGTTGAAGATGGTACCTTTAAGTTGTGACGTCAGGCCTCCATGAAATGGACTTGTTTGTCCATCACATCTCACAGATATTCCATCGGATTGAGATCTGGGAAATTTGGAGGTCAGATCACATTGAATTCTTTGTCATGTTCATTAAGCCATTCCTGTACAATTTTGCAGCGACCACATTATGAAGAGGCCACCGTCATTAGTGAATACTGTTACAATTAAGAGGTGCACTTGGTCTGCACCAATGTTTAGGTAGGTGTTACATATAAAAGTAACATCCACATGAATGCTAGTACGCAACATTGCCCAGATCTCTGATCCATCTTCTCATATTGTATCCTGGTGGTATCTCTTCCCCAAGTATCTCTGGGATTCAGACAGGCTTGCCTTTGCTCCCCACATACATCAATGAGTCTTGGGTGCCATGACCCTTCCACTATTATACCACTTGTCCTTACTTTGGGTAGGTACTAACCACTGCATTGCCATATGAAGAGATGCTATGACCCAGTCATCTGGCCATCACAGTTAGGTTTTTGTCAAAGTCCCTCAGATCTGTAGGCTCGATGATTTCACCTGCTTCCAACACATGAACTTTGAGAACTGACTGTTTACTTGATTCCGTGTATATCCTATCCCCTGACAGATGTGATTGTGAATGAGATAGCAAGTGATATTCATGTGACTTGTCATTGGTTTTAATGTTATGACTGATCAGTTTATATGTCCTGTTGTTATCAATGCAGCAGAAGCAATCTCCAAATGCAGTTATATATTTAAAGTCTGTGAGCTAATAGAGAAGATACTGAAACTATTCTCATATAGTACTGCTACGTGAGGGTGTATTTATTTGAGTACATGTTAAGGTACTCTTTAGCTGTACATAGCCTTATTTGTAACTTGCAATCAGTAAATAAAATTGCTTCTCAGACATCAGCATAGAAGGGGCACTTGTGTACACCTTTTATTAGTGTGAACAAAAATAATTGAAATACAAATTTTGGTTGTGAGTTTTCAAGATAACACTTTTTAAGAAACTGGAAGATGCTAACAATAGATTATACAATAGATGCTTGGGATCAGTAGATTTCCGCACCACGTTTCCTCCGATCCTCCAGCACTGTTTGGCTGGTCCCACCATCTTTCAGAGATCGAGAAAGACATGCATCTAGACTCTTTTCTGTTCACCTTGGTGGTGGAACGAACTTTCTCTAGATGTCTGTACAGCTTAGTCTCTGGCAATCTTCAAACGACGACTTAAGACATGTCTGTTTCTTCAGTACCTGGATTAATGGTTAAGGTTGTGGTGTGATTATCTATGAATCTTGGAACTTGGTTTGGCAAAAAGTAGATCTCAATGAAAGTGAAATAGAGAAGAAGCTTGTAACACACTATTATTACATTGGTGGAGCTAAGTTCCAATAATATTCAAGCAAAATTAGTCAATTAAAAAAATAAAAAAGATGTGAAATGATTTATAGAATTTTGGGTCATACAACTCAGCATCCAACTGTGTAGTAGTTATAGCCTAATACAATGCTTCACTGACAAGTATAATGGATTGTTTCGTTTTCATCATAACCATCAAACTATGTAGTTAGTAAAAAATGCAGCATTGTAAACAGAAGTTCTTAAATGTCATGTTTCTCTGGAAAAAAGCACACATTTTTGATAGAAAATGTAAACATACATTGCGTAGTGTGAGGACTGTTACAATCCAATATATGTGTAAAAGTCTCATGTAGCCTGCTGATGCCGATATTGAATAGAAAATACTTTGCATTAGCATCAGTTTAAAGTTGACTTGTGACATGTTTTAACAGCAGCATGATGGTCTGTAACCTAAGCTGTCACTAAAAGAAAGACCCTATTTACTGTACACCTGGTTGTTTGATGTGTTGCATCTGGATTGTATTCTAACAAGGCCTTAATGTAACGGTTGTGAGATGTATGTACACTAGTTAAATGTTTTTCTAGTGAATGAACACTTTGTGTTTTAACTGTAACATTTTGCAATTTATTACCAATCCAGTAAAATGCTAAACTTCCCTGTGGTGGAAAACAAAGGAAACAAAAAATTCTGATAACCATTATGCTTTCATTGAATTATATCACTATGTGTAGCACAGACTTTGCAGGGAGCCCTTCTACAAACTTGCTTCTGCTATGATAATTTACAGTACAAACTATCAGTTTAGTACAAAGCCCAGAGCTAAACAGCTCTTTAGAAAGCAAATCTTTCGATCATCTTTCGAAAACTTTCAAAATATACCTTATGCTGCATATGAAACGGCCAAGTGTCTATGGGGTCAAAATTTAGTTTTTTTAAGGTATATAGGGCATACAGTGCTGTGCGTGATCTGGTTATTGCTGTTGTAAGAAGTAATAACCATACTCATGATTCAGCCTGAATTAAGCAATTTAACTCAACAGGGCTGTCAATCCACATAAAACGAATAAACTGATTTTATTTAATAACAGCTACTGAATATTTATGAAAAACTATTTCCCTTTAATATTATTTTATTACTATCAAATTCTACCAAATATTAGAATATACTAACTATGGAAACCCTCACGATTCTTCCTCCCTGCCTGCTAGTTTTACTACCTCTGCATTTACTTAAAGACAATTTTAAAGCAGAACACTGTAGCATTAATTGTTCTACTCTTAGTCATGCATTGCACGACTTGTATCTGCCCATGTGTGATCTTTGATATTCTCCTGCTAACCATGTGATGTACATTTATACTAAAGGGTAATTACATCAACCATTGTATTTTTGTATGATTACACATACATATGCTTAGGGAAAGAACATTTGATATTTTTCTTATAATTAGCAGCAAGAGGGTACCCTCTGTACCCTTTTTTATATGCAAATAATGAACATATTATTTGAATAATGAATATAACATATTACAAGTTACCAGTTGTCTCTGAAAATCTACACTGTACAAACAGATACCCTGGTGTTGTGTTGCCAGAATATACAGTATTTGTATTATATGGCATGCTTTTAAGCTAAATGTGAGAAATGAAAGATTTTGTCCCATATTGGATCACTGTCGTCATCTTTAAGCATATATGTTTAGGACGTTGTTTTTTTTAATATGTTGCAGAAACAACCTGAAAGTTGACATGAAAGTACCTCAAGAGTACTGTGGGAAGTCAAATTCCTACACAAAGGAAAACACACAAACTTGATTTTCATTGGTACAAACATACTTTAATGTACAATTAAATAATTGAAAAAAAAAATGCTGACCACAAAAAATAACTTAAAAAATTATAGAAACCAGAGCGTCAAATATTTTTGCTCCTCTCAGCAAGCACCAAAAAGTGTTAGCAAGAGAAAAGTGGTCAAAATTTTAACAAAATCACATGATTTGTCCAGTCCATTTCTGACCCCCTTCAAAAAGATTCCACACACAAAAAAGGTTCAGTTAAAATGGTTTGTACAGTGGATCATTATTTATATATTCATGTACAAGACGTTTCATCAAAACATTTCTCAGCAGTCCCCAACTGGGATGTTTAAGGTATGACAACTGTCATTTTGCATTGCCATTACAGCTTTTAAAAATTGTAATTTATCAGCTCCTGTTGCTTCAAGTTTTTTTTTCAAAAATTAAATAAAATAATATATCTATCTATATATATGTGTATATATATATATATATATATTAAAAAAAAAGGACAAGTATTTTTCTTATTTCATAAAATAAGTCTCACACCATATTGCCACTGTTCAGGTAATGTCCTGCTAGCTTTATCATTTAAAGTACTGAAAAAGTGTGGGGGAGGGAGGAAATTTGGGTTGTTTTTCATAGCCTTCTGTAACTGTCTTTGTCTATGTGAAATGGACAGTAGATGCCTTCCGCAATGTTCGTGTGCCACAATGACCAAGAGAACCAGCAGTGCCTTGTTTGTACACACCATTTTCTATCTTTTTTTTAAATCCTAATTTTAGTATACCTATAAAACAACTAGTATTGGTCTGAGAAACATCCCACCTAAAAAATCCTGCTTGCCCCAAGCTGCCCTAAAGGCTCAACTCACTTCAGCTTAAATCAGAAGGAAACAAAAATAGTGAATTTTACTCCATAACTGTCCGGTTCCATGTACATTTTTATTACAAATCTATTTAAGTCCAGAATTTCTTTACATAGTAGGAAAACGATGATGGAAACTCCAAAGTTCTGAGCATCAAAAGGGAAACGAGTCAGGAAAATATTTCCTTCCTGGACAGAGGAGGAAGTGTAAGGACATTGAGCCAGAAAGATGGCGTAAAGCATTAAAATTGCTTTCTTGAGAAATTCAAAGTTCCCTCATCAGAGTTTAGGCTTCATGGTAGAAATTACTGCACTGTCCTATTATTATAACATCTGTAGAGTCAGCAGTTCCAGTACCATTCCAACAAAGAAAAGAGACAGAATGAAAGAATGCAGCACACATTTAAAGAACGGGATTTATGGTAGTGGGAAATCCATGACATGCATAGAAGGACAAAAGTATCCCATGCAATCTGCCATTAGGGGGAAAAAAGAGGACACACTGCAATTTACAATCAAAACAAGACCATACCACCCCCCCCCAAAAAAAGGAAGTATAAATATTCCTTTTCTCACAAGAATATGAATTTCTTGTTTGGGTCAGTTAACAGAAATGCATTACAAATTGCAACCACTTTTAAACAGAATATGCCAAAAGTTGTCCAGTAGGAGTCACTGCAGGGATTTAAAGTTTATCAATAAAAACTGTTAAATTCTAATCAGTAACCGCTAATAAATTGAATGTGTATGGAGGAAAAACAACAAAGATCTATTGTGTTAACATGTTTTTCTCTTTAATTTTATGCATTTAAAATATTTAAAAAATATTTATAAAAAAAGGCAGTCATCCCCAAAAATAGTGCTCGTCAAATACCAAGGAGAATATTTCCATCCTTTCACCCAGAACCCCTTTGAACACAATTGGCTAAAAATATGCGCATATATTAACAGCAATAATTTACCATTCATTTAATTTATTAATTTGCTCATTTAATGTAATATCTCCCATAGGAAGGTGTAGTCTTTTCATTTACTTCAAAAATATTAAATAAGAACACTAATAATGAGAGCAACAGTAAATTTTAAAATTGCAACCCATTCCTATTAAGTGTTTTGAGGACTGTAATGCTACATTAAATCTAATGAGCTGTGATTGATATTTGTCCCCATGTCTTGGTTGTTGCTGGCCAGCATGTCATTAGTTCCTTGTCCATGCAGGGCCCCCATTCCACCGAGTTGTGAAAGCATGCCATTCTGGTCTGAACCAAATGTAGCTTGGTCCAAAGCATTAGCCTGTTGTTGCTGCTGAGATGGCTGCTGCAGTTGTTGTGGAGGTGCTACCATGCCAGTGTGATGTGGGGCAAGATGACCAGGGTGTGGGGAGCCCGTCTGGGGAGAGATTCGGTGTGGAGAAGGCTGAGGCTGCATCCGAGGAGATGGACTAGAGTTTGGTGGCAGAGACTGGGGCCGTGGTGATGGCTGAGGTGACCGCACCTGGTTGCTAAGGGAAGTGGACAATTGTTGGCCCTGTAAATGTGGAGACTGGGACATTGGCTGTTGAGGGCTCATGGGATTATGTTGAGCAGGAGATCCACCACCTCGGTGCTGCTGTTGCTGCTGCTGAAGGAGCCTTTGATGCAGTGCTTGCTGAATGATGGCCTGGGAAGGTTGAGGCTGAGAACCACCTTGAGGGGGCTGTAATTGCTGCTGCTGAAGCGAACTACCACTATCACTTCCTTGAAGCCCACCCATGGCATTCTGCTGCTGCTGCATCAGCAGCCTCTGTTTCAAAGCTGCTGCCCCCATTTGCTGAGACATGGATCCTGAATAATTCTGTTGCATCCCAACCTGTGGTCCTCCTTGTTGCTGTTGTGGGAGTCCACTGTTTTGACCTTGACCTGGCTGCTGACCCGGCATCCCTGGCTGACCAAGATAACCTTGCTGTGACTGGGGATGTTGAAACTGACCAAGATTTCCCATCTGCTGCTGCTGCTGCAAATGTTTCCTCATGAATTCTTTGAACTGGGGAGACATATTGGCCATGTTTGAGACTTGACCAGGCACAACACCATGTTGCTGCTGCAAAGCCATTTGCTGCTGCATATTCACACCCATAAGGGAACGTTGTTGAAGTGGGTTTGCGGGGGGCATGCCATTCCCTTGGCCCATGTGCATACTTGGTTGACTGCCCCCTGTATTTACATTTACCTGCTGGCTTTCTATGCCCGCTGGGCCCGAACCTCCAACACCAGGCCCACCTCTTCCAAGGTATTTTGGCACTCGCTGCTTAACAAATGTTGCCATAAGCTGTGGATTTGAGCGCAATATCTTAAGAACCTGCTGCTGTTGAAGGGGGGAGCTGGGAGAACGCAGAGTTCTAAGAAGATCTTGCAAGGCACTCTGAAGGAGACCTCCATTGCCGGTCCCTGGGTTTGTAGCTCCACCTGGGCCACCCATCATACCCATCATTCCTGGTTGCCCCTGTTGTTGGGGAAGCGGCTGCTGTACCACCTGTTGTGGTTGTTGCCCAGTAACCATTCCTGCATGACCCATTTGGCTCATCACTGCTCGCTGCTGAGGGGGCATACCAGAGGTTCCCCATTGCTGCTGTGGAGGCTGGAGCTGAGGCCCACCCTGTGGAGCCTGTGTCATTTGCACTTGGGAAGGAAGTTGGCTCTGAGGCCCTCCTTGTTGCTGCATGCCAGGTCCTACCACACCTTGCTGTTGTTCAATTTGAGCCCTGGATACAGTGGATTGTGCCTGGGGTTGTAAACCTTGGGGCCCCACCATCCCTGCTCCAGGGTGGTTCAGACCCATTGGGTTTTGTGTCTGAGGCCCCTGGTGCAGGGTGTGTGGGGCCATTATCCCTGGTCCTTGACTCATCTGCAGACTTTTTTGTTTAGCCATTTGCCTTTGAGTCTCTGCCACTCGCTGAATCTTCAAGGCCATTTCTAGGGCAGCAGGAGGAGGACCAGAGGGCTGTGGTGAGGGAAATGCTGACTGACCCGTGTTTGACTGTTGTTGCTGGGGCAGAGTGGCTGGGCCCATGCCAGGTTTCCCCATTGACTGAGAAAGTGGAGAGGAACTCTGAGGTCTTTGCACATATGGAGGAAGGCTGCTGGGATGCTGAAGCTGCGTTACTGAGGATGGTTGTGGTTGTTGCTGCATCTGTTGCTGTGGAGAGCTCATCATCCCACCACTGACAGGGAGCTGTTGGAACTGATGATGCTGCACCATTCCTGCAAGTTGCTGCTGCTGAGGACCTCCTGCAACTCCAGGCTGTGGGACAGGAGTTGGACATTGTTGAGTTGGTTGCTGCAGGACAGGAGGTTGAGTACTTTGGGTGGGTGTCCCAGGGCCAGTTGTGCCATTGTTGCTGGGTGATGGTAACCCTTCATTTCCACCAATTAATGGTTGGCCTGTTCTTTGCATGCTAGCCACCCTTCTCCGAAGCATCTGAGCTTGCTGAACCCGGTGCTGAAGCTGCTGTTGACGCAGTTTCTGCTTGATGTTCAGGCAGAAAGGCACTGGACATTTGTTCTCTTGGCAGTGTTTAGCATGGTAACAGCACAGTGCAATTAGCTGCTTGCAGATAGGGCAACCACCATTGGTTTTACGCTTACAGCCCTTGGTGTGCTGGACGACTCTCTTCATCTTTTGACAGGATGGAAGTGAACAGTTGGCATTGCGGCACTGGCAAGCATGTACTAGAGACTGAATGCAACGCTGAATGCTAAGACGACGCGAGTCACCGGGACTCTGCATGGAGGCTGCAGCTTGGTTGTTGCTCTCATCATCCAGGCCCAGGCCCAGCTTCTCCATCTTGTGCTCATGACCCTTTGTATTGTAGCAAGTGATGCAAAGGTCATAATCCTGCAATAAGAGATTATGTGGTGGATTTATTGAATCACAGACAGAACCCTAACCTTAATCATGATAAATCTAGATTGTGGATTTTATTAAGTACATTACATAGTCCTTTTAAATGTACTCCCCATTATCAGTTTCTGCCCTAGATGCAGAAGCTAATTAAATATTTCTTACCTCACATACAGTGCAGTGGAAGCGTGTCTCAACATGGTGTTTGCATTCATTACAGGTATAGACAAATCGATCTTGACTCTGGTTATGCAGCTCTACCAGCATACACATCGAACTCCATTTGGACCGCCTCAATGAGGAAAACTCCAAGTGTTTCTCCCGTGCCAGTGTAAGGAAAGCATCTCGCCCATCCATCAGGTCACACGCCATTAATGGATCTGGGTCCATGATTGGTGGAAGAGCATTGGAATTGGGCCCAGCAATCAGCCGGATGACAAAGAACACCTTAAAGAAATAAAAATTAGAACACCAAGTTTCCCCTCAAATTAAAACCTTGACTTTGCCTCTGTCCTACCTCTTTATGCTTCTCCATGGTGGCATAAAGTTTTTGTGATAGGTCATTCGACACATTTGGCATCCCAGGTTTCTTCTTGTTGGCTCGGCTCATACTGCTCTTGTTCTTGCTCGTCTTTTTATTGTTCTTTTTCTTGGCATTCTTGCTGTCGCCCTTCGTAGCCTAGGGGGTGCAACGTGGTATAAAATCAAACTGACTAAAGGGTTAATGTAACTATAGTGAAGACACTCCAACTTACGTCTACACTTTCACTGGCAGTACTGTTCTCCTCCCGTTTTCTCTCCTCTTCCTCCTGTTCCAACTCCTTGATGCTTTCTTCAAGCACATTGGGCCAGAAGTCACCCTCAAAATAAGGCAACTCTTTGGCACTAGTGAGACGATCCTCTGTCGCCTGTTTAAATATGTCCTGCACGGGGGG
>JAQMYJ010000006.1:11336949-11352066 GCA_030014305.1 Clarias laeviceps | reverse complement strand
GTTCAAAGGAGATTAATGCATTTTTTGGACGCCTTCAGCATTCCTTTACCATGTAGAAAGAAATAAAAATCAGGAACGATCATGGAGTTAGAAAGTGACCCCAAACTTTTGAACGGTTTTATATATATATATAATTTTTTTTTTTTTTTTTTATGTATTTGAGATCATTGCACAAATAATCACATTAAAAAGCTAAGTTTAAATAGTAAGGACAAAAAACAAACAAATTTTAGTGTTCATGAGTGGTGAAGGATACATACAGGAATTCCCAGAAGTGATGGATCCACAGGCTGACGGAAGGGGAGAGACTCCGGGTCCTGACGATAGAGAGACTCCAGTGTGGGCATGAGAGCCTGTCTCAACTCCTCAGGTTTGAAAACTGGTCCGACAAAAAAAAGGAGGGTTAGAACTAATAGGTAGTTTTAATGCGTTTCATAAAATTTTCATTCACTCTGAAAATATACCAGCATTTCCCCTATATTAGTACAGGCATGGCGGGCTTCCGTGCCAACAAGATTCCCTGCCATGCCTACAAAACAGGCCATTGCTTTTAATCTAACACTGTCCAATGTACTGTAACTGTTGGAAGATTAGTAATGTGGCTACATGGTACTACCAAATATGGCATTTCTTTTAGTTATGGTAGACTAGAACAGAAGTTTTGTTAGATGCTGCTCTGATTACCTACAATGCCTCTACCTCACTGAACTACTGAACTTGCTCTCCTCCCTAATGAGCACTGCAGGTGTTATGTACTAGAGGGCATTTTAGTCCATACGTCAAATTCAGCAGGTAATGAATAACTAATAAATGTAGTGTTGTGGACAATTAGCTTGTATAGTCAATGTTTAATGCTGACAGAATAAAGCTGCAATGCAGAATTCCCCACAGAGACATTTTTTGCTTTCCAAGCAAACATGCTATCTTGGAGCTAATGCTACCAATAAGCTTCAGCTTACTGGAATATAGTATATTTGAAAACGTTATATCACTGTTTTAGGGGACAGAAAAGTACATAAATATTTGTTTTATAACTATATATCTAATCTTGTTAGTATTCCCTCTTTAAATTCTGTGAGATTTTGTGTAAAAACAAATCATCTGATCGTAGTCCGACACCAAGTTACCCTGACATGATTCAAAATCTTGTAAATCCAGCTTTAGCAGCAATAACCTGAAGTAAGTTTCCTGTATGACCATAGGTCTCAGATAATTGTGGAGGACTTTTCCATTCTTCTTTACACCTTCTTTGAGGTTTTGGGCATTTGCTTATGCACAGCTCTCTCAAGGTCCCACCACGCCATTTCAATTTAGTTAAGGTCTGGACTGCCAGAATCCCTCACTGTAGAACGGTAAACTCCAAATTGTTTGTAAACGTTTTATAATCCCCTCCAGGCTGATGTGCAGCAACAACTGCTTCTCTAATACCATTGCTTATGTCTTCCCTTCTTTGCATTGTGTTTACACACACCTGAATGAACACAATTCAGTATGCACACTTATGGAAATTACCTATCAAAAGTCTTGTTGGGTGAGAAACAAATAATCAAAGTTTTAGAGCATAAATGCAAAAACCTCCGTCTTCCTCCTGCCACCATGCCTGAACGATTTTCTAGGGAAAAACACTATACTATTGTTGGTAATTGCGTTAAGCCAAGAAATTCTACATTAAAAGTACTTGGGTATATACTTTATGTAAAATTTCCTTGCGGAAAATGTTTCTCACGTTTCTTTTTATTAGGTATCCCAGCTGGAGTGCCAGGGGTGCCTGAACCAATATCTTCTTTAGGCTCAGTCTTCAGGGCAGGCTTTTTGTCCTCCCCTGCTGCCATAGATGTTTCCATGGGAATAATTTTACATCCGTCACTGGATGGCACTTCCTTCTTTATCTAAGGAAAGCAGGAACATTTTTTTTTTTCAATAACAGAATTGAAAATATTAGGCAAAAATTCAGGCTTTAAAAACAATTTTTAAAAAATAGCTGAAAAGCAACAATGATCGGGCCCCATGCACCTGTATCATCACTGCTCAGGCGCACAAGAAATGCAGTGGGCACATGCGACAAATGTGACATTTTAGGTCTATTGAAACTGATCACAGAAATGTAGACTAATGTCAAAAGCTATACACATACACACAGGTGCAGCTCAATAAATTGGAATATCGTCGAAAAGTTGATTTATTTCAGTAATTCAATTCAACAAGTAAATGTGAATATTCATTACACATATACTGCTGTATAAAATTTATTCCTTTTCATTTTGATGATTTATGGCTTAAAGCTAATGAAAACCCAAAATTCAGTATCTCAGGAAATTTGAATAATGTGAAAAAACTTCAACATTGGACTCATGGTGTCACACTCCGTAATCAGCTAATTGATTCAAAACACCTGCAAAAGGTCTCTCAGTCTGGTTCAGTAGGCTGGCTGTTCACAGAGTGCTGTAGGATTTTTGAACTCCATTCAAGAATTTAGGGGGAGATTCACAAATAGTGGACTGCAGCTGGAGTCAGTGCTTCGACCACACACAAACATATCCAGGACATGGGCTACGATGGTCACATTTCTTGTGTCAAGCCACTCTTGAACCAGGGACACCATCAGGGGTCTTACCTGGGCTAAGGACAAAAAGGACTGGACGGTTGCTCAGTGGGCCAAAGTCTTCTTTTCAGATGAAAGTAAATTTGCATTTCATTAGGAAATCAAGGTCCCAGAGTCTGGAGGAAGACAAAAGATGCACAGAATTCAAGTTTCTTGAAGTCCAGTGTCAAGTTTGCACAATCAGTGGTAGTTTGGGGAGCCAGGTCATCTGCTGGTGTTGGTCCACTGTGTTTAGGTCCAAGGTCAGCGTAGGCGTCTGCCAGGAGGTTTTAGAGCACTTCATGCTTCCCTGTGCTGACCAGCTTTATGGAGATGCTTGTTCCATTTTCCAGCAGGACTTGGCACTTGCCCCCACTGCTAAAAGTACTAATAACTGTTTAAGGACCATGGTATCCCTGTACTTGATTTTGCTGGACACTCACCCCAAACCCCACAGAGAATCTATGGAGTATTGTGAAGATGCAAGACACCAGAACCAACAACACAGAAGAGCTGAAGGACAATATCAGAACAATCTCAACAGTACCTCTTCATTCAAAGGAAACCGCGTCCAAAATGTTCATACTTTTCAGTAGTACAACATTTGTGGTAAATATTTTTTTCATTGGTCTTAAGTAATATTAAAATTTTCTGAGATACTGAGATTTCTGAGAATTCTGGGGTTTCATTAGCTGTAAACCATAATCAAAATTTAAATAAAAAAATAAAATAAAAATAAACCCCTAAAATACCAGTCTGTGTGTAATAAATCTATAATACGATGTTAACTTTAAGTGAATTACTGAATTAAATAAACTTTTCTATGATCTTGTAATTTATTGAGATACACTTGTTTACAGAAATGTATCTATGTATCCATAGATGCATGCATGTATGCATGTTCAGACCATTAAGCCATATTTAAAAAATAAAGGGATGAAGCTTCATCTAGTGGACATTGTTTAGTACTGCAGCAGTGAGACCAAAAACGTGTCAAATCAAAAGAATTTAATACATTTGTTGTGAGCCGCTTGAGCATAAAAATAATCAAACCTCCTCACAACAGTATAAATATTTTAAACATTTGGACTTTCCACTTTTAAGATACATTACATTAATAAGAACATGAAATTTCTTTTATGTCCTTATTTAAACCCTCAGAATAGCAACAACATTTAAGATATCTCAAATTCCTTTGGAATTTCATTGGTTGAGTTTTGCAAACAAACAAAATAACTGACTTCCTGTGGAAAAGACCCAATGACATGCAGTGAGAAAGTTGTTAAGCTCAAGCTGTACTGAGTTTGACATGTATATGTGCAAGTGTCTATGAGCTATGCAGCAAGATTTTCCAAAGGGTGCTGAGAAGGACGTGTGCCTCTACTAGATCATCTACCTATACGTTTACTCAGACATACAAAACCAGATATAACTGAACCCTTTTTAAAAACAGTCCAGTAGTCCTAACATTTCAAAAGCTAGGTTCCTCAACAGTTTAAGGTAGAAGTTACTAAACTTCAAATTAAAAATCCTGACCTTGACCCTTGTCAGTACTCAACCTATAGTCTAATACATGCATGGGATGGACAACGCTGTCTAGGTTTCCTTTGGGTACCAATTTGTGAACATGGTATAGTGGGTAAAATAATTATTTGATTCCTAGTAGATTTTGTAAAGTTTGCCCACTTACCTAGAAATGAAAGATCTATAATTTTTATCATAAGCTTATTTTAAAGGATAGAGACAGAATATCAACCAAAAAAAAAAAGACATGATAAAAGGTTATAAATTGATTTGCATTTCAATGAGGAAAATAAGTATTTAATCCCCTACCAACCATCAATAATTCTAGATCCCACAAAGGATATAAGCTCATGTGGTACACAAATTTAAAAAGGTGCTCCACATTTATACACAACTCATGTATAAAAGGCACCTGTCCACAGAATCTCCATCTTCCATTCCAAGGACATCAGGGACAAGATTGTAGACCTGCACAAGGCTGGAACGAGGTACAAGACCAACAGCAAGAAGCTTGGTGAAAAGGATATTGAAATGGAAGTAATTGGTCCCCCGCCTGAAGAAGGCACATGTACAGACCCATCTGAAGTTTGCCAATGAACAAAGAAGGATGGGGAGAAAATTCTGTGGTCAAAATTGAGCTCTTTGGCATCAACTCGACTTGCAGGGGATCAAATAATTCTTCTCTCCACTGTATTAGTTTTCAGTATTATGCTGAGGACACCAGCTTAACAGAATCAAGGAATGTGTGAAGGACATTAGACAATAGATGCTTATTAATTTCCTCTTACTTAATGCTGATAAGACAGAAGTACTGGTACCAAGACCACATGGAGCTAGAAGTAAGCTTTCTGCTCACACAGTAACTCTGGATGGCTTTTCTGTATGAACATATGCAGAGATTATTGATTCCAGTCTTTCACTTGAAGCTCAAGTAGACAATATTACTAGGATAGCCTTCTTTCCACTCAGATATAATAAAAAATAAATTGTCACTACACAATGCAGAAAAACTAGTTTCTGCTTTTGTTACCTCTACTTTGGATTACCATAATGCTTTACTGGGTGTTCTACCATGTGCATCAACAAGCTCCAGTTACTCCAGAATGCAGCACCCAGTGTCCTTTTTAGGACCAAAATATATCCCAGGCTCCCAGTGAAATTTCGCACCGAGTCGACAGCCACAACAACAGTCTGGGAAGTCTGGAAATATACTCAGCAAAAAAAAGAAACGTCCTCTGACTTTCAGCGGTTTTTACTTTCAGTAAACTTAATGTGTAAATATTTGTATGAACACTAAAAGAGTCAACACCATAAGACATAAACTAAAGATGTTTCACAATGTGTCCCTGAATGAAGGGACTTTTTTCTGAAGCAAAAACATGTGGTAAAGTCTGCCAAAAGCTTTAACACAACAAAATTATCTGCAAAGGCAGCAGCTAAATCTTGTAAGTGGACCTTCACTCAACCGCCTATAGTGGAAGCGCTCAAAAAGCTTGAGCCTTTCTCTGCAAAGAGTAAAAAGGCTAAAACCATCATGACAAAAATAATTAATAGACAAATAAAGAGCCATTCCCAGCTCTGGCCAAGGCAGCCAGGGTTTATCTTACCACTCCATGCATGTGGGTTGACAGTGAGCTGCACACATTTTGGATAAGTGGAATAGACGGTCTCTTAAATGTAGAAATTCTGATATTTATGAAGAAATGCCTGACCTCACTATTTACTAATGAATAGGTATGATTAGCTTGCCAAATACAAAGTGACTGTTTATTCAACATGTCTGCTAGTGTTTTATGATCATGTTCGGTGCAGAGTTTCAATTTGTTATTCACTGACGCAGACTCATTCCATAACTTTGTTCTATAATAAGTGAATTTAATAGCACAGTCGCATTATAGATAAGCATTTCGGCATTTCTGAGAGCCCCTTGAGGCTAGTTAAATAATGGGAAAAAATTGTTCTTTTGTCCATCACAGGCTATTCTATTGGTTTCAGTTTGTTTATGATCTACATTGAATAAGAGAATATGCTGGACAATAATAAAATATGCTGCCTACGTTGCCTTCCAATCAATAAAAGTTACATTTATGATGTACTTTCTACGATAAATAAATAAACTAATAAAAGAATCACAATAACCCTCACACTCTTGGGATCAGTGATCAGGGATTGGTGATCACCCGTTATAAAAACCCTGGTCGGAGGACCCAAAGTTTGCATGGATTTTAAAATACTACTACAGTATTGACCTATAAAGCACTAAATGGACTTGCACCATGGTACCCGAGTGAACCGCTAGTGTTTTATGATCTGCCAAGCCTACTTCGATCAAGGAGTGCAGGCTGCTTGTCTGTACCTCGTATTATCAAAACTACAGTACGGAGTGGAGCTTTTACTTATAAAGCCAGAAGGTTATGATACAGCCTTCCAATAAATGTTTGAGACTCAGTGTTTAAGTCTAGGCTGAAAACGTATCTATTTAGCCAAGCATTTTGTGAATAGATTTGCCTTGGGTAAAGGTGCAGTTCTGGGTGACTCATGGACAGAGTTTTATGGCGAACTGGGTTCCCCACTATCATTAATCACTCAGGTTTGTTGACAACTAAATTGACTGGTTGCTTTACTTCCCAGGGAGCCCTCATGTCTGGTGTTTCCTTCTGGCTCTCCCTTTTAGTTATGCTATCATAGTCAGTCCTGCCAATATACACTGACCTTATCCATTATAAGACCCAACTGTTCTCTTTCTCTCTGCATATTTCATACACATCTCCCTTCCCAATTTTCTTTTGATTCTGTAAAGCTGCGTTTCGATAATGATCACTGTTAAAAGCGCTATACAAATAAAACTGAACTGAATTGTTAAAAGCACTGTACTGTATAGGGCTCCCTGTTGAGTCTGGTTCCTCTCAAGTTTTCATCCTGTTGTCACCAGTGGCTTGCTAAACTAATAAACTGAATTAAAAATGTATACATATTTAGTCACTTTTCAAACTTATTTCCGTGTGTTTTTTTATTCTAAAAAGATGCTTTGCAACAATGACCATTGTTAAAAGCACTATATAGTATAAATAAAACTATTTAATTGCAGTTATTTTGGTTACATGCGAAGGACGAACTTAAGTGTCTGGTGCATTAAGCCAGTCTTTATCAGCCCACAAGATTTCCCTTTGGGATTTACCTCAGGCTTTTCCTCAGCTTTTACATCTACTTTTTTTCCAGTTCTTCCTCCAGTCATTGTCTCTTCCTCATCCACCTCTTCCTCCTCATCCTCCTGCTCCACCTTGGGCTCAAGGGTGGCGGCAACGTCTGAGGGTACCTGCTGGGAAGATGCCTCAGCACTGCTTACAGAAGCAGGAGTAGAAGCCTGGCCATCTACTGGCAGAGGGCCCTTCTGAGACAGCTGATGAGTAAAAGAAGAAACAAGAAGATTTAGTAGTCATAAGAAATGCAAAACTTACACCATCAAGACAAAAAGACAGATAATCGGTACTTCACTGTCAACTTGTTCTAGACCGTAGAATGTGGCAGGGTGGAAAAACTCACTGGAGTGGGTGGATGCTGAGGCATAAGGCCAGCGCTGGGTGTTGAAGGAGGCCCTCCTAATGGCTGCTGTAGCTGCATAGCTTTGTCAGCGTTAGCAGACTGAGGTAGCTGCTGCTGACCGGCACCCAAGCTTATGTGGGGCAAACTGGGGGTGTGAGGCTGTGGAGTCTGTGAACCTGGTAAGCTTGGAGGAGGTGTGAGGTGTGGAGTGGGTGTGCGGCTGCGTGCTGGAGAGGGAGAGCTCTGTCGGACAGCTGGACAGTGGGAAAGGCTAATGGACTGAGAAGGGGTGGATGATGGAGGCACTCCAACCCCATTGTTGGGGCCTAGAGAACCCAGTGATGCCCCGCTACCCATTCCCCCAACAGAGCCAGGCTGGGCTAAAGGACTACTGGCTGGCAGCAGTGGTGATGTTGAAACTGGAGCATGCTGAAAAACAAAACACACAGGAGCATGTAAAAGAAACATTCATAATAATTCAGCCCTTAATGGAAGGTGTATAAATGAAAAACAAAAAACACCCGGACAAAGAGAAGTCATCCGTGTGTGTACATTCCCGAAGCACAAATTATTATTTATGAAGGGTAATATCAGGTACATCAAAAGAGTAAAAGCAATTAAAAAGTTACACATATACTGCAATAGATAAAACACAAAAAGCAAGAGACCCAGCATGCAGTAGAAGCTCCGTCTTTATAACCTTCTTTTGGGACATGAATGGTCCTATTCTGATGTGTTTCAGGAACATGGTCAATCAGTGAACAGTACCGGGTACTGTGCTGTGCTTAGAAAGAGACTGAAACCTGCAGGTCACAGCAAAAGAAGAGAAACCTTCTTGCTGCTCTGTGAAAATACACATCTCCAGGCGGAGGTGGAGGCAATACAAGAGCTGCAGTTTAAATCTCCCTTACAGCCCTGATTGGACACAATGCAACAGTGATGTCTTTGGCCGACTTAAAGAAGCTCTATGTGGTTGCAGGTTCACCTCTGATGAGGTTAAGGAAGTTGTGTAGACCTGCATTCAGGAGCAGCTGAAAAGCTTTTTAATTTTAAATAAGTTAGACGAATGATAAAGTGCACTGTCCTGCAGGGAGCCTACGTGGAAAAGTGCAGCTACCAGTATTAAAGGTTAAGCTGCCATTATTTTTTTGATTATCCCTTGATTTGAATTGATCATTTAAAGATGCGAGAAAGTCTATACTCATTTTATTTATTTATTAAAAACCTTTAGGACCACAAATCCCTGTTGTTTAATGTTGTGGCTGGTCTATCTCAAATCTGCAGTGCTTGCTGGGGTTTGACAAACAGTGCTAAATGGGAATTTCCTCTTACCTGGGCCATGCCACCCTGAGAGCCAGACTGTGCTATACCAACCGGCCCAGTACCAAGCATTGGGCTTGAACCCTGAAACTGGCTGGATGGCAGATACTGATTCTGCATTTGTGCAACATTAGGTGGTGGCATCTTTGTAGGCCCCATAGGCATCTGAAATATTAAAAAATTAACGCTAACATTATGCACAAGTCTGTCTTCATATTTTAGGATTTCAAGCAGACAGTAACTGCGTGATTAAATGTTATACCTTACAGTTCAAGAGAGGGACCATTGTAACGGTCAGGGCTATGTTTGCAAATGATTACTAGTAATGCTGTACAGTTAATCGCATAAAAGGGAAAAATCACAATATGGACCTGTACAATTATTTAATTGCAAAAGTTTGCAATTTATTACAGGTAATATTTGCACAGTCAGGAATTTATGTAGAGTTTGCCAATTTAAGTACAGTGAACCTCAGCATACGAATGCCCTCCCTTAATGCCTCCTCAAGTCATAGCATGGTTTGAAAAAAATGAGCGAAATGGTGAATGTGGCTTATTTAGAGGCCACAGGATACCTGAGATCTGGGGATGAGGGCTGAGTCACAAGCTGATAACTTGATCCAAATCTGGTTAATGTCAGGTCCAAAACAAACTTGGGTGGCTCCCAAAAGATTTGACCAATCTTCTCCATTTCAAGTTCATACAAAGCATGAGAGTCAGCTCTCCATTTTGATAGAATTTGTGTGATCATGCGTCCAAAATAGTGCATGTGTCCGTGAGAGAATTTTTTGCTGAATCAGACGTGAAACCCATTGGAGTATGGAGTGATTTTTTGGGCATGATTTTACTAACAACAGAGTTTTTTTTTTTTTTTTTTTTAGCTCTTTAACGTGGCATGTCTCAGTTTCCAATGGGACCAAAACCAGCCATACCGTTCTTAACCCAGTCACTCCACCAGTACAACCCGCATTAAATGCAAAAGTTTTTGCGCTTCCAAAAATAGAATTATAGTAGGGGAAGGTACCCTTACTTCAGATGACGAAATATGGCTGCAACAAAAACAGTCCCCGCCTTTCTTATTTTAAAATAATAATTAGATCTTTTGCTTAAACACCTGAAAAAGCACACCGATGGCAGGGTCAGAATAAGGTCCCAATAGCTTGAATCCATGAGCCTAACCAGTCCAGACTGGTAGAAGCGGTGTAATGGTGTGTTGAAGGTTTCCTTGGCACACTTTGGGGCCGTTAATATCAAAATCACTTGAATGCCACGGCTTATTTGAGTATTGTTACTGACAATGTGCATGACCACAGTTAACCCCTGGGCTACAATTTACCCCTTCTACTAATGGCTACTTCCAAGATAAACAGGGAACATGTTACAAAGCAAAATTAATCTCAAACAGGTTTCATGAACATGAGTTTAATGGTCATCAGCAATTCTCAGTCACCAAATATCCACAAGATTGTTATAATTGGTTCTAACTGATTTTTAAATCAGTTTTTCCACCACATGCATTTAACCCCTTGCCGAATTACTATAGTTTTTACAGCCTTTTTTTTTTTTTGGATTCCCCCAAATATTCAACGTTTCTTGCCTTAGTATAAAGCAATCAAATTGAAAAAATTACCCGACACATTTAATATACAGTACCTACTGTGAAAACATAGTATGACCATGGTTTTAAAAGAGGACAGGGTAAACTACAGAAATCTTTGTTTTATTAGAATACATGCAGTCAGATACAGGACAAGTGTAGCGATGTGCAGCCTGTTGGCATGTGAAAATAACAGCCAGGTGGGTGTCTTGAAATTAATTATAAGCAACAAAGACTTTTGTTCAAGGTAACTTTCCTTATTTTATAGAATATACAAATTACTCAAAACCGTTATTTTATTTGTTGCAGGTTTTTAAGAACACAATAATTGTCTCTAAATGTCAAAATGCTGCTGAAAATACAATTATTGAATAAAGGGCTTGACCTCATCAAATCTCAGCACTAACCTGTAGTACACACAGATCAATACATATTGACCCTTAATACAGTTGTAAAAAATTAATAGAATGCACAAATTGTACACTCGTGAAAAATACCAAGCAAAAGTCATTGCATCAAAGAAATGTATATATATTTTTTTCCAAATCCTAGAGAGCACTTGCAAGCATTGGACAGTTCATCAGACCATTTAATTGAACGCAGCCGTGCCGTATTATCACATGCTTTTGTACTTCATCAATTAAATGATCTGATGAATGCAGCCCTGCCATATTATCACGCATGTACTAACCACGCATTTGTTGAAAAAGAGTGGGCTACACAAATTTACCTGGTTACGGTATGAAAAGCCTTAGTTAGCAGTCAGGCAAAACGGGAGAAATGGCTATTGGGTGAGAATTCACCATGACTACAACTGAGTGGAAAAACTGTAGTAGTGCATGTATAAAAGAGTTATAAACATTTAACATGCTTTCAATTCAACATGCTTTCAGAACTACCTTTAGTTTCTGGACATAAAGCAATCTTTCATGGACAATTTCTAATGATATGTGCATTAAGCAGAGTTCTGGAACATCTAATTATTTAAACTAGTTTTAGGTTGGCGAGGTCCATCAGTTTACTCACCTGGTTGAGGGGGCTACCAAGTGGAAGGGGAGGAGTGGATCTCGGAGCCATGGGCATTTGATTAAATGGACTCATTCCTATCCCAGAGAGAAACATTTAAATGAGTGCATATTATGTACCATATGTATATTTTACCATTTACTACTAAAATTGTGGCAACACTTCGTATCTAATAAACAGACCAGCAGGGTTCTGCATCCTGTTACCCATCGGGCTTGGTCCTGTGGGCCGCACCATTAATGGATCAGATAAAGGACCATCTGCTGAGAGAACAAAGAATTGTTTACTAAGATCTCATCATAGGAAAGACTGTTCTCAAGATAGCACTTTGAACTGAGGACAAGCACTAGTCTACTGACTTGGGGGTAGTCCTGTAGGTGGTCCCTGCGGCATCCCAGTAGGTGGCATTCCAGGCTGAGTGGGCATCATACCTTGTTTCTGCAACCTCATCCGCCTTTTCTCCTCCAGTTCCTTCTGTATCTTGTAGATCTTCTCTGCTAGCAAGTGGTAGTACTCTGCCTACAGGATGTATTAAAGGAAAAATAAAGTCTTAAGTGAAGACCAAGACTTAATAAGTAAAGGAAAAACATACAACAGTCAACATGGCCTATGGAGGAATCGTTACCCTGCTGTTTGCAGATTCATACATGTCACCCTCCACTTTACGAGCATAAGCCACTAGATTCTCCATGCGCCGGTCCTTTAGTGCAGCTGGATCTGGGGTAGGGAAGATGGCCTGGACACTGTTTAAAAACAAGCAGACACAACTTACTGACTAGAGCACAAACACAATGTTATAAATCAGAAATTTTTAGAACAAGTTAACAGGAATTTGTATACCAATTATTTTTCCTTTAGCCTGGATTACTGCACATATCTATCAAAGCGTTTCACCAAACATTATTACATTATGTAACTACTGTCACTTTCACTTGCCTGGTGGGGAAGCTAAATAATTAGTGATTTGTCCACCTCAGCATCTAACTTGAATAATTATGAAAAAGTGCATACAGTTTGTGGACAAGATGGTTGCGCAGATCCTGGGTGATGTCTTCATGCCAGTTCTTTCTCATGCCAGCACCAGCAGAGGGAGAGGCGACAGGCAATGAGCTCATATTGCCCACACCACTATCATTCAACAAACTAAAAGAAAGAGCAATGGAACGATGTCTTTAAACATGCATGTGAAAATATTAAGAGGGATATAATAGAAGGTCAAGTCACAGGTTTCCAGAATTGGAAACCTGATTGCTTTGCTTACTTTTGAGCATTCATGTGAACATGCAGCATAGGATCTTGAAGAAGGTTAGACGATTGACTCTGCGGTTGGACACCAACAGGCCCATTCACCCCCATTGGGTTCCCACCTGGTAAAGCATGTGCAGTATACGAGTCACCTCAAACACAATTCATTTAGCCATTAATAAGCCAAACATTTTAGTAACTTGGTAGAAGGTTTTAAATCAATCAACGTGCAGTCTTTGTTAGACTTACCCATTGACGTGTTGAGTGGCCTAGGTGTTTGTTGGGTGGGTTGAGTTGGTGTCGGGTTGCTCTGGTAGGTGAGTCCCAGAGCTGCATAAGCTCGCTCAATGGAGCTAGGGTCTATCGGACCTGGAGTGTTAAGACTGGGGGCATTGTGTGGGCCACCTGGTGCAGTACTCAAAGCGGTACCTAAGCCCACACTAGCATTGCTTAGTAGGGCTGTGGTTGGGGAAGATAGGGGTAGAGGTGTGATTAAACTATGCAGCAAAAATTGTAGAAAAAAATATTTAAGCTGTCACTTTTTAAGTAAACTCTAAATTGAGTACTGATGTGCAGGACTAAAGTTTAAAACACTGCACGAGAGCTATACAGAAAATAATGCAAATATGGGGATAAATTATTAGACAGCAGTTAGTTCCGACCAAGCAATCTGATTGGATAAGAGGCTTTCCACGAGTGATAATGCACAGTAACACCATTGGGACATTTAACTACATGCAGCACTCCGCATCCCAGGTGTTCTAGTTCAGTTACATTGACTGTTGGTCGCAGCCTGACTGAAAGTAGGTCTGTATTATCCGCCTTACTGGGGAGAGAGCAGCTGCCTGCCGAAAAACGCATTCAAAACCAGTCAGAGAGGCACTTTCAGCAAGAAAACACATTTGATAACGTTATGGCATATTGAAAAAAATAAATAAATTAAAATAATAATAAAATGTACTCCTTAATAACTCCTTCTAAGGCATGAGAGGAGATTTACAGGACTATCCATCACCTCCATGGTTTATCCTCCTCATCTAGTACCAGTAAGAACTTTAAACTTTCGCCCCGTTTATTATACTAACTGCCGGTTGTCAGCTCTGCTAGTCGCGGTTATTTAATACCACCGTTTGAGGAATGATGCGAGTGCCTGTGACGGTTTGGCCACATCACAACCGTCCTATAGCCAGCAGTACAGTACTACCTCATGTGTGGTATTGCTTAATTATTAACCAAATCAGTCATTCAAAGTGCACATGTTGGTAAAGCAATTCTTCCACTACAATAGCTCTTGATTCATACACATACACATTCCATACAAACTTAAATAATTCTTTTGATTGTGTAAAGCTGCTTTGCGACAATGACAATTGTTAAAAGCACTATACAAATACTAAATTGAACTGAATTCTTCCATCATAGAGTTCTTTTAAAAAAAAGTTATGCCCACTTTTGCATTACTTTCAGTCTGGCCTTATACATCATACTAGTCAGGTAGCACACACACAAAGACAAACAGCAACTGGTGAAATGATACACACACTCACACTGTTGATTCCTCTTATCTCCTGCATGCTTCAGTGGCAAACACACAGGGCAGTCATGTCGCGTACAGTTCTTCCAGTGGGAGATGATCTGTCGTGATGATGCACAATGTGCCACTGGAAATTAAAGTGAAAATTATTTGTTTTTATAATTTATTAAGGGGAGAAACTATGGGATCATTTGGGATCACAATGTTTTAAGAGACTCACTTGATTACCGTTGAATGCTGGCAAATTACCTGACTATTCAACTGAACACAAACTTTTGCCTAAAATCAGATTAAAGCAATTAACTGATTCTGAAATATGATAAATGATAGCTGGATTTGGGCCCAATAATCAGGTAAACATAACGTTAAATTTTATTTATTTACTTATTTTTAATATATAATTTTCTCAGCTTTGTATGTGTAAATGGAGATGTAACTTACTGGTGTTTACCAGTAAGTTACATACAAAATTAGGGTGATGGAATAAAAATAAATAAATAACATATGGATTTTTTTTTTTTTTTAGCACTACTCTATTACTTACTCATTAAACTACTTGGAAATTTTCTTCAGAATAAAGTATCTGTCTATCTATCTAAAAACCATAACACACTATAAATGTATATACAGTCATGGCCAAAAGTTTTGAGAATTACATAAATATTGGAAAGTGGAAAAGTTGCTGCTTAAGTTTTTATAATAGCAATTTGCATATACTCCAGAATGTTATGAAGAGTGATCAGATGAA
>JAQMYJ010000006.1:11319795-11336849 GCA_030014305.1 Clarias laeviceps | reverse complement strand
TATTAAAAATCTTTGCTCGTCTTGCGGAACACTCGTAAACCGCGTTACTCGTAATCCGAGGTTCCACTGTATATGTTTATCATGCATGTATAATTATGTACAATTCACTCAGTATTTCCATATATAACTTTAAAAAAAAAATAAACAAACAACAATTTTACTTACAGTACTGTGCAAAAGTCTTGGGCACAGAAAAATATTGCATAAGCAAACGATGCTTTTGAAAACATTTCTGCATAAAAGAAAGAGTAATAAAATAGTTAATATTTGAAGTGAAAACTCATTGCTTAAAATCAGGGGGTTTAGACACAGATTTGTGCAGTTTTATAAGAAAACATCTGTTAGGTTTTACTGAGCTTGCTGAATACGAGTTCTTCTGTTAATTTTGTCATACTCGCTCCTTTCTACTTTTATGCAAATCCCAGGAGCATACATTAGGTTTTTTGTTTCCATCTGAAAACTGGTCTGTCTTGTACTATATTTTTTTTCTTTACAGTCACGCATATATTCTCCTGTAATGTTACTTGAATTACAGGAGATAATGAATGAATTTTTAAGTTATATATGGAAATACTAAATGATTTTGTACATAATTATGCAGACATGATAAACATGTATAACAAAATTGATACAGCATATAATATGGTGCCTAAGATTTTTGCACAGTACTGTATATGACCAAATTCTAGGCCGTCTCAACTTGTGTGTCATACTGCATGTCACAGAACTTCCTTACTGACTGTAAAAGTAGGCAACGTCGTCTACTGTGAAAACAGGTAGGTCAGGCCGAGTTCCTGCCTACGGAGAAACCCTAGATCAGACTGCAGAATGTCTGTAGCAATATATCATATGGCAGGCAGACATAGGGACTGAGGGCCAGCGTGAGGAGCGGCAGCGAGTTGACTGAACACTCCTTTCGCAGGTAATGGTAGCACGCAGTTGTCAGGATTTGCAGGTAGAAGGGGGACTGCGTCTTTTTTTTTTTCTCTCAACACAAAATGCAATACTGATACTTTGTAAACAGGGAAGCAGTATTCAAAGGCATTTTATCATCACCAATCCACCACCAACTGTAGAAAATTTACACTGGACTTCAAGCAACTTGAATTCTGTGCCTCGCTCTTCTTCCTTTATTTCCAATTTAAATGCAAAAACAGACTTTATTTTGAGAGGATAAAAACAACAACAACAAAACTAGTCTTGTACCACTGATCAACAGTCTAGTTCTATTTCTCATCAGCCCAGGTAAAACACTTCAGATCACTCAGAACACTTTCAAGTGATCTCTTTCCTTGATTATGAATGTTATTGGTGATTGTTAATGGCTAACTAGAAAGAATTATAATTAAAATGTACTGATATTTTTATTACCATTTACTGCGCATTACTGCAGAATCTGCAATACAATCTGCAACACAGACTTCTCACTACGACCACCTGCAAACGGTTCTGCCTACATAACTGGTAATACTTAAACTCCCTCCCCTATTTTTGTTAAACCAGAAATTGTGAAGTTGGAAATGCTTACTTTTCTGTCTTTAAACCATTTGCTTCTAGGCAATTTTAATTGTTTAGGTTTAAATAAAAAAAAGAAAAGAAAAAAAAAAGAAAAACTGTGTTTCATAAGACTGCTGAAAATTTAACTGTAGCCCTTGTTCAACATACCCTGGCAGGATTTGCCAGCCTGGCAGTGCGTCATGTGGTTGAGGACATTCTTCATAGTGCGGCAGTGGGGCAGGTTGCACTGGCGGATTTCCCCATTAGCTTGCTCCCGTCGCTGGCATTTGTGGGCATGGAGCAGGAGAACCAGCTGCTGTTGTATTAGTTTGCGCTTTTCTGGGTCAGCCGTTGGAGGAACTCCTGCTCCCGCTGATGCAGCTGATGATGGACCAAGCCCCCCCTGGGAATTAGGTACCATCCCTGCTGCACCCCCAGCAGTACCAGCTGCTGACTGCTGGGAAGCCTAAGCGAAAGAGAGCAGAGAAGGAATAAGCTTGGAGAAGAGTTTATGCCCCTATTAAAGTTTTGCTGTTGGACCCATGTTTATATTTAATTTTATTTTTTTCCCCCAGATTTTTCTCCCGATTTTAGTCGTGGCCAATTCCTCCCCGTCACTAGGGGGCTCCCACATTAAGGCTACTACTACCACTCAGCCGGGAGACTGTTTCCTCCAAACCGCGTGACCCCAGCCGACTGCACCGTTAAGGGCGGAGTAACACACTCGGAGGAAAGCGCTAGCCGCTCCTTCCGGATGTAGGATCTACATCCTCACAGATGTAGAGCCGTGATTAATGAGGGAGCACAAAGTACCTCTCATCCCTCCCCCTCTGAGAGAGCTCGGCCAATCAGCTCTCTCTAGACCTCCGGCTGTGAGAGGTAACAGCATCACCCGGGGATCGAACCAGCGATCCCCAGATGATAGGGCGAGCACTTTACCACTGCGCCACTCGGAGGCCCGCACCCATGTTTATATGATCAAGACGGGTGTAGACACACTGCCAGTTACATCCTAATGTATTGATGTTCAAATACAAACATTTAATTATGACCGAAAGAACAAGCCTATTCCAGTAATCATTGCAGGGCAAGCGGGATATAGGAAAAAATTAAAGTTCTACTTTTTCATGCAAGATTTATATGAAAGGGGACATATTTAAAATAAAACAGCTTTAAATAATAAAAAAAAAAAAAAAAAAAAAAAAAGGGCAGAATTCAAGATGAAAAACATCTATATACTCACCATGGACTGTAAGCCTGACATAGGCTGAGTTTTTTTGTCCATGCTGAATTGAGCCAAGCTGTTGGGTAAACCTGGTTTGTTCACAAGCTGTGGGGCAAGCCCTCCGCCACCAAGACTCTGACCTACATTTGGATTATAGGGGCCTCCATAGGTGCCTGCACCTACCATCATCCCCATCTGGACTCACAGGAATTAAGTATGACAACGTAAGAACATAAAAGAAAGAGGTAAGACTAAAAAAATAAAAAATAAAAAAAAAAATAAAAAAAATTGTGTTTATGACAACTGCTACACAACAATAGCTTAAAGATTTAATGTCTCAATATTACTCAATAGCTAGAGCACCAGGCTTATATTTAGAAGGTGGCAATTTCCTAGACTTGACTCATTCCATTTTAATAAACTTCTCATTTAACATATTTAACAAATGTTGCTTACACCTAGATAAACTTCATGTATTTAATTTTTATACAAGTAATATAAACAGATCTGTCAAGAATTTTAGTTCAGGAAAGTAAGTACCAAAACAGGTCCATGATCAAATATGCATCTCTTATACTGTAAGCAACCTACCACAGCATATAATTATTCAACACATTATACATACAATTACATATAATAAAATATAATTATTACCAGGGTACACAAACTGGTTGCTTTGCTTTACTGCCATGTGTGGCATACATACTATGACCGTAGTAAAGAAACCTGTGTTAGCCAAGACATGCAAGCAAAGAAAGAAAACACCAAAAAAAACACATGTGATATGCAGTAAAAGAAAGGGACAAAAAACATTTCCTACCTTGTTTAATGCCCCAGGCTGCTGTGCTCTCAGTCCACCTTGACTTCCTGCTGCCTGCTGCTGCTGGGTGTCAGGAAGCAGGTTACTGTTATTGCCCATGCCTGGATTAGAGTAGGCCATTCTGGGTGTGCCATTCAACATCTGTCCTCCCATCATGCCTTGCTGCTGAGGTGTAGGGGTCCCTTGTTGCTGTTGACCATTACCTTTCTGCATAGTTCTGTTCATGCCACCCACCATCCCTGCCATCTGTTGCTGCTGAATCAGATTGGCCTGCTGAGGGGTGAGGTGCTGCTGCCCCTGAGGCACCATGTTCTGGGGTCCTGAAGATGCCTTCATGCTCCCCATGAGCCCCATCCCAGTTGGACTGCCTCCTTGCTGCTGTTGCGCTGTTACAGATGGCACTCCCGATCGAAGCAGCTCAGAAAGTTGCTTGTGTCTGGCAGCAGCATCTTGGCCAGAAATGCCGATCCCTCCGAGCCCACCGATGGCTGTTCCACCTCCACCCATGCTGGTGTGGAGCTGCCCAAGATCCCCTCCATTCGCCATGGCCAGCTCAGAGGAGGAGCTGATAAGCTCATCCGGCAGGTCATGCTCCAGGTCAAAGAGTGATCCGAAGTCTTATAAAATTAATTAATTAAATAAATAAAACAAAAAAGAAGGGAGAAAAAAAATTCATTTAATTATGTAGAGATGTACATAGTGATGCCTATAATCAATGTGTGTGTTTAATCAGCAGGATTAAGTTTAATAAAAGTCTACCAATCCATCCATCCCAGTTATTTTTAACCAATTAACACATACTGTTAACATTAGTAGCCACAAACACAGGCAAGGTCAGTCAGATTTGCCTTCAGTCAGTCGTTGTTCAGTGCTAATTGTAGTCTGACCAAGATACAAGTTCAAACCAAGGATTTTGGGGTGGGGTTTTTTTGGAAAAAATTGTTACAATCTACTCATCATGCAACTTTACGAATTCAGCACAAAGCAAATCACAGTGGCAGCCAAAATCCTATTTAACTAGCAAGTCAAAACCTTTGACTTATAAGTTTGAAGTCATTCAAAAGTATGAGTCAATATTTTGGTCAGTTTTGTATTTAATCATGAGAGGTCCTTCCAAATCTTTTTCTTTCTTTCTACTACACTAATGAATTTGTTAACAAAAATGAAACCACACTGACTGTATATTAAAAAAAAATGTGTTTGGAGGGAGTAAACAAGAATAAATTTTACTTGTCCTACTGATTTTAGCATCTTCAATCTGTGTGCATGTTTTCTGCACATTAACAAGAAGCGATGTCATTTTATAAACATGTAAAAGATCACATTGCTTTTGACAGCAACAGACCATTCATAAAGTACATGCTCTGTGTGTTTAAAACATTTCAAGGACGCTGTCAGTGTGCAATCAATGCACAATATCATCACACAAAACGTAGTAAATTAGATGCAGGTTGGTGGGAAATCAACATTTAATAGAGGATGTGTAATAAAAAAAATTCTGGGGAGGCAGGGAATTAAAAAAGAAAAAAAACTCAACCAGTTCAGAACTTCCACACTGGGATGAACCGCTGGTGTGCGAGATCTAAACTTAAAGTTATAGCCAGTATTTGTTTAGGTTTCCCCAAAAACCACAGGGCAAATTAGTAGCTTTAGGGTTGAAAAGAACAACTGCTGATGGGAAAACAAAATATTACCGTTGACATATTTACAACTAGCTAGCTGGTCAGTCAAACTATGCTGCGACTGACATCTGTTTGTGTCAAACATTATGAATAGTGGCAAAGTGTGATTATTTCCTACTTAAAACGTCCATCATGTTTCCAAAAACAAACAACAACAACGCCGCCGCCAAAGCCAGTTAGCCAACTAGCTAACAATGCCAAAGAGAGTCGGAGTTGCAACAACTGGGCCTGAAGCTGCGGCATTTACAGCTACACTGTGTTCACAACAGCTAGCTGACCAGCTAACAACATTAGCCACATCTTTAGTTGTCCACAACTCTGCATCACAAAACGAACGAAATAGTAAAGACAACCCTGGTATTTGATTAAATACTAAAACCATAAACGAAGCTTTAGGTCTTCAAACAGACATTGGTTTCACACCAGAGCTAAAAGTTTTGCCATTGTTTGGAAGACAAACTGGCGTTAGCCAACTAGGCTAATGAGGGATTGATCTTTGTCGATTGTTAGCCAAGAATAGATGAGCTTTGATGTAGCTAGTTAGCTACGTCCATGGGACGATCTAATATGAAAATACACAAGACAATTTTAATAAATGTTTCAAGATATAATCTTTGGTCGTACAATTAGATTTAATGAGGAAGGAAAATCCGTCAATATCACTTGCAGTTATTCATTCCTTCAATTTAACACCTTTTAGTCGAACAAAGTATTCTCACTGTCAAACTAACAGACTGTAAAGTGACGGATAAGCGTGTTTGGCTCTAGCTGGTGTTGTATCCTCTCTAAATTACACCATTACGCATCATGTGTGCCGTTTGTTTAGGAACCAAACAAAAAAAATAGCAATTTATTAGCCACCAAGCTACATCTTTGGCATCTGGTTACAATGTTGTGATCCGTTCGTGCAAAATCTGTGAAACAGCACTTCCTAACTTAGCCACAAGCCAAGCTGCAAGCTAGTGTTGTCACTAACTAGCGAAGCTAGCTGTCTTAGCACTCACTGGCAAACTGGCGCCGTTCACGCAAAGCTGGAATGCTAAGCTAGTCCCGTACGGTTATACGTCGCTAGCCTACAAGATAGCTGCGTTTGCTAGCTACGGCAAAAAAAAACGAAAACTGAAACTCATCACACGCTTCTTCCCAACATGACAATCCATGCACGGTCATAAATAGGTGATAGACGGGTTAAACATCCAAAATAATTCTGTCTTAATTTATTTGCAAGATAAAATAAAAATAGTTACCGTTTCCATCGCTGGCGGAGGCAGAAAGTGCCGGAGAGGATAGTTTAGGCCTCTTGGCTGAAGGCGGGCCAGACTCCAGAACGTTGTCAGCCATATTTTTACGAATTAAAAAAATATTTCCACAAAGATAGGCGTCGTCGCCTATTAGCAAGCCTCGACTTTTTAATCGCCTTCAAAATTCGACTTTTCCCCCTCCTTTTAGGGACGAAGGAGGGGAAAGTCCCGTGTACAAAATACTCCTCTTTCCTGGGTTCGCCTCTCGATTTCAGCTTCAGCGTATCAACCCCCTCCCCAGCGCGATTTTTGTTCTTTATAAATTTGTGCGAGAGGAGGAGGAGGAAGAGGAGGGGGAGTCGGCATCAGACCATCAAAAGACACACGTACTAACCCCTGACCTGCTCATAAACATAAAACAAACCCATTTTCCCATTTTGCTCATATTCCTTGTTAGAGGGCAATTTTAAAACAAATCTGGCAGCGCGCGAGGCTAATATGACCAGCACTTTATCAAGTTGCTAAATAAAATAATAAGTGAGTGATATAGTCTTTCTGAATGATTATTGTTATGTTGGTATGTTTTAATTCGTATTTCAGATATTTTATACTTTTTCACAGTATCACGCTCTGGTAAATATTTCTTTGGCTGCGCGTAATCGACCGAGAATGATTTCCCCCCCACAAGGAAGGTGCATGTGATTCATGCAGGGCTACTGTAAATGTCAAGCTTGACTCTTAGGGCGGTGGTTCACATAGATGGGTCTGGATACCCCAGTGACTTTTTTTTTTTTAAACAGCAGTGGAACACACTTTCTATTATTACTCACTTATTCTCTATAATGCTTATCCTGTACATGGTTGCGGGAGGCCTGGACCCTATCCTAGGGGACTCAAAGCAGGACACACCCTGGATAGGGTGCCAGTCATTGCACGGCACAAGCAAGCATGCACACACACTATGAGCACTATGGATTATGATCTGCATGTCTTTGGACTGTGGACTGTGAGAGAAAACCAGAGTACCCGGAGGAAACCATCAAGCACAGGAAGAACATGCAAACTCCACATACACAGCCCTGAAGGCTGGACTTGAACCCTAGACGTGCAAGACCACAGTACTAACCATTATGCCACAGTGCCACCTACAATCCAATATTATCAAAGTTATAATTAATTTATTATTGTTCTTATAGTTGCCTGTGTGCTTGGTCACTTGAAGTGGGTTTTCAATAACCATGATGTATACTGTTAGGAGACAGCTCAGGAATGCAAAGTCTTTGGTGGGAATCAATAGCAAAATTAGTGTATAATGAGGCTAATATTGGAATATTTAAACCTTTCAATACGCTTAAAATATCCACCCAGTATATTAACAGAAAAATCTGTTAAGAAAAACATTTGCTCTGCTATGTTATGCAACAAAAATTAATTATTAACAAATGTGATCATAATCTGGATAAATAAAAGAAATGTTTTGGATATTGGTCAGAACTTGTTGAACTTTCAATGATATCTTTAAGTTTCATTCATTGGATGACCAAAAACTAGTCTCAGAAAAATTTCTGTCTGTCTGTTTCTGTCCAGCAATATTTTATCACACCATCATGCAAAACTGCCTTGACAGAATTTAATGAAACTTTGTCAGTCCATCTGTATTTGCCTTCAGTTAAATCTGTGTCATAAATTAAATTAAAATGTTGAATAGAAGAGAAGTTAGGAGCAGTTATGTACCTCAAGTTATGACAGTGTACTACACATGTGTCAAACTGTGGGTGGGTCTTAAACTGATCGTTGGGCAGAATTTAATAAAACTTTTGCAGTGCTTAGATATCTGCCAAAAGTTTTATTTTGTTGTATTAATATTTTAAATAGAAAGAAAGGCAGACATGTACATAGGCCTCAAACTGAAATAATAATTCAGATAATAATCATTAATTACATTAAAACTGATCAGCTTATTTTTAGCTTCAATTTATACAAACTCTTTTCCCATCAACGACCAGTCATGAATAAATTTTACAAATGGCCAGTAATTATTACTATAGCTTCAAGTGTTATGGTGTACTGCAGTTGTGTGTGGTGTATCCAAGTGATGCCATATGCCAGCTGAAGCTGCTGCTCGACCAGTGAGGACTGAGGAAAACTTTTTTTTTTTTAAATACTAGGCACAACTGCTATATGTAGGTACAGTTTAGTAATTTTTCGCTACCATAAAGTCACACATGAAAATATAACAATAACTTCAGTATGCCATTTTTCATTGGAACTGTAGTTGTGGAATTATACATACAGAACATTTAGCTATGAAATGTCAGTAATTGCATGGAGTATAGAAACAAATGTTTTTGGTGAAAATGTGTGTAATGTCAAATGTTAATCATTCAACCATCACTAATATTAGCTATCATAGCTAAGTTACCTGGAAAGTTAATTAATGACAATCACCAGCAATCAACAAAGGTGAACAGCTAATGTTAAGGTCTTTATTACATTGTATTTTTCAGAAAGCTTGTGTGAAGTCTGATCATATAGGTTAATCATTGAAGTAAATTAACTAAATCATTTAGGTTTCACTGCATGTGTAATTCATGTAGACAATAGTAGCTTTAATTTACTGTTAATGTATTTGTATATTGAGCTATACTGTATATCTGTACTTGATTATGATAAACAACATTATTAGTGTTTGTTTAAATGATGTGAAAGCTGTATTATTAGAGCCAGCTTTCATTCACATTGAGTATTATTGGGAGAAATGGAAGGGTGACATTGATAACAGCAAGTTTTTTGGGAAGGCTCAGAAAACAAGAAAAGTAAGTTGGGAGCTATGAGAAAATGAGTACTATGAATGAGTACTAGTCATATGAAACATACAGTACTGCAAGCAGCAAGTAAATGTCTCTTATAATAATAATTATGTTGCATGCAGGATCATTTCCATAAAGGTTCTGGCACATGGACAGAACACACCTTTTCTTTAATGAAAGCTTTGCTTTAGCAGCAAAGTCTGCAGTTCTTTGTGAAGTACGCTATGTGCAGTAAAGAAATAGGCTTTACAGGCATCAGGGTGAAGGGCGCAGTCGCGGGGGTCCTCAGAAGGCACGGTGTCAGCAGAGATGCATAGACACGTGCAGAACAGGTGAGACCAGCGGTGCTGACAGGAGATGCATATAACTTAGTGCTTATAGAAAGACTACTTACTGGCACCGGACCTGTGGATCACTGAGAACAAGAAGTCTTGCATGGAGAGAAACCAGCAAGTTATTCGGGGGTATGTATCTTGCCAGCCACTGTAGAAGAGCATGGTCAATGACTAACGTGAAGTGATCCACAGAAAATAGATCACTTCTAAAAATAGTGGCACTTCTGGGGGATGGTGGTGAGACCCACCTTTCTCAGTTCGCCCAAGATCTGTCAAAGGTGGTGCAGATGATTCTTCCAGCTACAGTTGATCACGACATCATCCAAGTATGCAGTGGCAGAAAGGCGATGGGACTTTAGGATGATGTCCATTAGCTGCTGGAATGTTCCTGGGGTGACATAGGACCCCATATTGCCAATGACTCTGGTCCGTCGAAAAGGCGGTCTCAGCCACCGAGTGGCGCAGTGGTAAAGTGCTCGCCCTATCATCCGGAGATTGCTGGTTCAATTCCCGGGTGATGCTGTAAACTCTCGCAGCTGGAGGTCTAGAGAGAGCTCAGAGGGGAGGGATGAGAGGTACTTTGTGCTCCCACATTAATCACAAGCTCACGGAAGGAGCGGATAGCGCTGTCCTCCGAGTGTGTTACGTCGCCCCTAACGGTGCGTGAGCGAGCAGTTCAAAAAGATGCGGTCGGCTGATTGATCCCGGTAGTAGTAGCCTTAATGTGGGAGCCCCCTAGTGACAGGGAGGAATTGGACACGACTAAATTAGGGAGAAAATCGTGAGGGACCCCTGCCAATAACCCTTTGTTAGATTGAGGGTGGAAATGAACCGAGCCTTTCCCAAATGGTCCACAAGAGCATATACACGCGGAGGGAGGTACACATCGAGGGTAGATATGGTGTTGAGCCACTGAAAGTCATTACAAAGCCTGATCAAACCATTGGCTTGGGCACCATAAAGGTGGGGCTTGACCAGGGGCTCGTTGACTCCTCTATGATGCCATGACTAAGCATGGTGTTGACCTCCGGGGCTCAATAGTGGCACTGGTGAATAACTACGCCAGGCAGCATTTTAATATTACAAGCACGAGGTGTGTTCGGTGGAGAACTGATCTACTAGTTCCCTCAGCTCCTGATTCTGTAATGGCCCACCTTAAATTTGCGAGGCTGAGCCAGTCAGTCATAAACGTGCTTCTGCTTTTCCTGTGCCTCCTGCAGGTGCTGTCTTACAGAGAACTAGATTAATACTGGTTTGCAGGTCTTGCACAAATTCAATTATCGACCTGACTGTATCACTGCTGTCTGTAGGCAGTTGTACCAACCCCATTAATCTTCACTCAGCATGTGGGAGGTGGCCCGGGATCTTCGGCATAACTAAAGCTGGGAAGAATTCCTTGCTCCAGCGGCTTTTCCGGCACTGATGGCAGTGGTTTATCATATGCAGACTCCAGCCATGGGGCCGGCGGGTGATCCAATTCTTTGCGCAGTGAAGAATAGACTCTTTAGTGCACATTCCAGCGTGCTCACCATCTCCTGCATGTTCACCAGCTGTCTCATGCCCACTGTTTTTCGCTCCTCTCACGGAAGGACTCTAAGCAGTCCATCGTCACTCTTTCTGGCAGAACGTCAACTTGAGCATCATAGGTCCGATTGTGAAATTCCATAGTAGCTTGAGCACTTCAAAGCCCACAACAGACCAAGATTTCCATTTTCAACAACATGTTTTTGGCTTCTTCTTCGTACAATGAAAAATATGTACTCTGTGCACTGTAATCAATATGCCACTTCACTCGGGGCGTGGCCAGCCCTCCTGCTCTGCATTCTTCTCAAAGTACACTTTGAAAATCGTGGAAAAGCGTGGATCAGGAAGAGGACACCTCTTGTGCTAACTCTGTGTTAAAGGCATGAAAGCCCCACCCTGCAAACCTTGAGAGAGCTGTCCCAAAAGCGCCTGTTGCTGGATGCTCGTTTCGAGCAGGTGTCCCAAGTACTGCCTCCTGGTAACGGGTTTGTCCTCATCCTGGACACCTTTGCGATCTGAGCTATCAGTCCCTCATTCACATGAAGGCAGGCATATTGCCTGTCCAGCAAGGCTACGTTGCTTGCTTTCCACCACCAGTCTCCTCTTGGAGTGTCATGTAGGGTCTTGCATTCCTCTTTGCGGAGTGCCAGACATTGATGTGGGCTTGTTGCTGGTTAGAAAGGTGAGGACCTGCAAAGTCTTCTTGCTTTGAATGCTCTTTGCTGTTGGTCTGCCTTCGGAGTGTTGTTAGTTAATCGGTCAGTTCTGTCAGTATAGCTCCCCCAAAAATGTTAGTGGAGAGCCCATCTGCTATGTCAGTGGTTAGGTCTTGCATTCTGTCTTGAATATAGAGGGATCAAATGCAAGGTGTAAATGCAAATGATGATTTTTAATATAAATACACATAAATAAACAAAATCTAATCCGGCACATGAACAAATAATAAGTAAATCAAATAACAACAGAGAAAGAACATAGTAACATAAACAGGTGCTTTCCAAGAAACTGTGAAAAACCCAGAGTTTGAATTATTACACCAGTCAAAATCAGTGGCTGAGAAATTGGTCAAAACGTTCAACATAGAAAATTCCAAACCACACAAAGTCACTGGGTTTCAACATTATGGTAATAATAATAATAATAATAATCAAGTATTTTCATTCAAGATATAAGCCTTTGAACTGGCTGTTCAAAGCCTTTGAAAAGTCCTCTGGGTCTAAAGCTGGATTTCTAAATAACTTTTTAGATTATTTGACAAGGGAACATTTTGATATATGTGTGAAGGGTTGGTGAAAAATTATGTGTGAATCAACAGTTTAGAGAATTGAGGTAGTTTTGATGACTCGTTGTCTGTACATTATAAAATCCCATTAATTTTTAATGGATACAGTTTTGAACAGTTAATCATTAGTAGAGGTTTTCAAGTTATGTCCGATTTTCCAATTGGACCAAAAACAACCGAGGGCTGTGGGAGAAAATGAGCTTGGCAACGGTCCCAAAATTTGTCATAATTCAAAACAGGTGAATTTTCTACTAATGTCATATTTCTTCTATAGCACTTGAGTGACTCTACTGAACATTTTGATGCAAGTTTCATGGGGGTGGCATGCAAAATGTGGGAAATACAGCCATCCAATTTTTAAATGGACAAGCAGGAACTTTGGGATAACCATTGGTCTGATTATGGCACGGTTGTTATGGGGTTACAGGCGAGGCATAAGCGTAGAGGTTAAGATTATAAAATGTTTTAATGTAATATAAAGAAAACAAACAATCTGAGCATGAAATTATCATAACAAGAACAAAGACATGAAGCATGGCAAAATGATGTTTAAACAACTTAACAGAACAACTTAACTCAACAGTTTTAACACAACAGACGCAAGACAAACGAGGAACTCAAAATGTTGGCTTCTTATAGCCACACTAATTAGTCAGTCACCTCGGTTCAGGTGAGCGACCCCATCACCTGACCGTGGTGTATTCTGGGAAATGAAGTTCAATAAATAAAAAAACGCAAGGCGCCCTCTAGGGGTTAACCCTGACAGATTACTTAGAAAGGTAATAGCAATGGTATGACCTCCAATAAATAAAAAAATATATAGAGTTATAAATATATAGGCCTAAAGTTTTTTTGTGCTAAAAAAGTGCAAGGTATTTTGGTGGTAATATTCACTGAACAGAATTACTATCTTTATGTGCCAACTTTGTCTTCTTTTCTAGTTTTGCTTCTCCTAGTGTCACACTACAGTAGCTTGATTGTCATCCTAACTTCTTTACTTTGTTGGCTAAATTACTTTAAGCAAGAAGTGAACCTGATTGCATGATGCACATTTGTTCATTCGTCATCACTTTCATCATTTAAACATCTTCTTTACCTACCTTTTTTTTGTAAAAAGATGGCGGAGAGTCATTGGAACACTCAGTGTCACCCTGTAAATCATTGCCACCCTGCACCTCAGACCCACCCTTCACATTGATCAGCAGACTAGATGGAACTTTGAGACACACAGGGAGAGGTCATAGACTAGCTGCTATCGAATTTGGAGCCAAGCACCCCATGGAAATGGTTTGACATGCCCACTATTTTCTGCACAACAGAAAGGTCTGCCACCTTTGTCACCGTCTATCAAAAACACACTTTGAATTTTTTTTTTTTAAATGTGTTTTGACAATTCAGATGGACTGAAATCACCCAAAAAGATCTATGCAAATACATTGGCCTCACATTGTATATGGGTATATTAAAGCTTCCAAGGCTAAGAGAGTACTGATGTGGCAATTCCATCTTCCATGTTCCCTATACTCAAAAGCTCATGTCTAGAGACTGGTTCCTCAGCATCATGGAATATGTACTTGAGTGACCTTAAGAAAGATGCACCAATGACAGAAAAAAGGCAGATGAGTACGATACACTGCAAAGACTACAGCCTCTGTATGACAACATACATGTAGCCGGCAAAGCTGTGTACCACCAAGGCAAAATCCTTTGTGAAGATAAGTGAATGCTAGCCACCAAAAAGTCAGCCTAAAGCAATACATCAAGAATATTGCAACAAAGTGGGGAATTAAGCTATTTGTGCTGGGCGATATAATACTGGCTACACAGTGTATTTCAGCATTTATACAGAAAAGTCCAATATGGCGAATGGGAAGGGTTTTCTTTTGGTTCTGTTATGCTCTGGTTAAGTGTCTACTCAGGTGTTTGTTCACTCCCTTGTTATTTCAAGACTGGACTACCGAAACTCACTCCTGGCTTGTCTGCCTCTACCCACCATTCGTTCACTGCAGCTGATCCAGAATGCAGCTGCACCTCTTGTTTTCAACCTTCCCAAGTTCTACCACACCACCCCACTTCTCCACTCCCTGCACTGGCTTCCTATAGCTGCCTGCATTACATTCAAAACACTGATGTTTGCCTACAAAGCTAAAAACGGCCCAGCACCCACTTACCTCTCAGGTCTAATCATACCTCGCACCGCACCACGTTCCTCCCTCCGATCATCTAGATGTCCATAAACGAGTCACTGGCAACCTTTAATCGACGACTAAAGAACTATCTGTTTCTTAGCTATATGGGTTAATCATAAAAATAAATAAAAAAATCAACATAGTTTGACTGATGGTACTTAGTTAGTAACCTAGTAACCCAGTGTAAGGATCTACACAATGACGTCAGCTTTAAAGCACATTTGAAGCACCCCCCTCCGCACACATACACCTTGGCTATTGCTGTCGACTGTGGACATTTCAAGCAATTAGCTTAACTTATATTAAACAAAACACTCTGAGGGCTTAATTCAGTCTCATTTTTTAAACTTACGCACTTTCCCTGTGCTTGTGGTTGCAGTGGCTTTGGAAAAAAGGTGGTTTGATTATTGCTAATCTTCTTCCAGTTCAGTATCTGTCCTGAGAATCAGGTACTGTGTCTACTATTGTGATGCCATTGGTTAATGCTCGATAGCTAACCAACAAAACTTCAGTGTAAACTACTGATATTAAGGGCCAGATCAAATCGCAGATCTTTGTTAATTTTCAGATTACTCTCCCTTGGGCCCGTATTTACTAAGCGTCAAAGAATCATTCCCAGGAATCATGCTCAAAGTTACTTTAGGACTGAAAATATTCCTAGCTCAAAATAGGACATAAAAGTTGTTCATGCAGCTTCCTACTCTTATCTTCAGCAAGGAGTAGGACTGCTGCTAGCAAAGCATGTGACGTCACTGTTTACAACACTGAGAGCCGCAAAGTGGGCTTTACATTATAATAGGTGTTGTAGTTTTGACAGGTTTTTGTAGTTTTAAACTGTGGAAAAGCTAAGTGCCAGTTGTGTGAAAGCTTTATTCACAACTTAAAATAAAACTTACAGATGTGTGCCTCAGCTGAATGATGTTATCCTAATCAGACTGCTCCAACTGTTTCAAGCCCCTATAATAGAGCTGTGTAGGACTCACATGTTAAATGAAAATTATGACATAACTGATTGAAGACAAAGACATACAAACACTTACGAAAACTTGTTCAATGAAAACAATAACACCAAGACTCACTGATTGAAGACATAGGCCTTATAATTGAAATCAAACACGTTCAAAGACATTATAAGCCTTAGAAAGTCTTCAGACTGTTAAGACCTGTATAATACTGACGTTCTGTTATTTTTTCGTATGAGTTTGAAAAGGTTGACAGGTTCCACCGAGATTTGAACTCGGATCGCTGGATTCAGAGTCCAGAGTGCTAACCATTACACCATGGAACCAGTACGAAGGAAGAGAACGTGTTTTTTATAGTTATAGTTCAGTATTACATTTTTTTAAATGATGATTAATAATATGTTAAGGTTTATGAGAAACATGGATCGAATTAATCCAATCGTGAATAAATATACAGTATATGCCCAGCTGCAGACATGTGCGCAGGGTGTTTGAATTTTGATGTTGCAGTTTGTCTGCACTTGGTGGCAGTAGTGCACCTTTCGATAAGGCTACAATCCCCAAAGAAACGGCGTAGAGAAAGCGTGTGGATGGTTTCTGAGGTTAGTAGTTTTAGCATAGTTAGTGTTAAATTATTAAATTGTTAACAAATTATTGTTATTTTTTTACTTTTTAACAAACAACACATTTGTTCTGGCTGCAATTCCTTTCAGATATACTTTCAGAGGGAAATGATGTGACTATCAAAACAAACAAAAAAATAGAGTCTCCAGGATTCACCGAAATAACTCTCTAAACGCCTGAAAAACACAAAATGCCTAACCATTGTGTAGCATTTGGCTGTAGAAAGTCATACCGGGATAATGTTAGTATGTTCAGATTTCCCAAGGACCGTGGTGACTTTCTAAAATGGGAAAAACAGGTACAAAAAACTCGCCACAAATGGGTTGCCAAGACCTACTCATACTTGTGCTCTGAACACTTCAGCAAGGACTGCTTTGAGCCCAGACCCACCACGGTCAACAAGACCATGGGTTCTAAAGGACTCAAGCTGAAGGAAGGTGCCATTCCAACTATTTTTATTCGAGCTTCTTGCACTAAGTGTGGAGGCAATGGCAGCACCTGCGCAGTGTGCAATCCTAAGAGGAAAAAGCAGGGTGTCAACACAGAGCATCAGAAGCTGGACTCGGTGAGTACCCACAAAACAGCTTCTCTCTTTAAAGTAGAGATGATTCATTCAGGCCTTAGGAGTCATATGAACATGGATCAGCCCCCGATACAACAGGTCATTGGACGTTTTGTGACATTTATGGCAGACACCCTTATGGAGAGGGACTTAAATTTTTATCTCATCATGGCTTACAGTCATACATCTGAAGGGCCTTTGCTTAAGGGCCCAACAATGCCATCTTCAAATTCAAATTTTATTTGTCACATACACAGTCATACACAGTACGATATGCAGTGAAATGCTTGTACGACCGCCA
>JAQMYJ010000006.1:11294511-11313640 GCA_030014305.1 Clarias laeviceps | reverse complement strand
TTTACACATTAAGTTTACTGAAAGTAAAAACAGTTGAAAGTCAGAGGACGTTTCTTTTTTTGCTGAGTATATATGCACACTGTTACACTCTACAGGCAATTTGGGAATGCTAATTAGCCTAATCTGCATGTCTTTGAACTGTGGGAGGAAAATGGAGTACCTGGAGGAAACCCACCAATCACAGGGAGAGCATGCAAACTCCATGCACACAGACGCGAGGTGGAAATCGAACCCGGAACCTAGAGGTGCAAGATGACAGTGCTAATCACTACGCCACTATACTGCTGGATGTGATAGCAACTCCTAGGCAATTTCTGTGGTGCGGCGGGCAGTATGTGCATTGTTCTGCAAAAAACTGAATACCCTTAGAGATAAAAGCGGTTCGTTTTCCATGAGAATGCACATCTCGTAGAACCTGACAGTAGTATTCACTGTTCATGTTTGACAGCGCAGGGTAGAAAATCCACAAGAATGATGCTACATTTGCAGCATTTGCAGATGCAGTTGCTTGGATTTTTTTTCGGGAGCTGGTGTGTCTGATCGCTTCTACTGCTCCACATTTTGATTTGGGGATGAAATGATGCACCCAAATCACAGGTGACAATGTGATCAAGAAAATCCTGGCCTTCCTTGTCGAAACATTCCTTTTACTCAGTGCAGATTGCAATCTGTGCCAGTTGAAGTCAGAGAGCTCTCTCGTTGTAAGTATTCTTTAAGGATTCCCACAGACAGACAACTTCTGTATGTTGTCGTCAAGATTTCCATTGATTTTTAAGGATCAGGTGTTCCACTAACTGATTGTTCATAGTTCACTGCAGCGGGTTCCCAGCCACCTCGGCCGAGATCATCACTCATGGATGTACAGGCTTCTTTATAATGTTTGCACTATTCAAATGTTTTCCTGCGAAAAAATGTCTCATCACCGTATTGTGCTTAGAGTCTTCTGTAAATGTCAGTCGATTTTGAATTCCACTAGAAATTTTAATCACAACACGTTGTTCCATACTTGGAATAACACCGTTGAATTTCGTTTTTGCTTGACATGTGATTTGTGCATCCTGATGCGCCACCATGCGGTAATTGGAGACGCGTCATTTCCCTCTTCTGTTCATGAATGACAAGTCCTGGTTTGACTTGAACGCCACTTCGTATTTCCCAATGTCGTGTCATGGCATGTCACCCTGTGTGCAGCCTGACTGAGAGCCTTTAGCACAAACAAAAAAGCTGAGTCATAAAAACAGTGAAACTGCACCTTGCTGTTTTTCTAAATATCAACATTTCTGTTAATCATACTGGTGGATCGGTACTAATCGTTGTTTAATTATATTTATATGTAACTGAAATTATCTGTTTGTTGAAAATCAAACAAATAAAAGACGTTGAAGTTCAATTTAATGTGACAGTAACCATTATTTATGTTTTATTCATTTATTTATTTTTGCAGAACCGCAGGAACGTACAAGCAAAAAAACTGTGGGTAAAAAGAGTACGTATTTTTCTTGTTTTAGTCATTTCTTTTGTTTTATTTCTTTTTTACCTCTTCCTCTTCTCAACAATGTTTGTCATTTGTCTTAAATTTGACTGTTAATTCTTCATTATCTTCATTTTCCAAACGTATATTTCTGGGAACTTTAGAGAGACGATATGTAAGGAAAAAAACAAATGACGACACATCCAAAAATTCAGCCCCTCCGCAAGATGGAAGTCTTCAGTCAGACAATCAGGCTGAATCTACTGAGCGTCGAGACATGCCAGCCCTGCTTGCAGACACACCTGCACATCCCATGCCAATCATATCTCTTAAAACTGAGCCAGAGGAAGAGGGTATGTACTACTAGTATTTTAAATTGTTTACCCATTTTTATAAATCTAATATTCGTATATGGAAGTGCACCTTTTTTGTTGGCAGTTATTTCCATTAAAGTGAAAGTGGAGGACATGGAGGCACTCATCACCCCTGACCTTGAAGATGGTGAAAACACCGGATTACATACACCTCCACCTTCCTTACTGAAAGAAGAAAGACTAGAGTGAATCACTAGTCTCTAAAATCACTGGGATTACAGACTGCATCAAAACAGCCATGTACTGATGGACATTAAATGAACATTTTTTTCCCTTTTACATTGAAAAAAATACTAAGCAAGAAAGATGAAACAGTTGGTGGATTCTGTGATTTTGTGTGTGGTTTTCTTTTTTGTACTCTTTTTCTCACCCAAACCCTAGTGAAGCTTATTTTCTATTACTCAGTTTGTTAATACCAATAAATGTAAATTAGTTTCATTCAAATATAATAAAGAATGAACAGGAACTTAGAGGATGTGTGAAACACTGGCTTATTTTTACAAAAAAATATATAAATATTTTTTTACTATTTTTAGTCTGTTAAAATAAGTGTATACCAGTATTACTGAGTGCTAAATTGTTCTGCCCATTAACCAATTTTAAAGGGTGAGGCCTTACAGACAACATTTGATATCATTCAATTTGTTAATGGGGAAAGATGATGTTTGTGTATTGTTTGATTATTAAGTAAACATTAATTACCTGATTGATAAATGTCAAAATACATTATAAATGTTTTGTGATTACACAGACTTGTGTTTATTAGCACTAGGCTTCTTCCCCAAGTGAGATTTTGCATTTCTGCTTGGTTTGGTTTGAATTGTTTTAATGACTCTCCGTGGTTTGGTGGGGGCTGATCTGGGTTTTGTGCTTTTTGGTGCTTTGGAGATCTTCGGTTTCTGGGAAGGAGGAGGCCCCTGTCCTGGACAGCTCTTAAAAACATGAATGTCCTTTACCCATTGACCTTGGAGCTCAGGGGGATATCCACATCTGGCCCTCACCTTCAGGTTGACCTTCTCTAGCCAGCTGCAGAAACAGTATTTTGAAAGTGTAATGCTTGCACATATAAATACATTGCCAAAATTATGATACTCTATTGATTAAACATACAGATCACAGAAACAAACAAATGTACACACCCAGGAGAGGTCTGCTTTAAGTCTCATATACTGGTGTAAAGTCCAATCTGAAAATATTGGAACAGAAATGCCAGTTCTGTTGTTTTCGCTATGCACTGGGGGCATTTGTGTTTAAGATCAAAAGATGAATATGGAATGGTGGATCAGAATTTTGATTTCCATTTCCTAACATTTACATGTAAAGTGCAAAATGTTTTACCAACAAAGTAGAGCTTCATGTTCTGCTGACCATGTGCAAACAATGGGGTGATTTTGGGCCTTTTGCAGTGGCTGGTCCTGAACTCTAGATCACCATTCGACCTGAGTTATGTTATATTACTGACCTGCCTCTGTTTAAAGCAAAACTTTTTAGTTAGTTTTTTCTTATTTAGAATGGCTTTTGGTATTTAATATTTGTATGTGTTTTGATTTGTATATTTTATTGCTATCTTATTGCCATTTATTTCATATTGCTCTGAAGCACTTTGGTTCAACATATGTTGCTGTAAGGTGCTATATAAATAAATGCTGATATCACACACAAGCCTTTTTAGTTAGGTTCGGATCCTTTGAACTTGGAGGACGTAAATACAAGGAACTTTCCAATTTACCTTAAACTGAAGAAGCTACTTGGAAGAATAATGAAACGTATCTACTGAACAGGAAAGAAGTCCAGTTGACAATCTTTTTGTTATTACATTTACGTTTACATTTAGGCATTTGGCAGACGCTCTTATCCAGAGCGACTTACATTTTTATCTCATTATACATCTGAGCAGTTGAGGGTTAAGGGCCTTGCTCAATTACAGTGTCTTCTTGTATTGACCTTGTAAGGTCAGTTTGTTTTATTGGTTTATTCAAGCATCAGAACAAATACCCATTTTTGAAAATCAGTCAAAGATGATTTTGTTTCTAAATCACATGTAACCTTCGTAATGTTTTAAATTGGAGCTGTTTACGTCCACAAGCAGCAATTTGCAGGCAAACAGTGCCATTACTTTTGCACTAACTTGGGACATATTTTGAATGTTTCTGACATTTGAATGTAAGTTGCTTTAAAGTTTGAGTTGCTTTGGTTTTAGCAGCTGATTGCAGTCAGAACAGTGGCATTTTCCCACTAGGTTTAAATGTATTTTGTCTCAGACTGCCTTAAATGTGAATGCAAGTTGCTTGGAAGTTATAAGCAATTTTAATAAGTCATTTGCTTATCCACACTCATTCTGGACCTTGAATAGAAATCAGATCCAGACCTTTGGATATTAAGTTTGAGAACCCCGGCTCTAAGATTTCAGCACATGATGTTGTGATCAGTTCATGTGTTCGAAAAGGCACATTAAATTGATGTGGTACCCTAGTTATTCAGTAGATTCAGGTTATCAGCTGACTTTATTTTATTGCCACATAACATTTCTGAGTCTAGATCTGACCAACTGAAGCAACCCCAGATCATAACACTGCCTTCAGAGGTTTGTACAGTGACCACTCTGCATGATGGGTCCATCGCTTCATGCGCTTCACTTCTTACACTGACACGCCCATCGCTCTGGTATAGGGTCATTCTGGACTCATCAGACCACATTACCTTTTTCCATTGTTCCAAAGTCCAATCTTTTTGCTCAGTAATAATATAGTAAAAATATTGAATCATTTTTTTATTGATATATCTCACTAACAAGTGGTTTTGTTATGGCCGTACAGCTGTTTAGTCCCAATCCCGTGAGTTCTTATCACATTGTGTGAAATGTTTTTCCTTTCACTGTTAAACATAGCTATTTTCTTTTTTTTTTTTTAATGACTCTCCATGGTTTGGTGGGGGCTGATCTAGGTTTTAAACATTGGTGCAGCATCACCACTATCTTGATGTTTTATGCTTTTTTAACAAAAAATGCAGTATGCACAAGCAAACCCAAGCCACAAAAAAATAATAGGCATGTATAGGAAATAACTGTGTAGTTAAACAGTAGGGGAAGTGGTGGCTCAGAGGGCTAAGGCACTGAGTTACTCATCAGAAGGTAAGCGGTTCGAGCGCCGCTCCACCGGGCCCTGGGCCCTTGAGCAAGGCCTTTAACCCTATCTGCTCCATGGCTGACCTCAGTTATGCTGGGATGTGCGAAGAAAGAATTTCACTGTGCAGTAATGTATATGTGACAAATGAAGGGCTTAACTTAATAAACCTACCAGGGCACACATGGGCAACAAGAAACATCTGTGAGTCATGGTTCAATATTTTGATCACTTGAAAAAAATGTGTGGGTTCACACATAGGGTGTCATCTAAATTTAACACATTTAGATGTAACTGTCAGGAAATTAAATTTTAATTCATCATTTCATATACATCTTTTGATCAGTGACTTAAATGTCAGTGTATAGCAAAAACTAATTATTTGGCTGTTCTGGTCCAATTCTTCATGGGCCTGTATGTAGGAGCTTAAGCACTACAGGTTTCTTGTTGATTTGTATTTTTTCCACATGGTGTGTTGAAAAAAATATCATGAGATATTTTCACAAAGCAGACGAACACACCATTTAAAAAATGTTAACCTCAAATAATTTGGTGCCATTGTTACAGTAGGTAACATTAACACAGTGAGGGGAAGCAATCTTACTTGCGCAGTGGTAGAAGTGGGCAGTCACACAGTAGAGGATTTTCTGCCAGATTAATGACCTCTAGGCCTGTAAGTGGACTTAAGTCAGGCACGTCCTCAAGCTGGTTGCCCTCCAATAAAAGACTCTGTAGTCCAGACCCAAGACCAGCAAGCGAATCCTTGGACATCTGTACATGGAAAGTAAATGAAACAAATATATTGTATGGTATCAAAAGTGAATGCACAGGTAATAATATCCTATGTCAAATTAAATCACATAAATTTGTGCACATTTTTGGTCACAATGACGTAATAGAGTAATTACAGTATACTGCAAGATAACTGTTTTATCCCTACGAGTAAACTGGTGTTCTTAGATACAAGTTGCATTTTGATTTGGTAACTGTGTACTTAGGTCTTACCTTTTCTAAAGTCATGTTATTGAGATAAAGGTGTTTTAATGAGGTTGCAACAGGAAGGAAAGCTTCAGACCCAATCCAGCGAATAGGATTGTGGGACAAATCAAGCTCTTTCAAGCTGTTTCTTTTTGGCAAGGCACTAGTTGGCACTTCCTTAAGTTTGTTATTGCCCAAGTCCAGTTTATCAAGGTCATATCCTGGGGCAAAGGCCCCGGGAGCAATGTTGGTTATATCATTTTTGGTAAGAAAAAGACTTCTCAGCTTCTCAGCACCTGTCAGGATTCCTTTCTCAAGCTTAGTGATGGCATTGTTTTCCAAGTGTAGAGCCAACAAGCCAGGTAGCAGTGTAAAAGCTCCTTTAGGAAACTGTTTAAATCTGTTTTTCTCTAAATGAAGGTAGGTGAGCTGGGGTAGACCCTTGAACGCATCTGGGCTCAGTGATGTGAGGTCATTCTCTGAAAGATAGAGGTAGATCAAACCTTTCATTCCACTAAAGGCCCCACTTTCCACTTCATGGATTTTACAGCGCTGCAGATGAAGGGACACCACTTCTGGCAGGCCCGGAAAACTGTTGGAAGCAATGTAATGGAAGTGATTGTCATGCAAGTCCAGCAAACGTATGTCTGGAGAGAAGCCTCGTGGTATTTTAGTGTGCCCCTGCTTTTCACAGGATGCATGATGGTTTTCAGTCTAGAGTTGAGGGTGAAAAAGAGACAAGACTTAATTATTAAAAGAGAACCGAACATGAAAAAAATCCTTTTCGTACTATAAGAATTCTCTCTTACTTCACAAACACAGTTGTCTGGACATTTGGCCTTTTCACCAGGTTGGGTTGTTGGTGGTGGTGGAAGTCTGCTTTGTTCCTCCTGCTCGAATTTCAGCATGGCCTCCTGACTCTGGCATCGCAAATCAGGAGGTTGCACTACATCAAGGCTCTCATCAGACAGGTGGGCTGGACCACTACAAGTTCCTCCGAGACGTACCCGCTCCTGAATTGCCCACTCGCGCAGTGGACGCAGGTAGCAGCTGCAGTAGATTGGGTTGCCTGCTAGGTTGAGTCGAGTCAGTTTAGGGGAGCCGTGAGCCAAAGGCTGAAATACACGTAGCTGATTATAACCGAGGTCAAGGTGGGTAAGCTTGGGTGAAAGCAAAACAGCTGCACTGGAAAAATCCTGTAGGGAGTTGTGATCCAAAAAGAGATGTGTAAGCTTGGCCATAGACACTACCTCCTCTCCTAGATAGGTCATGGGATTGTAACTTAAATCTAGACGTGTCACCTCGGTGAGTCTATGGATAAAAAAAACATTTAAAAAAACACTTTTCTCTCAGTTGTCTCTTGCTGACATATTCTTCTTACTTTCAACACATTACACAATGGCAACTTAAAAAAACAACAACACAAATGTGGATTAAGCTCACCTTGTCATAGTCTCAGTGGGGAAAAATTGGAGTTCGTTGTTATCAAGACTGAGACGGGTAAGAGTGAAGAGGCCAGCAAAAGCTTCAATGTCAATGTAATTGAGTGCATTGTGACTAAGCCGTAACCATTTAATGTTTTGTAGGCCTTGAAAAGCCATATTCGGGATGTATACCAGCTGATTGTGAGTGACGGAGAGGAGGGTGAGAAATCCCAGCTGCGCAAAAGCTCCTGGCTGGATCTCCTCTATTCTGTTGTGGTCAATGATAAGCTGCTTCAAGGAGGAAAGGCCATCAAATGACTCCTGCGATTAAAATGAACAGGAGAAAAAAAAGTTTCATATTAACTATTATCAACTATACACAACTGTAGCAGTTGAAACAAGATGTGGTTTATACTAGATGAATCTCGTCTTGTAAATGAGCAGTGCTTGTCTCACTTGATACAGGATATCAATGTCATTGTAGGCCAAGTTGAGAAAGACCAAGCGTCCGAGACTGCGGAAAGCTCCCTCTCGTACTTTGTGGATGCCAGTGCGTTGGAGAGATAAGTGGGTGAGGTAAGGTGTATGTTTGAATGCTCCTGTAGGAAGCTCCTGTATGTTATTACCTCTCAGGTCCAACTTAACTGTGATCTGTAAAGTGCACACACAGATTTGGCCTATAAGAAGGTTTACAATATGGAATTATACATAATCTTTATATAATACATTAAATACTGGGTACTGTATGTATTAGGATGTAAAAGGCAGGGAAGACCTACGTTTTCACTGTACTAAGAATGTGTTTAGTATCTGATTATTATTGCTATTATACCTAGATGTGGTTCACATTTCAAACCTGTCATAAAACTCCAATTTAACTCCTATAACTATGTTAACCGTACTGAATGTACCTCATCAATGGTGGGTGGAATCTCAGTCAGATTCTTCTTGACACATGCCACTGTAAGCTGAACGCTGTCGCACATGCAAAATTTGGGGCACTTTCCAGACGTCACTTCCCGGGTGCCAAGGAAAAACAATAATATAACGGCCTGTACAGCTAGGAGAACCATCTTGATCTCTATATGTACGACACAGCAGACATAAAAATTTTCTTTTAGACATAACTGATGGTAAATTTTTTCTGTTGTTCTAGACTACAACACTTTAGTTTGCTATGACATTTTATGTGTTAACTTGATTCAACTGATTTTGTGAGCTCCATCAAATTCATTTTAACAAATGAACTATCAATCTATATTATGTAATTTTCTTCATCTAGTAGTTAAATACATTTTGACATTAGGCATATTAAAACATATTAGAATATTTTCTAGCTTCCAAAGAGTTTTTAATTTCGAAAAAAAGATAGAAAGTGAACTGAGTTGCACCAACCTTCAGTACTGCGAAGCAAATCTTCAATTAATCTTCTAATACTTCCTAAAAACTGAGGTTCATCTAATCTTAAAAACCCACTTGTGTACAAGATTTTAAAGATTTTCTGGTAAGCACCAGCACAGAGGAATTTGCTGTGTCGATGTGAGGTGGCTCATTTTGTGCGTGTGTGTGTGTGTGTGTGTGTCTGCAGCTCCAGACCTCACTACACACACAACACAAAGACACACTGTTTCACATCACACTCACAGCCAGAGTGGCTCTCACAAACATACCATGGAGTGGACATAATTTTCTCTTGAATTCCCTCTCCTGAAAAATCTTTTCTACTCATTACGCACTGATTTGATCAGATTAAATAGTCTTTTTTTTGTGTATAATAAAATGCAGTTACTGAATAAAAAGAAACCCAAATCTAACAGGCAGTTACTCCCTAATATTATTGTGTAAAGTTATTTGCACAGTTACGAATCTAGTTAAAATGCCAAGCACTTGTTAAAAGTCCCTGTACTTTCTAGTAATCCTCCTTTGCTAGTCAGTTCTTGCTAAATAAAGCTGAGCGCCTTCACTGAGACTCCCATTTGGCTGCAGAGGTGTTGATCAGCAATACTTATTTTTATCGTCAGATTGATACAGACACGACAATAATTGCTTCTAAGTAAAATAAGAGGCTTCCCTGGCTGACTGCAAATATATTTAGCAACATCCTAACAGGATACAATAACAGCTAAGTAACAGCTAAACACCTAAGTAAACTCATGCTCAAGCAATGATACTCCAGACAACACTTTTATGTTTAAACTACTGTGGAACCTTGGATTGTGAGTAACCTGGTCAGCGAGCGTTTTGCAAGACAAGCAATAATAAAAAAAAATTTTTTAACTTGATAAACGAGCGAGGTCTTGTGTCCAAGTCCAAGTGTTGTGACTGTTCTTTAGTAACTGTGCTGCAACAATGGCAGAAAATAAGGTTAAAAATGCTGTAGCTGTGCAGGAGATCAATCTGTTTAATGATATTGCAACATCGTATTTCCCCGAAATCCTCAAAAAAGAGACAAAAGCATCATTGGTTTGTGGAACGAATCATCAGTCCATTATTTTTATGGGGGAAAAAATGCTTTGGATTCTAAGCACACTTTCAGAACGAATTATGCCGGCAATTCAAGGTTTAACTGTATGTAGTATGAATTGACCAGATCAGACACATTCTCTAACAAACCAGTTTAATGTGAATGCAAAAACAATACAGCATATTGAGTAATAATCATACAGCCAGATGTATGAGATTTGTCATATTGAGGTACTTTTTCATATTTTATTCTGTTCCCTTGTACAAGTGGTTCCCTAAAAATTATAAACACCATGTCTAACATCACCATATACTAAATTTGTCACCTCTTGTTAAATAAAACTCTGTGCTGAGGTGTTGTCTATCAAAATTACTTACATGAGATACAAAAAATAACGTTTCTACAATGCCCACATCCAAAACTTATGATGTTATTTTTATATAAGAAAATATGTCAATATTTTAAAAAAGTAGTTACAACAGTAGTTTTCTGGACATTCTTCAGGTTCAGTCTAAAACTGGCCAAGTGCTGGTATTATTTGAAAGAAGTAAAAAAAAAAAAATAATAATAATAATAATAATAATACATTACACAGTGAAAATTCCTCATCAAATATTATCATATCTAAAAAGCTCATGAACAGTAACTGGGCTGTTATTCAGATAGCCAATACAGAATCTGTGAATGATGGAAAAAAACAGTTACACTTTTTATATATAATTTAACATTAAAATTGTTTGTAACAAGGCAGTGATTTGCAATGTACTTTTTATACATTTTGGTCTCCAAGGACTTGCTTCACTATGTTCAAATTTTAAATGCTCCAATTTAAGAGAAATGATGACTTGGATGGATACAGACAACAATAGAAGCATTTCTGGTCCCCTCATTGGCCCATGTATTTGTCCTGTATTAATTCGGAATTCTCAGTAAGAAAACAGGGTCTTAGGCAGAGATCCTTTTCTCCAGTGTAGCTTTAAGGTCATCTCTAGCACTCGTACATGACGCTAAAACTTTGCTGTTCCTGAAAGTTAAATATACACAAAGTGTAAAAAAGCCATAATGGAATGTGAATAATCATGGTCAACTGAGCTAAATATTTTAATAAGCTGAGAGGGAAAAAAAGAAGATTTTCCCAAATTTTCTGCAAACACATGTACTAACCGAGACATAAAGACTTCTAGAACATTGGCCTGGTCCACAGGGAAGTAGTTCTGCTCAACACAGTGCTTTAGAGCAAGTAAGTGACCCGGCAAGAGGCAAACTTTCTTAACTTTCTTCTCACCCTGAAATACAAAGTATGAGATGTTGCTGATATATAACATGAAAATGTGATTAATCTGAGCAAAAGGCCCAGAGTGACATACACTACAATCACCTTTAAAAGCCCCAGTTTCACCAACAGTGAAGAGGTAAAACTATAGGTCTGAAACTGAGGGCTGGAAAGTGCCTTCTTCAACAGGGCATCTGTTTTACATAAGAGACAAGAGGTGACCAACAAATATTTTCAAAACAAAAATAATTTTGATAAAATTTTAGGAACAGAGCATTTTGTTCATACCAGAAATTTCAAAAACAGCTTGCTTCACTTCTGCATCTTCTTCATACACTGAAGATAGCTGAAGAAAAACATCTGCAACTTTAGCAGCATCTGAAAAGTCCATCTGAAACCACAGCAAACATGTTATAAAGAGTATTAAATGGATCAGATCATGAAATAAATTTAGCCAGCTTTAAAAATAAAATTATATACTGTACTTGTTGCTCAAAGAGCTGAACTCTCTTGCCACCGAGATTAAGCAGTTTTTCTGTAGACGGGAACTGAAGGAAGGACAAGATGTCAGTATTACCTAATGACACCTGTGTAGAGAAAATTATTTTACGTGACATCAATAAAAAAATAAAAAATAAAAACAGGTCTATCCTTCTCTTGTTTATTTTTAAATACTGAAGTAATATATATATATTTTTTTTTAAGTAAGAGGCAATTTATCTTACCTTTGCTAGACTACCGTCACTTTTACATTCATCCTTTAGCCCATTGATACAGTTCTGATCATTTTCTTCCTCCTCCTTCTCCTCCTCTGTATCCTCATCTTCACCATCTTCCTCCTCTGTATCCTCATCTTCACCATCTTCCTCCTCTGTATCCTCATCATCATCCTCCTCTTGCCCTTCATCATCACTACGGTTATGTATAAAAAGGAAAAATAACAAAAGGAATTTTAAATCACATCATGATTTATGATTTCTGGACACTAACTGAATGATTAGATTTTTTTTTTAATGAAAAAAACATTTTATAAACATAGTTAAAAAAAATCTGCCAGACTGGAATCAGTGCAGATTTTTATAGATAATTCACAGAAATCCTATGATGCATGCCTAATTTGATTACTTAGCACTGCTTTTCCTTACTCTACTAAAACATTACCTGAGCGAGCCAAGTACATCCCCCATGCCCATATTTTCCATGGCCTCTTTGAGTGCCTCACAACCATCTTCCCCCAGGCAGTTTCCTGTCCAAGACGAAAAACAGTAATAACTATTCAGTTCACTTCAGCACATTGAAACTTACATTTTAGGTTTCAGTCCACTCCTGTATCATATATAATATATTGAGAAAGGAACATAAAATTTATTTTTAATCGCTATGTTTTTGCATGCAATGATCATCACTGATTGTTGTAAGTGGAATAAATACATCAATCAGAGTTTGTATACCAAACCAATGAAACCAATGAATCATTTAATCAATTCAGTGCACGTATGACTAATAAATCTATGTGCCTAAAGTGGTTACTAATTCATAATGCTAACACAACAACAAGGTTACCATTGAGGTCTAGTTTCTCCAGATCAGCTTTGTCCCGTAAAGCCCTGGAAACAACCAGAGCTGCAGCATCTGAAATCTCTCCAAATGACAGGTTCAGTTCCTACACACATGAAAAGCAAGAGTTCTTTTCATCCAATGTACTGCTGCTAAAATGATTAGGTTATGCATATGAAAGACATACAAGTAGAGCCAAGATGATCATTTTCAATACTTTATTATTCACAAACATTGATATTTTACTGTGGCAGCATGTACCAGTGCATCAGGTATAAGTCAAACTTTGTCAATGTTTTTTCCCACCACTAGACATTGAGCTAAATTAACAAACCTCACTGGATCATACTTGGGGTAAGCCCCGATTATAATAATCTACCAGAGAGTACAGGGATTTGCATGTTAAATATATAACCCCAATGTTTAAAAACATAATAAAAATTATTTGATGATAGCAGGTGTTCGTATTCGGCAAATACAACCTCAATTAATAACTTTTTTTTCACTTTTCTCACACACACCTTCCCTCCCAAATAACTTGAAGTAATCATCTCCTGCATGACTATCAGTCTCTTGGGCCATTCTTCTTTACAACATTGCTTCAGTTAATTGAGGTTTTCGGGTATTCGCTTATGCCCAGCTTTCCACCACAGCATTTCAGTTGGGTCAAGGTCGGGACTCTGAATAGATCATACCAAAACCATGATGCTTTTCTTTTGTCAGCCATTCTAATGTAGATATACTGCTGTGTTTCAGATCATTGTCCTGTTGATGCAATTTCGACCACGCTTTAGCTGTCGGACAAATAATTTCACATTTGCCTCTAGAATATTCTGGTTTACAGGGGAGCTCATGATTCAATGACTGCAAGGTGCCAGGTTCTGTGGCTGCAAAACAAGCTCAAATCATCACCCCTTCACTGCAGTGCTTGACAGTAGGTATGGGGTGTTTCTGCTGAAATTCTGTTTTTTTTTTTTTTTGCCAAACATGGCACTGGGAATCAAGGGAAAACAACTGCACATTTGTCCATAAGACATTGGTCCAGAATTCATGTGGCTTGTTTAGATGCAGTTCATGCAAATCAGCCATGTTTCAGTTTTCTTTTTAGACAGAAGAGGCATTCTCCTGGCACCCTTCCAAACAGACCATACTTATTCAGTCTTCTTCTAATTGTGCCCTCATGGACTTTAACATTTAACATGCTCAGTGAGGCCTGTAGCTCTTGTTTTTTTCTCTCTCTCTCTCTCTCTCTCTCTCTCTTTCTGAGCATTCCATGGATTGACCTTGGAATGAATCTGCTGGGACATCCACTCCTGAAAACGGTCTGGAATGCTTTCCACTTGTGGATAAACTTTTTTCACTGTAGAATGATGAACAACAAATAGTCTGAAAATGGTTTTATAACACCTTCCAGATTGATGTGCAAACTACAAAAACACCTGCTTTTATAGAGGTCTGCATTCCTGTTGATCAGTAAATCGAGATCTGATGATTAACAGCACCAGGCTGCAACTTACCCTTTTAAATCCTGTGGGAGCCGTAAGGGGTACTTAGTATTGCCCACATGTTGTTTTTTTTTTTCTTTTCGGGTTCATTTTTTTAAGTTATATGTTGTTGTTTAACTAATTTTTGAACATGACTGAACATGTTGCTTCTAAACATGTTACTTGAGCATGCCTGAAAAATGATGACGGCTGCAGAGTTTTTTTTTTTTTGAGTATCAAAGTCTTGAGAATCAGTCGATATTGCTATTCATCTGATTTTTTTTTCAAATATTTTTATATTTAGAATTGATATTTTTTTAACTAAATCATTTAAAAGGTTTAAACACAAACATCACTTACATATAAATGTAATAGTTAAAAAGTACAATAAAAGTACAATAATAAAATAACAATAATAATAATTATAATAAAAGGCAAGTTATTTCATTATCATTTCTAGCTCCCAAAATAAATTCCTGAACCCCATTTTAATCTTCTTCATTTATTCTACGATCCAATATGTTTTCTCTGATATCCTTTTGGCTATTTTTGCTGGTTTCTGCGCAAAACCAATATGTGGTATCAGATCACTGCCATCTCTACTGGAAACATATGTTTCCTTCAATAATTGCTGCATAATCTAGTATAATTCAAAGTTCTTATAGTACACATTTAAGATTTTCCAACTGTGGCAATAACTTACAATCATACTCTTGCAAACTTACTCTTGCGATGCTTTGTGTGTCAATTACATTAAATCCATTATACTGGAGTTTCTGGATAATAGTCTAGTGTGCACAGTGCCCTTTGCCAAGTAATACATTTTACCCAAGAATTTCACAGACATTACTAATAGCTATTAATAAACGGGAGTGTTAATTTAGCTGATTACTTAAAAAATACTGACCTTAAGAACAGACAATCCTCTTAGTGCTGCAGTTATGGCAATAGCACCTTCAGAGCGCACTAGACAGTCTCCAAAATTAATGACTTGTACATTGCACAAGTGCCTGAGGGCCTGAAATATCATCACAAAAAACAAACGTAATTTTGTAATCGAAAGGTTTGAAATAGTCTGACACAATAAGTTGCTTAGTTGTACCAATTAAGAATTTTCAATACTGTTATCAATTAAGGTTTGGCCAAGTTGATGATAAAACTTTCAATAAAAAAAAAAAAAAATCTGCACCTTTTCTTATCACCTGCTTGAAAGTTACATGGGGGGGGAAGTTACTGTATATTCACACAACTTGCTATCTTACTGCCAAATAATGTTACAATAGATTTATTTACTGTAACAATTAAATAGAAATATTTAAAACCTGAAAAAAAAAATGCTATATGAAAAATGTGTTGTTAGCCAGTAAAATAAAAAAATTAATCATACTTGTGCCATGGCTACTGCACCTCTCTTGGTAAAGGTATTGTCATTGAGGTTAAGCACACGCAGATTGGGATTATGTTGCACTGCAGTGGCCAACGCTGTGATCCCTGAGTGGTTGATCCCATTCTGAGGCATGTGAATCTCCTCCAGGCTCCCAATCAACTGAAGAAGAGTAAAGGTCACAATAAATACATTAGGGTCAGTAATGGGGGGAAATTAATAAAGTGAGCAAATCAGAAATATTAGTGTGTTTTTAAAGCACCCATCAAGTTTGTTTGCAACCCACACAGTGTATATATACCCCTCCTAATATTGACTGGGGCATAAAGCCTGGAAATTATAAATTTTGGTGGGAAAATTGCTGATGATACTTATTGAAATAAACCAGTTACATCACTTGACAATGTTGCTTGTACAGCCAAAAGCTTATGAATTTGAAGGTATTAAACCCTAAATTCAAGAATAACTACAAAAACTGATTAAACCAGAAAATTTTAGATTAGGTCAACCTATTAACCAGTGTATGGATCTATTCAATGGAAACTTCAAAACAGTTTTCTAAGTCGCTCTGGATAAGAGCTTCTGCAAAATGTGTAAATGTAGACATATTTTTACTTCTAGATGTACATCAAACTACATGGAAACAAAACAATTTGCATCATGTCGACCTAATAATCTGATTATAGTTGTGGCATGGCAAAAAATGTAGAAGTAAAATGTCTCATTACCTGAAATGCTTGGGAAAGTGCAGTGGCGCCATCATTCTCAAGTCGATTACGTCCTGCTACAAAGACTTTTAGCTTTAGAGGGGAACCTGCAGCACTTGACTGCTTGTAGCATTCAGTCAGTGCAGAGGCCAGGATCTAGAATCAATACATATTATAATCAATATTACTGATTTGCTGTCATTTATCTATTGGCTGACCTATTAACTACCACTTACTTTGCCTCCTCCAATGCCCATGCCACAATTATTCAGCCTGAGTTCCTGTAGAGTATAACATACAGCGCTCTTGAGGAGGTCCTCAATGCCTTTTACGCCATCAGGTCCAAACGCATTGTCACTCAAGTCCAGTTCAGTAAGCTTGGCCCCTGATATCATCAAAGCACTGCCTAGTGATTTCTGAAAGTATGTTTGGAGATAAAATTATAGATGTAAATCCTCACTTTTTGCTAAGTTACTAATTGAAACATACAATTCATATCAGTCAAGTTACTGACTCACCAAAGCTGGTGGAATTTCAGAGCGAAGGCGACCCGTAAACATATCACTCCAGTAGCATCGCTATCCAAAAAGACAAAAATATATTAAAAAGTAAACAGAAATTGTGATAAAGACGCACAACCTCACTAAACCTCAGTAACCAGTTTATTCTGGACATGAAGTGGGGATGCACACTGGATAGGACATCAATCTGTCATAAGATACAGACACACATAACTCTAAAATAAACCAAATGAAATTACCTGCAGATCCTTTTTGGACTCAAGAGCCTTTGAGATGGCCTGCGCTGCTTCAACACCAACAGTATTTCCTTCAAGCCGCAAGGCTTTCAGACCTTGGAACTGTTCTATCTCATGCACAATCTTTTCCACTACAGACAAACAGAAATCACCCAGTTACTGCAATATATAGACATATGGAATTTTACTTTACCAGCATGCAACGTAAAGAAGACATTAATTTTTCCAACCTGACTGTTTATCGTTCAGCTTCAGTCCATGACCCTTGTAGCTGAGCTCTTCCCCAACATGAGTCTTGGCCAGAGCCTCTGTAAGCTGATCAATATCTACAGAAGCCATTCAATATCCTTTGGATTCCCTGGTAATTAATCCAAAAATAATGTGAAAATGTGTTAATATTTGATAAATAATTTAATGTTGTCACCCGACTATGACAAGGCAAAACTGATGGGCTAGTTGGCTAGACGAGAGGAATATACATATGCTACTATATCATAAAGGAAGTGAACATTTATAGTCATCTATCTAGCTAAACTAATTTATACTGTAGTTACTTACTTAGTAGAGCCATAGTCTAACCACTATAATTATGATAAAACCAACAAAATGTGTTTTCTTTCTAACCAAACAGCAATTTCAATTCTCACACTTCTAACAGCTAATATTAATCTGCATAACTAGCCAGTGCGGCAAACTTACTAGCATTGTATGTGTTCTCACAAACCGTTCATTAACATTCAATCATCCATTTATCATTGATATCTTAAATAACCAGCCAGATAAATTTCCGATTTGAGCCTAGTTATTGACCTTAGCTATCTAATGTTTGTTAACATTAATTCAAACTAACCTTACCTAAATTCGCTAAGCTCAATTAGCTAAGCTTGTTTTGCGCGCCCAACAAGCTACCAATGTTTAGTTAGCCAACAAACTAGAGTGTTAGCGTTTAATGTTGACGTCCAAATGTAACTTATACGTCTTAAACACTAATAACCCGACATTAAATGTACAATGCTGAAGTTACACACCTGATATCTCTAGGTATAGTTACCTCAAGTACTCCACAGTAACGATTAATTTCACAACACGGGCACATGGGGACACAATATTTTGCCGGTTCCTGAACGTTTCAAAATAAAGCCGTGTACAGTTTAAGAGTGGACTAAAGCCCCATGAGGAAGAGCAAACCTCTTTAATTTGTCAAATGTAAACTGCTTATTTATTTAAATGTATAGATAAAGATCTAATGGTTGGTTTCTTAACACAGGCATGTAGTTAGTAAAAGATCCAATAAAACAATTGTGAAAATCGGTCAGCACTTTTATTGTGGAAACCTCACACCCCGAGATATTCGTGTACTCGGTTTCTACTGCGGGAACCGAACTGTCTGCTATTAAAAAAGTAACATATCAAGAATCTTTAATTTAAGGCATGATATTAAATTATTTGTTTAATAGCGAAAACATAACCTTTTCTATGCATTCGTTATATTGATAATGTTTAAGAACTAATGGCATGCCCCAGTGGCCTAATGGATAAGGCACTGGCCTCCTAAGCCAGGGATTGTGGGTTCGAGTCCCATCTGGGGTGGTCATCAATTTTCTTTGTTTTCTCGATATCGACTGTCGTACAAGATTACTTCTTTGGAAACTGTGCATTTCTAGAAATGTTACAACCGCAATCGTGGAATCATAATGAATCAAACAGAATTGAGAACCTAACCCTCACCCAAATCTGATTCCCATTTAGTAATTTAAAAGAACACCCCATTCAGGAATTTATCCAATTTATCTTTATTTTAATTTCACAAAAAACATAAATATATTTTTGTTAATGTACTGAAGATTAACATTTACATAAGTATTCACCCCTCTTTAAACTTGTGCATGATGCTGTTTTTCCCCTACATATTGTAATATAAGATATTCAGAACTATATTATATATCAGAGCTGAATATTTGGCTATGAAATATTAAATACACCAATGTTGTTTCTAGAGATCAAAGAGACAATATAAATCACAGCAGGTTTGTGAGTAGTTGGTAAATAACCTAGGGTTACACTACGTTCCAAATTATTATGCAAATTGGATTTAAGTGTCATAAACATTAAATGTTTAGTTTTTAAATTAAAC
>JAQMYJ010000006.1:11253973-11294411 GCA_030014305.1 Clarias laeviceps | reverse complement strand
TGACTGTCATTTGCATTGACTAATTATGAAAATCAGAGAAAGATATCATTTGCGTAATAATTTGGAACGTAGTGTATGGTTTTAAATTGTAACAAACTTATGAAGAATAATCTCTGAAAATAAGTAATTTGATGGACGAGATGATTAAACTGGCTCTCATTAAGACCATCCCAGGAACGAAAGACTAAAATTTACCTCTGCTGCAGAGGAGACGTTCTTTTAAGGTTACCACCCTCAAAACTCACCAATTAACGCCACTTCAGATTAGGGCCTTTATGAAGGCTTTATAGAGCATAAGTAGTAGACACATCTCAACATCAAAGGAAATTGTTGGACTCTTTTAAGGGTTTTTTTTTATGACATATTGGGAAAAAAGGTTTCATTTCATTTCATTTCAAGTTTTCAAAAGTCACATAAAAATGGTTATGATATTTTAATATAAAAGAACCAATAAGAGAATGATAATAATCTGTTATCCAGTTATTTTACTGACCTTTAAGCAAAATAGAACCTGTATTTACCTGTTTTATGCAGACCACTGTTTTAACTTTGACTAGTATTGGAGAATAATTTTTTAAGTAATGTTTGTGTGTTTTAATTGTTGGAGTATTGTTAGGTCAGTTTGTTTTTATAGAAAAACAATCACTTGAACCAACTATATCAATAGGCTACAATGGGAGACAACTTTTGGGTAGATGAAAAGTTGGACTACAATAAGTCAACACTAGAGAAATATAATTCATTAAGACCCACAACCAATACTACTTGAGCTGACTTAAAACTTTGAATTACAAGTGGAATAACTTGATATTTAGACCCTGGATGTTTACCAGTGTTGTGTGTAGGGGTTTTCTATGGATGTCAATCACCATGTCCTTTGTCTTACTGGTGTTTAAGTGCAGGTAGTTACCCTTACACCAGTCAACAAAGTCCTTGATGACCTTCCCATATTCTTGTTCGTTCTTTTCTAATACATATCTAAAAATGGAAATTATAAAAGTTGTTTATGTTGTGCTTGTCTGAAGTGCAGAGGGAGAAGAGGAACGGAGACAGCATTGTACCCTGAGGAGCCCCAGCCTTACTGTGGTCTTTTGGTAAGGTACTCAATAATGCAGTGGTTTGTACACATTTCAGAAAGTTTCCACGACCTTTTTTTTCAGTTAACATAATAACCAAGTATAATACATCAACACGTCTAATAATCACTCGAAGACCTTAATCATCCCTCTAAATGCTTATGACTCAGACAAAGAACAACATGTTCTCACATCTCTGTTCTCCCTAGTGGCAAAAGTCACCTGAGAGACTTCAAGTGAAATCTCATAAGTCTGGCAGAGGATGGAGAATTAAATCTGATTTTAAATCTTACTTTTAAAGGCTTCTGAATTAAACATAATAAAAGAATGATTGTAATTGATTCAATGTTATTTTGTATTGCAAAAAAAATTATCCCTTAAAAAGCACACATATAAGGCAATCCATTCCAAATCCAAAATCCTAAACTGAAAGTCCTAAACTGAAGCTATTGTACAGAAAACTAATGAAACCCTGTTAATTCGGACATTGATTGCATAAATCCTTTTTATAAGATATATTGTTAATAAAACTAAAGCAATTACCAACAATAAAAAAAAAAACATGAAGCATGTAAAGTTATTATAACTTGAGGTCTAAACATGAGATCAATGTTATTGCTAGTATCACAAAAATTGTAGAAATGGTGTAAAAGTGGTCAAGTAGCACTGCGCCTGCCAAACAAGCATGGGTGATAAAGTCTGTTTAAGAGTTTTTTTTATTGTTGTTTTAAGCATGTACAGTAGGCACTGTACACAGTAAATGAAAAAAACTACATTTTTCCAGGACCATGGACCTATTAAAAACAACGCAAAGACACTGAGGGAGATTATTCACCATGGAAAGTATTCAAGTCTTTTACCAGTCTTTCCAGGAGTTGACGTCCCAGCTTATTCACCCCAAAGTCAGACTGTGCAATGCTCAGAGAAATCTAAAAAAACAACAACAAAAAAAAAACAACGCAAAACTGATGGTCCATGACAGCACAATTATAAGAAGATGGAACAAGTATGGTTTCTTTTGATGAGTTGCCATGAGAAAGCTTCCTGGAACAAGATCCTATGGACAGATGAGACCCAAGTGGAGGTGTTTGGCCTTAATGCCCAGCACCATGTTTGGTAAAAAAAACAACCTGAACATTTCAGCAGAAACACTTCAAACACAGAACCCCGAGACCTTGCAGTTATTGAGTCGACCATGAACTCCTCTGAATATGAGAATGTTATGTAGAGTCAAATGTGAGTCCATATGTCTGACAGCTAAAGCTTAGTCTAAATTGAGCCACGTAACGTGACAATTATCTGAAGCACATCAGTAAATCTACATCAGAATGGCTGGACCTTAAGAGAGCTATGCAGTGAATGCCCAAGCGAATGCACAAAAACCTCAATGAACTGGGGCAGTGTTATAAAGAAGAGTGTGCCAAATGTCCTCCACAATGATGTGAGAGACTGCTAATGTCATACCAAAAACAATTACTGCAAGGTTTTTCTGCTAAAGGTGGATCTACAAGCTATTGAATCTTGGGGGTACTTAGTATTATGCACGTTTTTATTATTTATTTTTTGGCATCATTATTTTGGTTAAATAAATAATGGCACTGTGAAGAAAATAGTTATATGGTGTTGTTTATTTGAGGTTGCATTTGCGAAAGACAGATTACTAATACTAATATAATACTAATAATAATACTTAGTAATACTAAAATATTAATAATTTGCATAATACTAGGACCCACTTAAATCAGATGTTTTTCATTGCTTCTCATCACATTTTTCTTAGTTTTTCTTATGTTTTTTTTTCTTTTCAAAAAAATTTTTTAGTACATGCAACAACAATGGGTCAGACTGCTGATGTAACAGTTGTCCAGAAGATGCATCCAAACTCTCCACAAGGAGGATAAGCCACAAAAGGTAATCGTTAAAAAGCCTGGCTGTTCACAGATAACCATACTTAAGCAAAATCATGGAAAGTGGATTGGAAGGGAAAAGTGTGGTAGGAAAAGGTACACATGCACCAGGGATGACCTCAGACAAAATAAGATTGTCAAGCAAAGCCAGCTTGACAAGAAGGGGATTGAGAAATCTTCAGGAAAGCAAGATACAGAATGCATTTTATTTGGAAAGCAATCCAGTAAGTTTCATTACTCCCACCTGTAGGTCTCCCTTTCCCCTTATCTTCCTGGCATTTTAATGCAGTCCAGCCATCCTTAAAAAAAAGGTGCTTCTTTCATTGTTCCATGACCCCCATTCTAACATATTTTAATATTGCCTTCTGCTCTCCCTAGTTCTTGGATTTGTGATAAGAAGAACCTGACCCACCAATACAGACGAGAGGAAGGCTGCTATCAAAGCAACCTGGTCTTTAAAAAGACCCCAGCAATGCCACAGGCTGATTGCCTCCATGCTCATGCACATAATTTATGCTAAAGAAGCCCAGATCAATTATTGAGCTTTTCAAAAATTACTAGGAAAATTCTAATATTTTTAGATGTTTTTTTCCTTGAGCAGTAAGGCGTAATAAGCAAAATAAAAAGGGATGAAATATTTCAGTTAACGCATAATTTATTGGTGTGAGTTCCCATTTTAAAAATTTAATTAACAAAAAATAATTCAAATTCAAATTTTATTTGTCACATACAAAGTCATACACAGTACAATATGCAGTAAAATGTTTAAACGACCGCCAGTGAGCTTAAAAATAAAATATTATTAATAGGAAATAAATATGAATAAAAATGAAATACAATAGAAAATAAATTTAGCTAAGATAAGAATAATACTGTAGCCTATATCTATAGAGGACAAAATATACAATATAAGAATAATATAATTCCATGATATTCTATTTTTCTAGATGAATGGTGTATTGTACTTGTAAATAAATTTCCTTCTCTTCTCTCATTTAAATATTTTAATGTTCACTGTGTATTGCACAACTGTAGAGTATACAGTACTACCTGAGAATCGCTACAAGCATTTAGGGCAAGTCCGTATTATCTGGCAACCCGGGCGAGAGCAAGGCGTTTAAAGCAGGAGGCAGCGACGCCACAGTCAGACTCACACAGAGAGGGAGAGCAGCCCGAGCTGGTCTAATAACGGTATCAAATTAAAGGGTTAAAATAACGATAATAACTCTGTCATTTACAGCATCAGTTATTTATTACCTGATGGCTACAGCTACGAAGGATAAAAGGAAGCCGTTACCTTGGGATGTAACTGAAAACGCATCGAGTTCGGCATACAGCAACCAAAACAACAACAACAACAATAATAATAATAACAATAATAATAAAGACAGCGAAGGAAGTGAAGCAACAACAACAACAACACCCACGTCTGCACCCATCGATACGATCGGCTCCGAGATCAGTGTATCGGGGAACGGAGCCGGGCTCACCGCCGCAGGAACAGGAGGCGCGGACGGGAAGTGGGTCCGGCTCAATGTCGGCGGTACCGTGTTCCTAACGACGCGCCAGACACTGCTCAAAGAGCAGACTTCCTTCCTTTACCGACTGTGCCAGCAACAAGACCTGCATTCTGACACGGTAAGACAATGTTCTGCCTCAATCTGTTTGGAGAAACAAATATTCGTAACATCCGACCTGGACGACGAGGCGAGCAGAGCACAGCGGTCCTGAGTCAGGTGATGGACTGCAGAGCTAGTGCAGCATCCCAGACCCTCAGCATCACACAGGGCTGAAATCATTCTACTCTCATCTTCTCTTACGATCCATTCACATCTAACATTGTTGGGAGACGAAGAATGCTTTCGACAGTGTGTGTGTCCGAATGTCCCCAAAAGGATAGGAAAAACAGGTCATTTTGACCTTGCGGGTCCCCACGATGACAACTATCCTTAAAAAAATATTTTACTTTAAAAATATCAAAAGAAGTAAAAGTTTTTGTGCAGTATTAGCATTAATTAGCTGCATTAACAATCATGTCAATGTAATGTGTGTGTGTGTGTGTAATATAAGAGAGAGAGAACATAAACAGAACATAAACATTGCCCCCTCCTTCATATTAATAATGTGCTTCTTGGCTTTTCACCGTTCTTGTGATTAAAAAAATATATAATTTTTTTTTTTGTCTTTGACAGGGGTCAAGCAGACTGGCCACCATACTGTTACATTGTCCACCATTTTTGTCATTTCTGTCATGTCACTCTTCCTTTTCCATCCTTCTCCTCTTCTTCTTGCACCTTTCATATGCTTTAAGAGATTATTCCTTATTCCTCGTACCCATGCTTCCTGTTCAGCCACACACAAACTGTGCTCTATGCAATATTTCTTATTGGCTCAAGTTCCAAACACTGCTTTTCGTCTCCCAAGTGCCAATGATATTTATTTTAAAAGGTCTGTGATAAGCCTTCTCTCTTTGCATCTCATTGTCCATGCTTTACTCTTGTATTAAGATTAGAGGCATGAAACATTGAATTCTGCCATTCCTCAATCCAAAAATATCATTGAAACCCCCTCAGTTCTATTCTCGGTTTAGTTTTTTCCCAAATGTTGAAGGATTTTTTCTCTCCTCCTACGTTCCTGTTAGATGTGCTTGTGTAGGCTGTATCTGTTTGTTGCTAATAGGAATAAAGACTTATGTAATATGATGTGTATGGTTTAGAATTTGCTGGATGGTTCATACTTCTGGAGGACATGTACTTGTTCTCGGTTTCTCCTACCTTTTCTTAAGTGCTATATGTTTTGTGTGAGTGAATCGTGGTCCACTTTGAATGGTGAAAAAAGGCTTTTTCTCACATACATTTTTCCTGGATTTTTAGAGAGCACAGAGTGGCAATGAATGGTGTTGATGCACCTTGCCATGTTGATATAAACAAGCCCTTTGTTTGTCTACCAGGCAGATCCTTTGGGATGCAGGGGGTTGGCTTTAGGGACTTGTCCATGTTTCTGTGCACAAATAGAGGGAGGAATATTAACACAGATTAAATATTTTGTTATTGTATATCTGTCTTTCCCTGGGAAAAGAAAATATTTGAAAAATATTTGTGAGAATTCCTGTACTGTGTGTTTAACAGTTTGAGGACTACACATTGACCCAGTTGATAATACAGTGAGGGCTTTTATGCCTGCTTTCGAGTCACATCCATGCTTTGCTGTTCTTGACCTTGCCTGGTTATAGTTTTTTATAGGATGTCCTGATGCCTGATAAACAATTAAATTAACAAAATATTCATTTAAAGTAGCCAATAATTCCAAGAGAATGAAAGAATATGTTTTGTTGTTTTGTATACTAAAACAGCAACAGTCAGGAGACAGAAAGTGCATACATAATAGACAACATACATTTCAACTATTATGTCAGGACATAAGTGCTTCCTCAGGGTTGTGTAGGCACAGAATTAGCACAGATTTGTGCGCTCAGAATAACATGAACAAATCTTTGTCTAACTCATTCAACTGTCATTTAATATCAAAGGTTTACTGCAAATTGTGAATCAGTCACATTCACAGTTTGAATTGTAATTAGGGACATGCCTTCTGCCTGATTTTATACTGATTATATACATCAAGGGGTCACCACAGCAGACCTTCTGATCAGCACACAACTTGGCACAGGCTTTATGCTGGATGCATACCTTCCTGATGCAACCCTCCTATTTTATCCAGGCTTGGGACCAGTAATGCAACCAGTGGCTAAGGTTTTTGCATTTCCCTGGAAACAAACCCAGGTCTTTCGCAAAGCAGGTGAGAAACTTACAATTGAGCCACCAATGCCCTATGTGCATTGTTGCTTCTGCCATAAAAAAGGGATTTAATATGCAATCTCAGGGCAGTATAATAATCATGCCCTCAAGTCCTCTTACTTGGACATCACAAAACAAGGTGCATCAATATATTGCCAGGCTTGTCTTCACTGTTTTCTCACCAAGTTTATGTAGATAAAGCACATATTGAACATCCAAATAGTAATTTCATTGTTCAAATACTGGCACCCAATGATTAACCAGATATTTGAATACATACGGAAACTTCAACAGGCTTTTTATTTTTTTAACACATGCTCTCCCACCATATCTGTATGAGCTTTAATCTTTCTTTTACCTTTTCTTTTCCTTCATTTTCATTTCATCTTCGGTTTTTTTTCTTTTGCTTGCTTTCTTTTTGTGTAGTCATATGTAAGACTAGCTGGTATAATGTACTCTGCAGGGCATCATGTAAAGAACATTATTATCTCCAAGCTACGAAAAGGCTCCCTGTAGAGCTCTTAAGGTTAATTCACTGCAAAGAGCAGCCACACAGCCATGCGAAACAGTGACTGTGACCACACTGATGTGACCTGCTGCTTGTAGCTATGCACTTTTTCTCAGGTGCACTTATTCTTACATTTTCCTTCTTAAAGTGACTGGTAAGGTAAGACGAACTCATTATATAAACGTAAATCCAAGAATAAAATCTGATAGTCATTGAATCTTTGTGTAGGATGAAACAGGTGCCTACGTGATTGACAGAGACCCCACATACTTCGGCCCTATACTTAACTACCTCCGGCATGGAAAACTGGTTTACAACAAGGAACTGGCTGAAGAAGGTTTGTTTTCAATTTGTTTTGTATGCAGACAATTATAGATTGCAACAAAAATTAAAGCAGGAACATGCAGAAGCATTTTAAAGTGTGAGGATTTTAATTACACTAAAATACAATTCCCTTTCAATACATTACAGTATGTGCTAAATCTTTTACCAAAATCACAGGTGCCATGCACTATCTAGACCTACCTGATTTCACATCCAGAGTTCATTCTCACACCCAAATCTATCGTATATAAAGCTAAAAACGTCCAAATTTTATTTTTATTCTAAGATTGAAAATTTCCTTTTCCATAAAAGGTAAATTTCCTTTTCAATAGCTTATATAATAGTGCACTAATTGAGCAACCAAACTTTCCTGTTACAATTGGAAACAAGAAACAAAACAGGAAATTGGTTGTCAAGTTGTATACACCTAGGCATGAGATTGTCCAGTTAACCAGAGATGCATTTAACTACATGTATAAATTAACATGTATCATAATGACACATGCACTGACGTTTTTACTCTTTTGATATGTTTGTAATTTCAGGTGTATTGGAGGAGGCAGAGTTTTATAACATCACTCCACTGATTAAACTAATTAAAGAGAGGATTCTTGAACGAGACTGTAAGGCTTCTCAGGTAATGAGTGATCTGTCTTAAAATCTACAGCCATGTTCTGTTTCATTTAAAATCATAGAGCTGCAGGACAAAACTTTTTATTACAGTTAAATTAGTCATTATGACTGAAAACATTATGGTCTTGTGCTTAAGTGAGTTACGCTGTAAAACCTAAAGAAGTAATTTGTGTCAGTTAAGATGTTAGATGTTAGAAGACATGAAAGGCTACTGGCTACTTTCGCTACTGTCGAAAATAGGAATGCCGCTGGGCTGAAAAAGAGAGAAAGTTGAACATTGAACAAGTCAAAATTATGCAAAAAACTTTTTTTATGTTTGATGAGTTTGCATACACATGCTTCTATAGTTTGTCTTCACTACAGATTCTTTTCTTCTTCTTTTGCCCCATGGCTTTTTACTCTCCTCACATACCTTACAGCAGGTGCCTCCAAAGCACGTGTACAGGGTGTTGCAGTGTCAGGAGGAGGAGCTAACACAGATGGTGTCCACGATGTCAGACGGCTGGAAGTTTGAGCAGGTCAGCGTACGTGCCTGCCGAAAGCCGCGGCCCGGACTGCTCTGGACTGTGGGTTGGATGAGTTGATTTCCTGATCCCAGTGTCCTGTTGCCCCTTCCAGAACCCAGTCCAGTAACATATTTGACTAAAGAAATGACACGTGCACATCTTATGTGGTGTCACATTTCAGATTAAAGTTGCAAAAAGCATTATTGCATTTATATGCATACATCAATTAGTAATCTGTAAAAACAGTTGATGCAAATAAACACATATGATATAAAGGCATTTAATGGAGGAAAATAGTGTTGAATAATTTTTTTAACGAAATGCTTTCTTTCTCATGCTCCTCTTGCATTATTTTTCAATGGTTTTGCAGATGGTGAATATTGGCTCATCTTATAGCTATGGTACCGAAGACCAGGCTGAGTTCCTCTGTGTTGTTTCCAAAGAGCTCCACACGTCTGGTGGGGGCCTAGGAACAGAGCAGAGCCACAAGAATAAGGTTGGAGTCCTCTGTTTATACTTAGAATTTTGCTTTTTAAGGATTTTCAGCTGCATTGTGCAAATTCAATATAATATTGGTATTGAATAGTTGCAGTAAATCCTTTACTACATTTTCATACTTTATCGCCCCCCATTTTGCCTAACAGTATGTTTTTTTTCCCTTATATTTTTATCTGCATAAACCATCTAATCATCTTCCTTTTAAAAAAATTCACAAGAAGTGCCATTCTTTTTTGTGTGGTTGGGGTACATCTGTTTGTTGAACACCCATTATATGTCAAGGCATCAGACACTCAGGCGGAGGAAGGAGAAAAGGAGGAGCAGGAAGAGGAAGAAGAGAGAGAAAGAAATGCCACCCCAAATGAGTGGATTTAGAGATTAGGAGACTTTTGTCATTGTTTCGATCACATGAATGGGTGAGGATCTCAAATGCTAGGTGTTTGTTGGTGGTAGACAAAGACATTCTAACCTGTACTAAGAGAACCCTATTATTTTATTTCATTGCATCAGAACTCTATTACTGAAACTGTATAAGTTTAATGAGCTAACATGAAAATATATAACCTTATGTGCATTCTACAATCACCAAACTGTACAGAATTGGTTTCATAATAACCTTTACTATAAATCCTAACCTCCTTGCTTAATTAAAAAAAATCTGATAGAAATCTTTTTCATTAATCTTTAGGCGGAACACAACATATGGATAGCATGCCAGTCTATTACAGGGCACAATGTATATCCATATTCACACACTCAATCACACCTGGGGCATTTTAATGGATATTAGTATAATCACCTACTGTCATGCTTTTGAGAGGTGGGAGGAAATATGGAGGAAAACACTCAGGTAAAAGTTTAATGATTTTGTCTGGAAACCTCAGTTAATATAGAATAGAAAAAATGTCATGAAATTTAATTAAAATCAATATTAAATCTAATATTCAGTTGGGAATTGGAGAAATTAAGAATAGGGAGGAGCTGGTGGCTTTTGATTTCTTTAATACAAGTACTGTACACTGAGAAAGGTGCAATGAAATAGAATGGTCTAAACAGCCTCCTTTAGAAACATCTAAGCATGCTTGTTCAGACCTCCTTATTCAATGTTTTTTCTTTATTTTTTTTTATTTTCAGCATTGTATATTAATACTGAAGACATTATGAAATTATGACAGAACAAATATTATGTAGTCAACAAAACATGATAAATAATACAAAATATGTTTTATGTTCTTGATTCTTCAAAGTAGCCACCTTTTGCTTTGATGACAGCTTTGTACACTCTTGGCATTCTCTCAGTCAGCTTAATGAGGTGGTCACCTAGAATGGTTTTTCAACAATCTTGAAAGAATTCCCAGAGGTGTTGAGTACTTGTTGGCTGCTTTTCCTTCACTCTCTGATCCAAATAATTCCAAATCATCTCAATTGGATTTAGATTTGGTGGTTCTGGAGGCCAGGTCATCTGATGCAGCTCTTTATCACTCTACTTCTTAGACAAATAGCTCTTATAAAACCGGTTGGAAGTGTGACTGTTGGAAATAATGGCCCCACTAAGTGTAAACCAGATGTCACTGCAAAATGCTGTGCTAGGAGTGCTGGTTAAGTATGCCCTCAATTTTGACTAAGCCACCAACAGTGTCAACAGCAAAGCATCCTCACACCATCAAGCCAAGGTGCTTCACAGTGGGAACCACACTTTCAGGAACAGTCTATTTATCCTCTCTTTGTTTAACAAAGACATGGCGGTTAGAATTTGGACTCATCATACCAAATGATAGTTTTCTATTGATCTAATGTCCTTTCCTTATCCATTCCATTTCTTGGCCCAAGCAAGTTTCTCCAGCTGCTTGTTGTTTATTACTGCAATTCAACCATGAAGGTCTAACTCTCCTCTGTTAAAATATGTCTATCAATGGAATGGCAAGACGCATTTAGGTAGGTAACTGAGATTGTGTAAATTGTCAGTTTCTGAGGCTGGTAATCCTAATAAGCTTATCCTCTGAGGCAGAGGAAGCTCCTGGGACAGAGCCAGTTTCATCATAGCATTTGATGGTATTGGTGACTGCACTTGGGGATACTTTGAAAGTTGTTGTGAATTTTTTAGATTGACTGACCTTCATTTCTTAATGAAGAAATGTCCAGTCTTTTCTCTTTAATAAACTCAGTGTTTCTTGCCATAATATGGACTGGATTTTTTAGTAGTTGTAGTAACACTAATAGTGTTATTAATACAGTAATACTTATTATACTAATAGTGCTATTGACTCTGCACCCACCCTTCCTCTGCACAAGACAACTGATGGTTTAAAGCACATTAAGAAGGCAAGAAATGTAAATTGAAAACCATTCTAGGTGACTACCTCGTGAATCTGATGAGAGATTGCCATGAGTGTGCCAAGTAGTCATCAAAGCTAAATGTATCTACTTTGGCCAATCTAAAATATAAAAAATATTCTGGGCTATGTAACACTTTTTTGCTTATCACATAATTCCATACGTGTTCCTTCATAGTTTGAATGCCTTCAGTATTAACGTTCAATGTTGGAAAAAATTAAAGTAAAGGGGGAAAAAAACACTGAAGAAGAAGAGAAGCTGTCTCCAAACCTTTGACTGGTAGCGTGTATTCACATACACATACTGTACACAAGGGCAAGACAAAAATTTGGCAAACTGGCTATAGAATTTATTTTTATCATGTTTTAGAAAAGACAAATACATCATTTTATGTCATAATCTCATTGCATTTCAATACACTTTGTCTTTTATTCCCTCCTTAAAAATGTTTTAGGCTGAGCTATGAGCCACAAATGCACTGCACTCTTTACTTTTTCATCAGAAGTTAATTAGGGCACCAAACAGGTGAAAATCCAACTGCACAATATTAGGACTATAAGGAGGATGATTTAAAACCTCAAAACAAAGTTTGTGAAGAATGTGGACAGTGTGGCCAGAAGTTTGCGGACATGCATTGTCATGCAAGATCACAATGCCCTTGTATAGTAGTCCTCTGCATTTAATCTAAAGTCTAAAGCTAGTTAGGAAGTTTAGGCTTCAACTCTTCAAAAAGCATCTCACTGTAACGAGCACTGTTGATTGTTGAACCTTCTCCTAATAATGTTCCAATACTGGCCTGTGAGAATCCCAGTAATATGTAAACATAAATTTTTCAACGGATGGTTGACTTTTGAACTTTTTCCTGGTCGGCGGTTGAGAATGTTTCCATTCCATATTCTGCTGTTTACTCTCAGGTTCGTAGCGATGAATTCATGTCTCGTCACCAGTAATGATTCTCTTTTTTTTTTTAAAAATCACCTTCCTTAGAGTATCATAACCAAATGCTTTCTCCATACTGTGCATAAAGTCTTCGATAAGTAACGGCACCAGGTAGTCTCTCAGACCACAAAAAAGGAATCACTGCACACTGCTCTTCTTTTGTGCTAATCACAAGTGGGGCGTCCATTTTTGCTCGCACTCCAGTTACAGATCAACTGATGTAATACGTTCACACCTGCACAGCAGTGATTGGGGAGACAGGAGACTTGAACAGAAAGTGCTGATAAGACAGTGTGGCTCACAGAATTTTTAATATAATAGGAGGGCAGAACACATTTTTTCACCTTTTATACTCACACACACCCAAAACTCACCTTTGCCTGTTAGGAACAAAGACTTACAGGCAACTTGCTAAAAATTAGAAAGCCACCCAAACACCCAGCACACCACTACTGTGCACGGGACCCCCAGAAGACAAAAACCTGACTCAGCTTTCGAACTCCCCAGATTCTATGGGATGCACTGGACAAACAGGTGCAATCCATAGAGGCCCCAGCCCAGCAACCCACAGCACCCAAAGGACAGCACTGCCAACGTCCTGGTGGCAGACACTACAGCACACCCCCAGAGGTCCCGTGGAGTTATGCCCCAAGGGGTCAGAGCTACCTGGGGAACGTACACAATATTGGCCATAATTTTTCCTGATGTAATGTTATGGCTGATTGGCATGTGTGTGTATATATACATTACCAGTCAAAAGTTTGGAGACACCAGTCAAAAATTTGGATTTATTTTTCTACATTGTAGAACAATACTAGGGATTTCAAAACTATGCAGTAACACATTTGGAATTAGGTAAACAACTAATAACAACAGTGAGTTGTTATTTTAGGAGTAGTTCTGGAGAACTTCTTGCAAGAACATTACTGTCAAGTGCATTTGAAAAACCCATTAGGCACCCATTAAACCCATCTGGCCCACATGGCCAACTTGCTCACATGAAGACCATCCAAGAAAGGAAGACCAAATCCTCTCAAAACCTCTGCTGCAGAGAAGTAGTTCATTTAAAGTTACCAGCCTCAAAAATCACAAATTAACAACACCTCAGATTATAGCTCTTATGGAGGCTTTACAGAGCATAAGTGGCAGACACTGTTCAAAGCAGATTATTGCATATTTTTAATGCCGTCAGCATTATTTTACAATATAGAAAAAAAAAAAATCAGGAAAGACCCTGGAATTAGAAGGTATGGCGGAACCTCGGATTGCAAGTAATTCGGTTTGCGAGCGTTTCCCAAGACGAGCAAAACTTTTTATAAATTTTGACTTGATAAATGAGCGAGTCTTGATATACCAAGTACCATTGAGTATCATATGGCACACATGCGCACACATGATCACAACTGAGTCAATGATTCTTCTCTCTCTCGCACCATGGAATTGTGGGTAATCGTCTCCCATGCTTGGTCTCAGTGCGTGTGCCTCACTTGTATAGTCAATATCTGTCCACACATGTACTGTTTACTATAACACTGTGTCCCTGTGTGTGTGCATAAAGCATCTTTTATTTTGTGTTTGTATGTACGACTTTCATACACACCAGTTTACCGAACAGAGACTCACCCACATGCTTGTGTGAGGGTGACTCTCTATTCGGTAAACTGGTGTGTGTGTGTGTGTGTGTGTGTCTGTGTGTACAGTATGTGAAAGTTGTCCTACATAGCAGCCCCCTTCTCCCCCCTTTCTCCTCTTCTCTCTCTGGTCTCAATCACTATAGCCATGATTCTTTTCAAAGGTAAAGTGCAGGTTAATTTGTTTTATTTTTACTTGTTATTTTGTATTCATTATTTATATATTAATATTTTTTAGTAGTGGAAAGAATCGTTGGAGTTTCCATTATTTATTTCCTTATGGATGAAATTTGCTTTGATGTACAAGTGTTTTGATATACAAGCACGCTTCCAGAACGAATTATGCTCACAATCCAAGGTCCCAAGGTATATATATATATATATATATATATATATATATATACTGTATATATATATACACCTTGGGACCTTGGATTGTGAACATAATTCGTATATATATATATATATATATATATATATATATATATATACACAGAGTGCCGTGAAAAAGTACAGTATTTCCCAGCCCCTTTCCTGTGTTGTATTTTTTTACATATTTGTCACACTTACATGATGCAGATCATCTAACAACTTTTAATATTACACAAAGATAATCATGTTAAATACAAAATTCAGTTTTTAAATGACGAATTCATTTATTATGGCAAAAAGCTGTCCAAATCTGCCTGGCACTGTGTGAAAAAGTAATGGAGTAGAGTTGCTCCTAAAACTAATAATTGGTTGTGCCACCCTTGGCTATAACTAGCAGTGAGTCTGTCACATCAATGTGCAGAATTCTTTTAATTCAGCCACATTGGAGACTTTTTGTTCAATCAGATTAAAGTCAGGACATTGACTAGGCCATACTCTGTTTATCTTTGTGTAATAGTGAAATTTGTCTTTTAATTGTGTCAAATATGCAAAAAAACAAAAAGAGGGCAAATACTTTTCACAGCACTTTATTTATATTTATTTATATACAAGTGCATCTCAATGAATTAGAATAATCGAAAAGTTTATTTATTTCTGTAATTCAATTTAAAAAGTGAAACTCATATATTATAAAGATTCATTACACACAGACTGATGTATCTCATGTGTTTATTTCTTTTAATTTAGATGATTATGGCTTACAGATAATAAAAACCCAAAATTTAATCTCAGACAAAAATAGAATATTACTTTATAATATTCTTTACAAAAAAAAAAAAAAAAAAGATTTTTAACCAAGGAATGTTGGATTACTGAAAAGTATGTATTCCCTTTGCATGATTTATTGCAGCAATACGGTGTGGCATGGAGGCAATCAGTCTGTGGCTGATAAGGTGTTATGGAAGTCCAGGGTGCTCTGATAGTGGCCTTCGGCTCTTCTGCATTGTTGGGTCTGGTGTCTTGCATCTTCCTCTTTACAATAGATTTGTAAAGATTTTCTATGGGGGTTACGTTGGGTGAGTTTGCTGGCCAATCAAGCACAGGGATACCATGGTCCTTAAACAAGGTATTAGTACTTTTGCCAGGTGCCAAATCCAGCTGAACCTGCTGGAGGTCGGCTATGCTGACCTTGGATTTGATAAAACACAGTGGATGAACACCAGCATATGACATGGATCCCCAAACCACAACTGACTGTGGAAACTTTACACTGGACCTTAAGCAGCTTGGATTCTGTGCCTCTCCTCTCTTCCTCAAGACTCTGGGACCTTGATTTCCAAATGAAATGCAAAATTTACTTTCTTTTGAAAGAGGGACTTTGGTCCACCTAGCAACAGTCCAGTCTTTTTGGTCCTTTGCTCAGGTTATACGCCTGTGATGTTGTCTCTGGTTCAAGCATGGTTTGACACAAGACAGTTGACAATTGATCACATGTCCTGGATACGTCTGTGTGTGGTGGCTCTTGAAGCACTGACTCCAGCTGCACTCCACTTCTTGTTAATCTCCCACAAATGTTTTAAATGGGGTTTGTTTTACAATCCTCTCAAGGCTGCGGTTATCCCTGTTGCTTGTGCACCTTTTTCTACCAATTTCTTTCCTGCTATTCAACTTTCCATCAATATGCTTGGATATAGCACTCCGTGAACAGCCAGATTCATCAATGAGATTTTGTGTATTACACTCTATGCACTATATATATTACATTATATGCAGGGTGTCAATGATCATCTTCTGGACAACTGTTACGTCAGTAGTCTATAAAATTAGGTGATTAGAGTGTGACACCATGAGTCTTGAACTTTTTACAATATTCTAATTTTCTGTGATACTGAAATTTTGGGTTTTCATTAGTTAAAAGCCATAATCATCAAGATTAAAAGAAATAAACACTTCAAATATATCAGTCTGTATATAGTGTGTAATGAATCTATATAATACAGTGGAGCCTTGGATTACGAGCATAATTCGTTCCGGAAGTGGGCTCGTATTCCAAAACACTCGTAAACCAAATAGAATTTTCCCCTAAGAAATAATGGAATCTTAAATTATTTGTTCCACAGCCCAAAAAAATAAATACATGAAAATAATTAAGTAACAAAATATTAAGTAAAAATAAAACAAGTTAACCTGCACTTTACCTTTAAAAAAAATTAAAAATAAATCCAGTCAGATAAGTGTTTCCATTTGTGCGTGCAGGCGCTGTGTATGTGTGTGTGTGTGTGTGAAACTAAAGTAAGCTCCCCTCTCCCCCTTCTCGTCTAACACAGTTCTTTCTCCAATCTTTTCACACACGTGCGCACACAACGGAAACACTGTTTTATCGGGAAAAAAACCAAGAAATCTCTCTAACGACACTCGATTGAGCGACACACTGACGGAATCACTGCTGTAAAGTAAAATAAAACAAATTAACCTGCACTTTACCTTTGAAAAGAATCGTGACAAAGCATTCTTTCTGTGTAGAGCAGAGAGAAAGAGTGTGTGTGTGTGTGTGTGTGTGTGAAGGCGAAAGTAGGAGGGGTCTGTGTGTGTGTGTGTGTGTGTGTGTGTGTCCAATGACGTGCGCGCACACAGACAGAAAGAGCAGGCTAAGGCTTGAGCAGACAGTGAAAATGGATTTTTAACCTCTCTAATGCGCACACACGTGTTACAATAAACAGTACATGCGTGCTGTACACACACGCATACAGACGGAAAAATAAAATGTTTTACACACACACACATGGTCACAGCGTTATAGTAAACAGTACACACGTGCACGGATGTTGATTATACCAGTGTGAGACGCACACTAAGACCCAGCAGGGGAGACGATTACCCACAATTCCGCAGCACAAGAGAGAGAAAAAACATTGTCTCAGTTGTGATCACGTGACGTTCGGCATCAAAACAAGAAGCGCATGCGTGATACATGATACTCGGTACTCGTAAACCAAGACTTCATCATTTTCCAAGTCAAAATTTATTAAAAATCTTTGCTCGTCTTGCGGAACACTCGCAAACCGTGTTACTCGCAATCCGAGGTTTCACTGTATATGAGTTTCACTTTTTGAATTGAATTACTGAAATAAATTAATTGTTGATAATATTCAAATTTATTGAGATGCATCCATATACTGTATACATAAATATAGTGATAGTATTCGTAGTAGTATTAGTAGTAGTAGCATTTTCACTTTTTTAGTTTTGCTATACATTAGGCATATTGACATACCGTCTGGTTCAAAACTTTTGGAACAAAGATTTGAAATATTTGAACCAAAGTTTTTTGCCATTTGCCCTCTGTACACCACAACACTCAATTTAAAATGAAACAGTAATGTTGTGTACGAAGACTTTTAGCTTTAATTCAAGGGAGTTTGATGGAAGGCTGGTACTACCCATTTAGGAATTACAGCGATTTTCACACACACACACACACACTTTGGGGGCTCATGAATAATGGAACAAACGGCTGACAAAGCTGACAAAGTTGCAAGTAAAAGAGGTAATTAGTCTGAAAAAATAAACAGTTTGGAACATTAAAATGGGAGAATTAGCTGGCAAGCTTAGCAACAGCAAAAGGCCTGGAAGATAATGGAAGGCGACTAAAGTAAATGACCACAGAATTCTGTCCAAGGCAAAAAAAAAGGGATATTTTTTACTGGCCAAGTCAGTCATCTGATCTCAACCCAATAGTAGTAGTAGTAGTAGTAGTAATGTAGTGTTTGACCACAAAGGATTTTAATCCAAGTACTAAAAACAGTCCTTATGGTTATAATTATGTTAGTTTGTTCCATTATTTATGAGCCCTTAAAAATGGGGTAGTGTATGAAAATGAGTATAATTCCTGAATGGTTAATGCCACACTTTTGTCAACCCCCTTGAGTTAAGCTGAAAGTCTTGACTTTGTTCACATCTTGAGTAGTTCATTACAAATGCAATGTGTTGGTGTACAGAGATCAAATGCCAAAAAACATCCTCGCTAAAAAAATGTATGGACCTGTAGGTGGAGTATTAATGTAATATGAATATGATGTTTGTCTGACATAGTCATAGTTTCATAAATTCATTTAGTCATTGTCATCTTCACCTGCATATCCATCTAGAGAAACAGTTTTCCTTATTATTAGAACACCTGTTCTTATTATGAATGTGAAATTTTTTTAGTTAATATTGTAAAATGCCAGATTTAAATTCTCATTATATTTTTATTTACAATTTTTCAGCTTTTCCAGATTCATGGATCCCGGATGTAGAGTATACCTTTTTTCGTATTGCCATAGTTATTTTTTCCAAATACTGAATTGTTTATTTCGCAGATAAGTGGAAAACCAGCAGCTAAAAGATAATCAAAGTATGGAACTGTGTGTGAAGCATGTGTAGAAAAGTGTTTAAGCAAAAGTTAATAGATCACACTTGTGACTAAAGGGAAACTGATTGTGATATAATTTCTATCAACTAACTTTCATTTAATGAAAACAGGGATTAAAAAGGAAGAAATATAAAATTGGACTTGATTCATACTATAATAACGAACTCTTGCCATAACTTTAAATCAGCGATACAAAGATTTGTGGTAAATATGTTGACAATATTATAAAACCTGAAAAAATGGCCGTGAAAATGTGACATGTTAAATATGTAGCCTAACCACCATTTATTGAGCAGTAGACACACTGTTATGTTATTTTGTGCTCCTAACACATATCACTGCAACTGGGATTCTCCACTGTTCCAATGTTGTGGTTGGTTTGTTTAAAATTTCAGTCATATAATGTAATACAACTGGATCTGTTTTGAATGCTATATGACATTATGTGATGCCCTTTTGTCTTGGATTTATTCCAATCATACAATATCTTTCTACGTTTGGGTTCTATAAACACATTTTATTCTAAAATACAATGGCTAAACTGAATGAGCAGTTCACTTCTTTTAAACAAGCCACAAAGTAAAAAAAATCTAAAGAAGCACTTTCTGCCTCCCTCAGTCATTTATTGAAGAAAGTAGTTTTTTTTTTTTTTTTTTTTTTTACATATTGTGACTAAGCACATTCATTATTCATTCTGTAGTGCTGCAAAATTTTATTAAATTTTTTTATAGACAAGACGGAATTTGTAATCATAATCATTTGTATAATCATAATCCATTTTTAATTATAATTAGGTCATAGTGCAGGGCATTAGGTTTGTATGAGATACTAAGTATGGAATGGTAAGCCTTTATATAGAGACCAATCCAATTTTGTATCAGAACACATTTTTAATGGAATGCACACATTGGTATTTTACTTTCTTTAATTCTGTGTAATTTATTTATTTCATTTTAAAATATATCACTTATGCTTTATTAATTTATTCATCCGAAATGTATAATTTAAAACACACGGAGGTGACAAACTTTTGCCTCAAGCACACCTTCCCTCTATCTCCATGGTGAACTGTGTTGGATATGTTAAGAATTTGTTTATGTGATGGCTTTCTTCCCATCAGCTGTGGAGCATTGCCAGTCATGGAATAATGGCCTATAAGTATTTGTTTTGTTTGTTTATACTATATGTTACTTCTTTTGCTAAAATGTATAATTTTGAGTGCTGAATATTAATTTATATAATTGCTGTTTATAGTATTTATAAGTTATAAACAGTAAAGCGCACAAGTTCTTTTTCTCTCAAAATTTTAAATAACCTTAGTTTCCAGTCACTTTAACAGTCATGTGACAGCTTTTTTAAAAAAAACAAAATCATGCAGATACAGGTCTAGAGCTTCAGTAAATTTTTTCGAACATCAAAATAGAGACAATATTCTTGTATCCATCCCCAGATCTATGTGCTGATCTATTATCTGTAGACATGTTTTCTCAGGTCTACAGATGTTGCTCTTGTTCTCATGCCTTTGTTTTCACTCTGACACACCATCTACTGTGAGACCTTATATAGAAAGATGTGTGCATTTCCAAATTATGTATAATGAATTAAATTAGGCACAGGTGGACTCCAATTAAGTTGTAGAAGCATCTCAAGGATGACTGATAGGAGAAGGATGCATCAGCGCTCCAAGTGTCATAACAAAAGGTCTGACCACTTACGTAAATTGGATATTTCTGTCTTTATTTTTAATAAAGTAATTTTTAAAAAAAAATCACTCCAAAACACCTGTTTTTACTTTGTCATTGTGCAGCATTTCGTGTAGAATGCTGAGAGGGAAAAAAGGATTTGAAACATTTTAAGATGAGTGTGAAACCCAGGAAAATTTGAAACACTTTAAAGGTTCTGAAAACTTTCTGTCAGCACTGTAAATACAACACACACATTATGTGCCCAAAAGACCATCATAGCCTTGCATTGTTCTACCCCAAGATGTTGCCACAACATTGGATGCCTTTCAATGCTTTGCCACGAACGTTTCGCTTCACTGGAACTTAAAGGCACTTTTTCTTTTTTTGACAGTTCCAATATATTTCATAAAGATTATGTATTTTGATGTGTGCATTAGTCATGAACATTTTCGTAAGCATACAAATCAAGCACCTAAGTTGAATTGACATGGGGTAGCAAATAAAAAATTAATAAGTTAATAAAAATGAATTAAATATTAATTTCCAATAAATGTGTTTATTAAAATTTCTTTGGATTAGTTGATTTTCTTATTGGCAATGGTAATAAATATTTTCAATGGTGTGATGGACCTGATGAAAACTTACTATAATGAACTTCTAATGAGCAGTAATAAAGAAAATTAAAATCTACCTCTCTTTTAAATTGGGTTGCATAAAAAACAGCTGATGAATTAAAAAACTGCTTTAAAAATATTTACACTTGTAACTGAAAACCATTTACATAAGAAAATGATCCGAACATTAAAAAAAAAAGCTTCAAAAGGAATACAACATAAAAGGATACGAAATACACTAGTACTGATATTTAAATATAGATTATTTACAATATTCTGCAATTAACATGGAACAAATATTTTACAGTCTACAGGTATGTACTAATGTTGTCTGCAATAGCCAAATGGAAGTACTCAGGCTGCTCATTGTCAGACAGTTCTGAGTGACCTCTAAGCTTCCTCTGACGTGCTGAAAGTGTTTTCCTCTTCCAAAGGCTTGGAGACCGCTGCTCCAGACAACTCTTTATCATCTCTGCTAGGTCTTGCTGCAGACGCTGGAAATTTTCACTACCATCACCAAAGAATACAGGAGATTAGCTATTTTTTTCTGAGCACTTTAAAAAGATGAAAGTGAGAATACAACAGACAAAATCTTTTAATCTTGTTATTTGACAATAATTTCAGAACCCTTTGCCCAATCAGTGGAATATCTGAGTATCTGGAACCCAAGCAGTTAACAGAACGACATTAACCCTGGTAAATAACTATTTCACATGAAATATATTTACTTCATTAATTAGACAGTTAAATAATATTGTTTGATAAATTTTAGTTGTAGTCTTTAATAAATATTATGTAAATATTGAGAAATGAGTGAAAGAATGACTCACGCTGTTGGGGGTGTAGGCAAATTGTAGTTTTGTCCAGTAACTCCTGTTAACCAGTATGTTGTCTCTTTGCCTTTACCCTAATAAGGACAATTGTAAAGACAAATAATGTTGTAATGGTCGATACATTCACTTGTTTAATTTACCTAAGCTAACAAATTCTATTTTTTATTGGCTTGTTTATTTGGACATACCTTTAAATATGTCTCTCCTCGCTTCATATATTCAAACTTGCAGTCAGCCTTCTTGATAATGTTGATTGTTGACTGACTTACATGGATTCTCAAAGCTGTGTAAGGTGTGAACAAAGAAGGGCAATCTATAATTAATCTGTCAGTCAAGATTGTAATAGCAAGTCTAGGAATTTCTGTGAGGATGTGATACATGGGAGCTTAAAGGTGGAGTAACTGATCCTTGAGAACAATAGCCAAACAAAAACAATCTCCCTTCCACCGAGCAGCTCCTCTAGAAGCTCTGGCAAAAAAAACGATACATACATAATAAACAGAAAACAATGTATGTAGTTATGTTTTGCTGGTGATACTTACGTAATCCTGTGGACTCCATGCGAGAGGCAGTGTTCACTGTGTCTCCAAACAGACAGTATCTGGGCATCTTGATCCCGACGACACCCGCAGCACAAGGGCCTTTGCATGTGAAAAGCAGTAGTTATTCAAGTTGCAATTTAATTTGCAACCTAAATCAGAACTTTTATGAAGAGTCAGAACAATAACCATTTGAAATTGTATTTGTATTAATTTAATTATAATGACCTTTTCCAACTTAATTAATAAAAATATTTTAGAAATGTTGTGGAAAATATTCCTTCCTTATGACCATGATTATACATATTAGATCTCACGGTCAGACTCGAATATGTGTGAGCCTTACTTTATATTCTGTTGTAAATATTACAAGCACAGTATAATTCTGCACATAAGCAGAATGCAAATCTGCACATGCACCCATGCTTAGTTACTTTGTATTTAATTGATAATATGTCCACTGTGTGCAACATTTACAACTCAATTTTTTTATGCAAAAGGTACAGCTCAGCATCCAGCAAGCCATTATTTGAATAGTGTTTAATCCTGATATGCCGTAATTCACATGATGGTTACAATATACTTTGTATTTGTATGCAGTCACAGTATACAAACCACCTTCCTGCAGCCTGTCCACATAACATAAATATCACCCTGGGCCACACACCCCACGTGTCAGCCCTGGTGTGTGTGTTTGTGTGTGTACATCTGAACAGTACCTGAGTGCACCCCTATCCGAATCCATACAGGTAAGCCAGGGAGGTGGCGCAACTCAAAAGTGCCCATGAAAGAAAGGATGTCCAGTGCCATATGGCAAATGTCCATCACATGTCTGTCTCCACTTCGCCGTGGGAGACCAGATACCACCATGTATGCATCACCAATTGTCTCTACCTGAATCAGTAACAGGCAAAAACATCTTATCATTTGATAGTACAAAATGGATTATGCACAAATACTGAGAGGTAAATGAGATGTAGAATCATCTGCAGAGGCACCTTGTAGACATCATGATGATCGAGGATGCTGTCAAAGTTTTTGTAAATGTCATTGAGCATATCCACCACCTCCATGGGTGTGCTGTAGTGGCAAAGAGTGGTGAAACCCACAATATCACTAAAGTAGATAGTGACCTCTTCAAACAGCTCAGGCTGCACAATACCAGTCTCCTTCAGAGAGCGGACCACTGGCCTAGAATATACAAATTCTTTCAGCTCGAGAGTTTTGGTGAAGGCATAGGCACACTATGTCTGAAATAGAGGGAATGTATGGTTGTGTGTTGTGAACATGCAATCTGAGGACAGTGATCCTTTACAGTTTTGGACCTTACCCTGGGAGAAGCATAAAGTTGAGATTGTCTGCTCTGTCTCTCTCTGCCTTGTACAGTGCTGTGCGCTCTTCCACCAGGTACTCCAGGTTACGGGAATACATCTGTAGTCGCCGGATCAGATTGCCCATGTAACTCTCATTCGCCTGGTTGTGAAGACTATGGAAAAAAAAAATTAAGCATGCTTGTAAGACTACAGTACATCAACTATAGTAATTCTAATGTAGAATGATAATCACCTGCTACCAAAATATGTAATCAGGATTTGAATGTGCAATACTACTGTATGTCTGGCTATACAGTAATGCATAGACTGTAAGCTATAAAACATTTACCTCTACCTCTATTCCACCACTTTGCATTATAATTGGTATTATTGCTTACAGTATAATGACTTTTGCACTGCCTTGCTTTCTGTATTGCAATGTGTACCATCCGGCATTACCTTTAGTAATGCATCTGCCCATCTGTTTGCATTATAAGTTTCTTTCTCCAGACTGAATGGTTGTTACCTGACAATTTTCCCCAAAGTGCTTTCAATCTTTTTGAAATCTGGTCTTTTTTCTGGGTCTTCATCCCAACAGGATTTGATAAGCAAGTACACCTGAACCAGATTGGACAAAAGGCACAATACAATATTGATCTTTTGTTTGCCCTCGCATTTTTCAGAAATGTATTTAAATACCACATTAATATAATATACACAAACAGACACATGTACATAAATCTTCACACACCTCCAATTCATTTTCGCTTGCGGTCTCAAAGTTTAGGTCAGGCCTGAAAAAGCACAGCATACTAGGATACTGCACACGGTCCAACTTTTCTGTATAAAGAAAATGATTTTTGTACACATAGTAATAGTATTTATGAATGTGTTACTAATCAACATTTACTCTACCATGGCATTTGTCAGAGTGAATTCAACTTGTACAATGTCACTGAAAATGAACACCAATCGCTGTCCAGCAGGGGTCAGTATGTGTATAACAAAGGTGTAACAGTCTCACCAGCTTTCTCAGGACAGGCCTGGGTGTAGAACGTGGACTTTCTCAGCATGATTTCCTGTGCAATTATGGCAAAACTATACACATCTCCCTTCTGGGAAATGCCCTCCTTTCGTAAGTGTTCTGGGGCAGTCCACAGATCTGTGAGGAAGAAAACATTTCTAATTGAGTAAGAAATAAAAATCAGGTCAATGTAAATGCAGCAACTGAGGAAAACGTACCTCTATCTGGACTGAGGATAGTATTAAAACCAAAGCCAGAAATTTTTACTACCATACGGTTATCAATGACACAGTTGGTGGACTTCAGATGACCATGGACTTCAATATTGCTTGAGTGAAGATAGGACATACCCTGCATGGCGCCATATTAAAGACTTTATGCTTCACAAAACATCCAAAAAATGTTCAGCTTAAACAATGAAAAGTATTAACATACCTTTGCAATGTCATACATGACAGAAATTTTGAACTCCCAGTCCATGAAGGTCTCCTCTGGGTAGGAAACCCTATCATTAAGTACATACTGAAAGAATACAGACATTAAAAATAGGTGTAAATTTGAGCTGAACCAGTGTATGGGTGACTTTATGATCATGTGACTTGTGCTGTTCTACACACCCTTAGAGATCCTCGCTCGCCGTACTCAAACACTCCAAAAACCTCATGATCAATCTTTACTGTACCATAGAATTTTATTAAGTTGTAATAATCGATCTGTAATAGCTGAAGAGAAAGTAGACCATCGAAAATTTTAGTTAGCTTGCATTTAAGATACATTGTATTGCTTCAAGAAATATAAAACATGTTTCCAGTTAAGGATTTAAAATTTATACACACAGGGTGATGGCGTTCAAACTACATTTTCCAAAACTTCACTTTTTTTTTTTATCTTACCATACATTTTCTGTGTTAAATTAATTAGTGTAAGTCTAATTGCTCATTCCAACAGATGTCCTGTGATGGTTTGTGACTGCAACCACTCGAACTTTTGTAGTATTGGAACTTCATTGTATTGTCAAGTGCAAGAACTATTCTAGAAAAGCTGACTTAAAATAACAACTGACTATGGTTGTTGTTGTTATTATTTAATTGCCTAATGCCATATGTTCTATTTCATAGTTTCCAAAACTCCAGTATTGTTCAACCCAAAAAAATTTGTATATGATGTCCATTGTGTGTCCAAGTGCTAAAATTGTATTGAATTCAAAATATTAGTTAAGGGACTTCGAAAATAATTTAAGTAAGTTTAAATAAATCCTCATACTTTTTTTCCTGTGGACATATTGCTGATCATTGTGACCAAACTCAATTTTGAGAACACTCCTCTAAAAGGTAGATCATCACCTGCAAAATCCAGTCTGTTTTTCTTAAAGTAGGGTTTTTTCACACGTCTTCTAATTGGGGATGTATTCATCAGTTCCTTTGTTTGTACAGATGCTTATACATTTTCATTTGTTTAAAAATTAATTGCCCATAATGAAGAAGCAAGTTGCATGGATTGGTTTAAAAACAGTTACATGCTATAGGGTACATTTTAGCCAGTTGGAATACAGGTACCGGTACGATGAAGTCTTGCAGTATTAAATGTATGGAAATATAAAATATCTGAAGTTATGGAAAAACTGATATTGAACTTATCATAGGTATATGTACAAAAGTTTGACAAGAGCTTGTCACAAATAAAGTGCAAACTGTCGTGAAGAGGGGAAAAAAAGGGACATGTCGCTTACCGCATTAAGTGCTATTCTCTGTCTTTCACTGAAGCAGCCATCAGAGTGCTTCAGATCTTTAAGGATTACAATCTACGACAACAAGCAAGCATTTGTTTTGAAATATAAGTTTTTGTTTATTTATTTATTAATTTTTTTATGTCAACCAGTAAGATGATGAGATTTTTACTAGGAGAATGAAAAAGCACCTTTTTATCATAGCGTGCCCGGCGAATCTTCTGACTTGTATCTTTCCAGGCATCCTCATCAATCTGATTAATCAGATGAAGTGTATAGTAATAATTAATTGTCTACTAATTATTAATTGTCTACTACCTCTAAATGAATTTGATTAAATGTGGGTAAATGGACCTAGTAACCATTTGCTGATGAATCAGAAAAGCAAGCCATATAAACCAAAAGCCATATAACTAAAAACCAGTTAAAAGATGAATAGTTCAGTTATAAATATTCATAGCATGCATATATTATTTGGCTGACGTATTTCTATATGTTAACAAATGTGATCCAATGGAAAGGTACAAAGAAATTTTAAGTGTTAAAAAATGAACTTTGGAACAAATCATGCCTCATACATTACTGTCTTCATATTATTTCTATTTCTAGTTTGGATGGATCAAGGTCCAAAATTATCCAAAAGCATACAGCCTAGATCTGCATTAGTGACAAACATTACCTTAAGAGACACCATATTTCGCTCACTGGACTCTACAGGGGTAAGGAGCCCTACAGGGATGTGGGACCATTGCCTCTGTTTACGACGGTATGACCGGTTCTGCCTGGGAAAGCAGAAAGCATATTTCGTCATGTTCACCAAACACAATCAAAACAGAAAGCAGACAAGTGGATAATAAAATGTGACAGGGAGGACCTACAGTATAGTGATCATCTGTGATGTTCTTACCAGTATAAGACAAACGCAACTGTAGCTATCACTACCAATGCTAATGAGACCAGTGATATGATAACAATATTTTCAGCCAGCAGACCTGGGTATAAATAATGTATGTTAGAAACCATTGATTAAGTGTCTGTACAAAATGACATAGTGCATACTATACATATGGCTTATCTGCACTTAATATCATACTGTACCAACAGTGTCAAACAGCAAAAACAATTAAATCAGAAAAACTATAGCACCTGTGTTATAAACACGAGGCTGATCATCAGGAAGTTGCTGTTGAGGCCAGATGAATGAAGGATTGCTGTCTACCAGTGTTGTTTTATTATTGCTGGTGTCAAACTCATACAGAACTTTGTACTGAAGGACAGAAAGGGGAACTTAAGCTTATATGTGTGATAACGAAAACTGATTGCACACAATTGTTGTCAGTATCATTAGTCAGTCACTTTAGAAATAATTCCCACATTTCCATAATCTCTCAGGCAAATAAATCTGGTCTAGTAACTCTAGTAGTTAAATATTATTGATTACCTGATTGCTGGTGTTGGTGTAAATCAGTGAAAACACCACATCTCTATCCCCATGCTCATCTATCATATAATCTCCTGCAATACCTGTCATCATAAACATACAGTAGTCACACAGGTTTATTTTTACATTATAATTTTACAAACTGTAACTGAGACATAATTAGGAAGTCAACAGGAATTTAAATCCCTGACCTTTAAATGACACATTTCTGAAATAGTTTATGTTGACACTGTCTACATCCAAGACAGGATTATTCCAAATTTGCCTCATGACCTGCCCAAACAGCAGCACAGCATCATGGTATGCTGCAATATAATCATTCATCTACAGTCAACAAGACAAAAGAACAGATGTTTAAAAAAGGTACAATGAGAGAACATTCCTATATAAAAAGCAGGGAAAACCCTGACCGTGTTGTGGGAGGTTATGGTGTAACTCCGACTATTGGGCATTGTCAGGACTAAGACATTCTTCATAGCATCATTGGATGGTTCAAGGTAGTATTTGTCACTAAAATGAGATGTATGGCAAAGTTTAGTTTGCTATGTTGTTTCCAATGAGCACCATGACAAAAATTAAAGCTTCAAAAGAAAACTAAGTCTAAAAGGGTGAAACAGCAGTGAACGGTGAATGACTAACTTGTACAGATCTATGAGAATAAAGGCAATTTGAGCATCAGCATCCAGAGAGCCATTCTTCAACTCAATTATATCATCAGGAGTTCCACATAATATAAACACTGTGGTAGACAAAGATGCTAGTTAGTGATGGACAAACATTTGTATGTATAAAAAATATATATGAAAATAAAAATAAAAAAACATGGAATATATCCTTACAGTTACTTTCTTTCTTCTTTTTTAGTGCAGCACTGAAATCTTCTTCTTTTCTGAGCACCACCCGTGTCTTAACACTGGCAGCAAAGGAGCCTGAGGCAACTTCTAGGGCATTCAAGTACCTAGTAAAAAAAAAAATTATATCTCATTAGCTTCCCACAAGGTAAACTTATTTCTTGCAAAGAACAATTCCAGTAACTCACCAAAAGCAATCCTCTGTGATATTGGCTTTTTTGTAGATGTATGTATTCTCCCAGGAAGGCTTAATACTGTCTGAGAAGTTCCAGAAGTTGATAAAGAAGTTGGAGACCTTGCGAGCAGGAGGCAGTATTCGTGTCAAGTCAGCTTTGTAGTCACAGGACAGGCCAAAGCTTCCCGCTGAGATGATGGGCATATTGAGTGCTAGACCAACATCACGACTGCCAAAGACCAGGTCAAACATAAGATAAAATATTTCCAAGAGAAGAAACTTCATAGTTTCTTCAACTGAAACAGATCTTTGCCTTTCCATTAAAGATCACAGGGCTACTTGGCAATTCTAGACATTTTCAGGTCACTACAGGTCAAATTTTAAGTGCAAAGTGAGAATCTGAGACCAAAATTGTACACTTATGCATTCAAACCTCAAACATAACTACACATCTAAACATTATTTAAAAATTGCATGAGTGTTAATCACACAGTGAAATGGAGGCATGTTTGAGGTATGCCTGATTGTAAACTTGAACTATAGAGCATTTTCTGATTCGAGTGAAGTGAGAAGCAAGTGTTTAATCCATCACCAGTGTCTAACAATTACATGTAACCACAATGTATCATACTGAAATTTATCTTCTGGCAAAACACCTTCAATACTATGGTATGCCATTTTAGGCCAAAATTAAACATATAAATATGACATTTGTATGTAGTTAACAGTTTTAATCACTTGAAAATCTATGAATTCTTTTTTTTTTTTTTTTTGGTCAAAGACAGCCTCTTACTTAAGGTGAACTGTAAACACAGCATATGTTAACTTATCCTTTAAACTGTGAAGAACACAGTGCATTAAGGTAGTGGTTCTCAGCCGTAGTCGTGCCTTGGACATTTTGTGTTTTCTTAGTTCCTATGACACTTGATTTAACTAATCAACTAATTAACAGCTTTTTCTTATTTAAAGCTGGTGTCATAATCAGATAATTGCCATATTTTCATTTATATTACTCGTTTTTTATTTTGTCTTGCTTTTATGTTACATTTAATTATAACTAACATCACGGAATAATAATAATTTATTTGTTTAGTCTGCATTTTGTATCAGATTTTTTTTATATTCAAAGTACATGAGTTTAAAGTCTGTCATCTTGACACTTTTGAAAGTATTTGGCACTTCTACTCAAGAAAGATCTGGTAATCTTACACTCATGTACTGCATGCAAGTGATTTGCATAATCTAAACAAAGGGCCTAAAAAACTGATAGGTCTGCACAAAGGTATAAATATTGACAAAACCTTCAGACTTAAGTCACCAACTCTGAATACAGCCCAAAATTAGTAATCTCAGTCCCACTCACTCCACCAGTTGGAAAGTTGCATATGTACAGGACGGTCCCAGCAAAGCACAGCCAACCATTCCTGTGTTCTAAAAGAAAATGTTGGCTGTGAGATTTAGCAGTGTTCACAGAGTGATGACCATGTCTCAAAGTAAATAAAATCTAAAATTAACTCTCACCTGGAGGTCTATCAGGATCTCTACTGCCTCACAGATGCTGCTGCTACAGCCTTTATTTCGGTAATAGATGGTTTGAAACCCATTGTAGGTGGCAGTCAGATTGTGGAGTACATCTAAAACCACAGCACCAGTGAAAGAATGAACAACACTTAACAAAATCATGGCCCTAAATGTGATATTTATTCTAGTCAAAGCTAATATATCTTCACCAGGGGGAATATGCAAACTTCACGCACACAGGCCAGAGGTGAAATTCAAACCCACACAATGCAGTCATCCATCTGAGCATATTAAATGTAAAAAATATATGATTGTGCATTTTTTTAAATTATACGCATGTTCCATTTGAGGTATGCACATAAAGAATAAGCCATACTGTTATCTACTAATCATAATTGTGGCCATAGAGCAGTTTTATAAATTTCTGTTGCAACAAACTAAGTACGAGTTTACAGACTTACTAGATCCAAGATCCATCATATATTTTCTGCTTTCTGGTAAAGTGACATTCAGGATACAATAAAAAGTAATAATAATAATTATTATCATTATTATTGTATCCTAAATGTGGCGGCACAGTGGCTTAGTAGTTAGCACTGTCGCTCTTCACCTCCAAGGTCAGGGTTCGATTCCCACCCCGGGGTCTGTGTGCATTGAGTTTGCATGTTCTCCCTTTGCATGTGATGGGTTTCCTCCGGGTACTCTGGTTTCCTTACACAGTCCAAAAACATGCAGATTAGGCTAACTGGAGTTCCCAAATTGCCGTAATGTGTGAATGAGCATGTGCACCCCGCAATGGACTGGCACCACATCCAGGGTTTACACCGCCTCGTACCCCAAGTTTCCTGGTACAGGCTCCACTGTATACAGGATAAAGCGGTATAGCCGATGAGTGAGTGATAGTGTATCTTAAATGTTACTTCAACAGAGAGCAAATATATGATGGTTCAATAATAATAAAAATAATATCTTATCACATTCCTCCACCATTATATTTGTATTATTGTGGTTATTAAGTTATGACAGAATAATTTTTATAATAAAATTGACTGGTGAGTTTATTTAAAGGTAGGAAGTTCCACACCTCATTTCCAAGTACACTGCACTTTAATTCTAGTTCACAAACTACAAGGACAACACGTCTATTTGCTCCCCAACATTAAAACGTCTGTTGGTTTTAATTATCAACGAGAAATAAACTTACTATTTTTGAAGTTGATCTCCGCGTCGGATTCAATGGCTTTTATCACCGCTGGCTGAACGAAGTTCATACTCCAGGGGGAAACGCCGTCCTGCAGCAACACCACGTTCATCATGTACATACCGGTTAGACACGACGGGTGCAGCGTCTGTGGAAGAGTCGAGAACAAACACGCAAAAATCCAGTAACGCATTTTCAGTTATTCGGTGAATAAAAATAAAAAAAGATCCACGTCTCTTCAAAAAATACGCGAAATGTGTTTAAAGAATTTTTAAGTAATATTTATAATCAAACAAGCCCAAGTTTAGGTGTAACAGTGTATGCCGCTAAAAAAAACAGCTCGGTCAGGTTTATCATATAATATTAGCCTAGTACAAGAAAAAAAACAACTTAAAAAGCGTTGAGCGTGAAAGCGAGTTGTCTCTGCAGTGTGAAACACCTGTGCTCGTTAATGAACTACAGAGCGGAACAGAGCTCGCGCAATAATAAACCGCCTCTGTGTGAGGTGAGACTCTCTCAGGAGTCAGTCCATGAAAACTGCAGCCACTGTGTCCATGCTGCAGTCTACTTTAGAAACTGTAATACCATAACAGCTAAAATGTATGATTTGGTCTTAACTTTAACTTGAACTTCTCGGTGATGCAACTTTGTGTTAAAAAAAATTCTCAACAGTCTTCAAATTCCTTCTTTTTGGATGGATGGACATAAACTACAGTTATCTTGAAATATTGATTATTTTCTACTGTCTGTTAATGTTATTTATTGAGTTGTCCAGTGTATCTCTGTTTACATATTCACAGACAGATCAACACATTTCAGAACAAAGATAGGTTTTTTACTTTTTTGCCATTTGTCCTTTGTACACCACCACACTGAATTTGAAATGAAACATTCAAGAAATGCTTTTATGTCTGAGCATAACAGTATCATTCATTCAATTCTTCCTTCATTCACTTCACCTACTACATATTCTAATCAAGGTCATAGGGAGCTTAAAGCGTATACCAAGGAACTCAGAGCACAACGCAGAGAACACCCTGAATGGGTTTACAACCTCACAGGGTACAGGCACACACACATTCACACACTCAATCATAAATTGATTTTAAAATACAAATCACTTACAATGAATGTTTTAAACTGTCTGGGAAATTAGAGCACAGAGAAGAAGTTTACATTACACAAACAGACTGGAAGGGAGATTGGAACCCCCATCCCTAGAGCTCCGAGATGCTGACTATTGAGAGGGATTGGTGTGTGCTTCAAAGTTCCCTTTTTCTCGAATTTTACCTCTTGTCACAGTTTGGCTGTAGTTTTCATGGAGTGATCCTTAGATAAGATCCCTGTTTAAACATTTATAATTGCCCGCATCTGCTCACAGCTACACTATTACAAATGCAATTACAGTTTAGCAAATATAGAATGACAGCTATTCACCTGTTGTTGTGGTCCCTCAGTAAACAAAGGCTTTAAAACAAATGTCAGATAACGCATGTGACTTATTTATTTAGATATTACCTGTTTTTATCTAACCAACTATACTTCTATATGCACATGATGTTATTATATAGAACAGTCCCAGGATATTTTAATGTTTTCCCACTTTTCTACTGTTTTATTAAATGGGCTAATGTAAAAAGTAAATATTAAATATTAAAATGTTTTACTTATTTCTATATTTATAAGAAAGTATAAATACTTATTTATAAAAAGAATTACAAAAACCTTTCATCATAGCTTGATTTTAATCTGAGGGGCATTTTTTTTTTGCCTACCTGTGCTATAATGTCAGGTATTTTTAATAACATGGTATCACTACTGAAATGTTGTACATTAGCCTTCTTGATTGAACTTAATTCATTTGTTAAAGACTGCAAACTAGTCTTGTAGTTCTGAAGTAAAACATAGCTGCTACAGAATGCAAAGACCATTGAAAAAAGAACTAGTAAATAAGACATCATGGTCCGAATGTATCCGAATTTGTGACATTTTAATTTTTGTTATACAAGACAGCATAAGTTGTTAATACAATAAAATTTAGGAGGCTACGAAAACATAAACCCGATGTAGGTATAATGTCATATACAAGTCATATACAAAATACATGGGAAACAGAGTTGCAGATTTTCCATGGACTTGCCTATTGTGGGTTTTTAATGTGTTGACATGCCTGTTATTTATTGATAACATATTTATTGATAACTAAATTTTAATATTTATCCTTATATTAAAACCTGTTAGAAAGAAATTATAACAGTAAAGGAAGAAAACAATCACACTTAAGGTGCAAAGGTTAATGTGCTATAAACCTACTGTGCTGCTGGGTAACTGAAGTGTCATAAAATCATACATAGTTTACTATTTTCAGAACAGCCCTAGTTCTCCTTATCATACTAAATGAACACTGTTTCTGAATGCAAAACAAAACGGGTACAATGAATTTGCTACAATCAAGTGGGTATATCATGTAATATTTGACACATATCTGTGCAAATGTTTGAGTACACCCAAGCATATTACACTATTTGTTGTTGTTTTTTTTAAGGGAAAAGACACAAATGTTGCAGCAATCTCACTCACACGCGGTGAGCCTGGAGCCTCTCCCGGGAGACTTAGGGCACAAGGTGGGGTACACCTTGGATGGGGTGGTAATCCATCGCAGGGCACACACATATACCTACACTCACTATCACACACTATGGGTAATTCATTGACATTTAGGCAGATAGCTTATATATACACACCTGCAAAACATTTGCATATGATTTGCAGATTTTACTCAGTTTCAGTATTCAAATTATATTTCATTGTATCTGTATGATCAAATCCATTTATTCTCAGACAACTGTAAATTCAAAACCAAATCTTTATTCCATTGTAGACAATAAAATTACACATACACTAAAGTTTGTAAAGAAGTGAATTTGAATGGGATATTTAATTAAATAATTGTTCATTTAAAATTCTTAGAATGCACACAGTTTGTTTCAAATGAGGACAATCTAATGTCAAAAACCAGTTTTTCACTATTAGATGAACAGCCCATTATCAAATGGATAAGGTTTGTGCACAGGTCCAATGTCCTTAAAAAAGTTATTTACTTTGACCAAGAACGGACAATGCTTGAGTAGTTTGTTACTATAGTTAATAGTTTTTCTCATGTTCCATTATGTAGTTAGCACTATAGCTAACCATATCCGTCTGAATATGGATAATCCATTGCTGTGAATAACTTGAGGATACGCATCCCTGGGCTAAAATAGAAACTATTTAACTGCCACTTAATTCAGTTTTTTTTTGGCAGGATACTTCTGCTTGAATATTGAGTAAGATTTTGACTATTTATACTTTCACTTAAGTATAATTTCTTAATATTTTGTCCATCCAGACTGTGAGGTAAGATAACTGAAATTTACATTTACAAAAATCTGACATTTGTATAATTAAAGAGCATAATTTTCACTGACCTTCCATAACACATTAGCATTTTGGTTGTCAGTATTATGCAACTACAATACAGCAAAATCATAAAAACAAACAAACAAAACAAATAAATACAGGTGAACAGACAGACATAGATGGACAGACAGACAGACATTTCTAAACAGATTGAGACTTTGTGTTTTTAGAATACTACCATTTTAAAAGCTCAGTCAGGCCTGCTAAACTAACTTAGATCAACTTAGCATTTATTTGCCAAGCTAAATACTCAGAGGTTACACGACCCCAAATTCATCCATAACCTACGTTTACACATGACACCATTCAAGCATAGCCTTTGGCTATTTTATTTCATAGTATTTTCCTTCTCCATGCCAAAATTCGTCCTGCTGAAACTTCTGTTCTTCATTCTTGCAAGAGTAAATATTTGAGCTATGAGCTGATGACTTGTCCAGACCATGTCTCATGCTTTGTTCCCGGTGTAAGGTTAGTGATTACCACCTCCACAGCTTGAAACTTTAGATTCTTCGGTGGAACAGGGCACACTTTGTAGGTCACTTCATCTCCTTCCACTGGTACATATTCACCCTCAATGCTGACAAACACAGGACACATACACTATTATTCTTTAATATTCAGATACAGCAGCAGATCCAATGGAGCACATATGATAAAAATTTCTGTTATGGTGTACGTACTCTGAGATGTGAACAAATATGTCCTCTCCTCCATGAGAAGGTCGGATGAAACCATGTCCCTGGGATCTAGAGAAGTTCTTGCAGACTCCCTTGAAAACTGGTCCAGACCTGGACCTCACAGTTCTGATAATTAATGATTAATGAGAGTTAATGATAAAAGTGACTCTTGGACATACAACTGAGAGCAAAGCCAAACCGTGTCATACATTTAGAGAGACAGCATTGTCGAAACTGATCCAGCACACAAGTTTTATTATATTTGTCTAACATAAAGTTTGCTACTCCGACTTACGCAGAGTAGGAGCGATTGCGTTTGGTCGGAAGTGGACTAGTTGTGTCCCCGGCTTGTGGTGGTTTCCTTTCCCAGACATGACTGCCCCCTCTCAGAAAAGGGAAAGAGAGTGGGAGGGAAGTGTGCGGTTTGTGTAGCAGGGGATCAGATGAGGATGAAGTGTCTGAATCAGTCATTGTTCAGAGGAGTCTGAGCCCTCTGAACTGTCAAGCTCCACTGGCAGAAGACTAATCAGGTGGGCCACAAAGGAGTAGATTCAGAAGCAGGAAAGCACTGCACAGATGCACAAATTAATATACATAATGTAGATTATACTGTACAGAACAATGTAGCTATGATGTGAGCAATCAACATTCATGACAATAAACACTTAGTATCAGCAATGAGTTACACCCACTCATTGCTGATTTCTTCAGGGACATGATGTGTGTAGTGACTCTAGCTCATCTCCTGTAACACGTCATGTATTAGTCACCCTCACTGCACTCTGCCCTTGAGTACAAAGGGACCACCGTTACAACATCTCATTTAAACACTTCATAGGTATGCAGTTTAATATATTCTTCATGCATATGCTTTCTTAAAGGCGTAATACAGGACTGCTGTCTGCAGACTATTCTCAACCCAGCAGCAACACTTGAGGTGTGATAGTAAATTCTAGCAAATGATTCTGATCAGTCAGCATCATAGAGAATGGTCTACCACCCAGATATCACTGAGTCATCCTTGTTTTCATTAATGCGCAGGAATATGGGATGTACATGGGCAAAAAAACAAAACAAAACAAAGACAAATTGAGTGGAAGCAGATGTATCTTTTATTGAAATGTATAAATATATGTGCCATGCTTGGTCTTTCCTTACATGTAACAGCATCGGATAAATAAATAACTAGATCAAATTCACTGAAGGTAGTGACAGATGAAAGAACCAGCGAGTGCGACTAGAAGACATGGGTGCACCTGTAAATATATGGCAATACAGGGTATTTTGACACAAAAAGGTCAGAAACCGGAATGTTTCTATAATATGAATAAACTGTGAACATTAGAGGTGTAACACAAACTGGAATATTAACATGGTCATGATGCTGAAGCAGAGAGCTCTCGGTAATTTACAGTGCTCCTGAAGAGGTGTCATTTTTCACTCCATAAAACCTGGGCGTAAATGGAGATTATCTCCATGTGAGAATGTATTGTTCTCGTTTTTGTACACAGACTGTCCAAATGCACAGACCATCACACACACACACACACATACGGAACCTAATAATTAATAGTCTCCATCAGCGGTTTATTGTTATAGTATGATTAATTATTATAGCTGAGAGAAAAACGAATAGCGACGTAAAAACACCACAAGCTTTCCTTTCGCTTGTAAACATGGACGCGTTAAAAAAAAAACAGCTTGGCGTTTTATTTATGCGTGGACGAGGAGGAGGTGAGATGGACCTGGCTACCACTGAAGAATAACCTCTTACCGTACTGTATTTCCAAAATGTCCGCGGGTGTAATAGGTTTATTCTTCACTCCGCAGCCATGTTTATCTGAAGCTCATCCATGAGCGACACTCAGCTGTTTGCTCTAAAAGAAAACACAAAACCAGGCAGAGCTTACCGAATGATGTGCTGAGAAAACAAGGAGGAGGAGGAGAAGAGGAGAGGAGGAGGAGGTCGGGATGTGCCTTTTCTAGAAAAAATAAAAAAAAGTACACTCATTTACACGTCAGAGGGTTAGTGTACCACTTATTATTTAATTAAGCTTTATTTCTATTGAGCTTTTAATAATAAGCATGGTCATAGAGCAGCTTCACAGACCACCGGTTGTAGATTTAGCCGATACAGTATTTACATCCGAGTAGGTCAAGTGCGCCAGTGGCTGTGAAAACTCCCTGAGACGACATGAGGGGGAAAAAAAACTTGAGTGCTGACTCAAAAAGGGAACCCGTCCTTTTCTAACACTGGATAGTAGAAAATAGGGTAGAAAAATGATAGAAAGTGGTGTCATTTAGTTTGCTGATGCCCAAATCAGTTCAATGAACATAAGACACATTACTTGTATATGTTCAGTAAATATACACGTATATAGTTCTTATATTGTTGTTCAGTATTTCATTGTAGCATTTGTTTTAAGGCCAAGTTCAAGGAAATGTCTTATCACTATGATCATACATCAAAGTAGAACCATATACTTTTCATCTAAAGATTTTTTTTTTCATGAAATCAATCTGATTCACAATGTCATCAATCTTCGATAAAATAAGTTAAACACTAAAAGCATGAGTTGATAATTTATTATAATTAATAATATGGAATAAATATCAGTCACCCCAAACTATATCACTGATGTTACTGTTAAACAAGAAGAGTTTTATTTTGAAAGACAAATGCAAAATGTATGCCAGATGTCTCTCTTCATTTGTTTAGAAATGTCATCATTTATTTTTCAATTTGATGTAAAGTCCATCACTAGTGTTACTCATTTTATAACTGTCACAAAAAACAAAAAAAATTGTCATTGGTGTTATCGTCATTGGTGTTACCAGGCAGAGAAGTAACACCAGTAATTAAATGGTTTTTTTTTTTTTTAAGAATTATGCTCTACTTTTTGTCTATTCATAAAGTTTAAAAGTACATTATTGCTATTAAAGGACTTCTAGGTGTGAAAGATGAAATACATTTCAATAGAATTTTATGACCCAAATTCCACCTTTTCTGTAGAATGACCCAATAATCCATTCCTCTTTCACAATTGTATACTATAGTCAACACAATGGGTACAAAGTATGTTGAATGTTTGTTTAATAAGAGCATCATGGTCTGGTCACAGCAGCAGGTCTTATGTAGGTACAGAAATAAACACTCATCAGACTAGGCTATGCTTGTCTAATCATCTATTGTAAATTTTTTGGTGAGCCGCAAAGTTTGACATGCTGTGCATTCAGAGATGCTCTTTGGCATATCTCGGTTGTAATGTTATTGGAGTTACTGGTGCCTTTCTTTCAACCCAAACCCATCTGGCCCTTCTCCTCTGACCTTTGCATTCAAGAAGGCATTTCGCCCCGAGAACTACCACTTAGATTACATTACAGAATTTGGAACATACGTTTTACTGGGACAGGCTGCAAAGTGCCTAAATCTACTTTTTTTATGTAGTAACCTCATCAGCAACCTCATTTCACCTCTCGTTGGTTACAACCGCTCAGCATTCACCAACCTGATCATCTGTACCTGTTTCGGCTCAGGTTCACGCCCTAGGTTTTTAGACTATAATGCTTTTGAAGTTTAGGTTACGGTGTGCCTTAACAATAAACGGAAACTGGTTTAAAACATAAAAAATACAAGTTTGGATCTTTGGAAGCAAAATAGAAAAGAAAGAAATTTTCCACAGTATTATATATAATTACTTTCCTTACCTTAATGTAAATAAATAACCTTATTGACTGTTAGACTAAATACTATTTGGGGATTTTGATGATTAATCGCTCTATCAAAAAACTTTTCAAAACCATCAAATTATTTCCCAGTTTCCTTATGATTTGATTTAATTGATCAAATATTCGAAATTTTCTAAACTTTTCTTGATGTTATTTTATTGAAAAGATATTTTCTACTAGCTAGCAGTGGTAATTTAAAAATAGATTCTGGTTTTCAAGCATTACCAGTTTGTCCTGTGTTTTCTGCAACCGGTAGCTGGTAGTTGGAGAGTGCTATGTAGAGGATCATACACCACATTTACTCCTACTGCCAATAACTGTAAGAATGATGTATGTGATCTATGTAATCCTCCAGATCACTCACTCACAGACGCACAAAAGAGCTACCAGCCAGAATCACACCCTGTGCCATTCGAGGATGGAAAGATAACAGCCACACTGCAAGCATTCAGAACTTAATCGGTTACACATAAGAGTTAATGTTTTTACACATTTTAAGATGGGTTAAAACAGCTTTACAACAGAGATTAAAAATACTTTCAAAACAGGATTAATATATACAAGATTTTAATTGAAAAGGTACTAAAATCTATGTTAACCTTACAACTATGAGGGTTGTTACAGTTACAGTTACAGTTATGTGGGTTACCACAGATAGAGTTATTACAGAACATGATTCACAAGCCTATTTCCATGTTTATCTGATTAGAA
>JAQMYJ010000006.1:11228655-11240026 GCA_030014305.1 Clarias laeviceps | reverse complement strand
TATTTCAGTACATCACAGAAACAACTGAAACAAAGATCTAAAAGCAGTTTAGCAGCAAACTTTGTGAAAACTAATATCTCCAAAGTGATGAACCATTGTTCACAGTTCCCTTTGAACTGAGCAGTTTCGCTCCCTGCAGTTTGGAATTATACTTAAATTGCCTGAATACCCTGTGCAGTATACTCCGCAGGCAATCAGCTGCCGATCGGAACGTAGTGATATTTAAAAATTTGAATGCTTATCTAAGTAGTTCAAGAAAATCTAATAGATTCTGTATCAAAAACTGATCCATCAATTCAATTATTGGATCAAAAGATCAATTAATTTCCACAGCTCTAATTCTGGTGTATTGTCATTGTCACTCTGTCTTGATCTGGTTTTCTTTACAAAGCAAACCAACTGTTGATTATTAATGTTGTCTTATTTTCTCTCTCTGCTGCACAGCGAGATGGCTGTCCTAAGATTGTGAACCTCGGCAGCTCCAAGACTGACCTCTTTTATGAAAGAAAAAAATATGGCTTCAAAAAGAGGTGAAGATGATGGAATATGGAAGATGACCTTTTACATGTTTTCATTGACTTCCTTTTTTTTTTTTTAAGTGTTGCTTTTTTCAATTTAATAAATAAAACTGTTATAATATGCTGGCACAGTGTCACTTTACTTGCGATGGAGTAAAACAGCACAGACAATCATGAAATGACATATTTTTTAATAAGTACAAGCTTGAAACATTCACCACAGTGTTAAATTTTTTTAATAAACTAGAGTTTAAATGTTTTCTTTAAAAAAAAAAAAATGCATGGTTCTATTTACAAGCCCTGGAGGTCTGTTAAAACTGAGAACTGCAAACAATCTCTATTGACAATGTGAAGATATGTGACAATGCTTGTTTAGTAACAGATGTGAACTAGAGTGACAGTGACACAAACAGCTTTTTGAATACAGAAACGAGTTGAAATCCCCTTTCAACACAAAGTAAAGCTTTTATTAGACATGCAGTAAAATTAATATAGTGGTACATATCCTCCATTTTCCTTCAGGTCAGAAAATAATTATCTTTTTTTCATTCGCGTTCTGCACCATGTTTCTGGGTTTACTAACCTGGAGCTTTGTCAGTACACCTGCCCCTTCAGAATTTCATTTAAGTCACACTTTAAGGGCTTATAAATAAATAATAAAAGAAGCATTTACACAGTACCTGGTGGACAGTTTCAGAGTGGAGGAAAAAAAAGAAAATGAACATTCATTTTAGGAAGCACTAGTACATTAGCCTTTTAGCAATCAACTTTGAACAAGTTGCCAAATGTCACTGCAACACAATGCCCTCAATTGAATTCTATCTATGCTATCTACAGATGGGAAGCTCATATTTAGTCTACAAATAGTTCAAAAGCAGCTCAAGTAAGTGCACAGATGTGTGATGCAATCCCTGATAATCCGAGACAGTTTGGTCATTGTAGAACATTAAAATAGAAACTCTGCCATCAAATGAGTAATGGGTATACTTTATCAAAAATAACTGGATAGCCTGTTCAACTTTCATCACCACTGAAACATTCCATTACAAATGCATCAGCCAATGAAATAACATTTAAACTTGGAAAGATAAAAGAAGCTGAAATAGTTATTCGGTCACAAGACATAATAGTTTTACATACAGTGTTTATCACCCTATTCCAAGTCACCAAATCATATGACCACCAGTTTTTTTTTTTCTCTTCATGCTTTTAGGAAGAACGTCCAAGGCAGTGGTTCTCAGCCCTCATCCTGGGGGGGGGACAGAGAGTCCTCCAGGACCAGCGTTGAGAATCACTGGTTTATGGGGTACTGTCTTAAAGCACAGTAAAGTACCAACTTGAATGTGTTAAAAAAAAAAAAAAGGTTCAATCTTTTAATGCTTTGCTGTTAACACAAGGCCATTATAACACATTGACAAGTATTCCAGGAATCTTTTAGAAAGCAATGCTGGATTATCCGTGACCCAGATTGTGAAAACCCAGATTGTGAAAACCCAGCTAAAGTCTTCTTTTTTTTGTGCCACTATTCCTAGGTTTTCACATAGGAACACAATTGTGTTTTAGGATTGTGTCTAAAACATGGGGGTTTTATGGGACTTTGTTTCATGATCAAACAGAGAACAGTGATATTTTACTTTTTTTTTTATTGATAACTTTCAAATTATTGGATTGTTTTTTTTGCAATTGCTAAGAAAAAATTTTCAATAATTACCTAACTTTCTAAAACCCTCTGTACAGTCAGCACAACAAAATTCTTTATGGACTAAACTGTGGACCATTTTTAATTGCTTTGACAAAATGCATTCATTTTATTGTCACGCACAACGAAAAGCAAAACTTTAGGGGCAAGTTTTTGCATGTCAACATACTGTTTACACCCGAGTTCAAAGCCTAGATATAATTATTTAGATGGCAATTTGATACATTTTCATGATAACAGGATATTAAAAATATCAGAAATCTGAAGAAAATTATATACAGTGCAGTGTGTAATGGAGTGGCCAGGAGAGGGAGGGACCAAGAATTATTGTCTCTGATGAGAGTAAGGCTACTGTATTTGATCATGTGACAAATCACAATCATTCTGTCAGAGAGGCTGGACTGATGGTGCAGCGAAATCTGCCACACTCAATACGGTGAGATTTTGCATTCTGCAAGGGCACATGATTGACATGCATTTTACAAATGGTACTATAAAATGAGTAAAGCCCCCAGAACTTGTGCATTTAACAATATTTATAACTGTGTGGGACGATATGGCTTTTTACTGTGCCAATCTTCTCAAAGAGTAGCTTGAGGTCTGTGAGAGGATGATCTCGCATTCCCTTCCACCATACTCGCCATTTCTCAACCCCGTAGAGGAACAGTGGAATCTGTTAAAAGTTTTTAAAAGGTGTACCCAGTATAGAAAGAACATTACAACCAATTGTAAAAACAATTTAAGAAGGAATATTTTATGCTTCTGATTATCACTTTATGTTGTATTATCACTTTGACTATTTTTTATTATAGGTGGCACAGTGGCTTAGTGGTTAGCACTGTCGCTTTGCACCTCTAGGTTCTGGGTTTTATTCCCACCTTGGGTCTGTTTGCATATTCACTCCGTGCTTGGAGGGTTTCCTCCCACAGTCTAAAAGACATGCAGATTAGGATAATTGGCGTTCCAAACTTGCCCATCATGTGTGAATGAGTGCAAGTGTATGTACGTGTGCATGCCCTGTGATGGCACGCTGTCCAGAATGTATCCTGCCTCCAGGCCCCCGCAACCCTGATCACAGGATAAAGCAGTAATAACGATGAGTGAGTGATTTTTTTTGAAAATGCATCATTGTAGATTTATATGGGTAGGGATAATCAGTTCAACAGTTTGCTCAAGGGTAAGAAGACAAGGGGGTACTTTATAAAATATATAAATGTATGAAAAAGAGACTTTTCTCTCTTTATAACACAGATTTTCACAATAGCCTAACCTACATACTGTATACTTGAATATTTTATGAAATGACAACTAAAGTTACCATTTATATAAACGGTTATGGTTAAAAGTTTAACTTTTTTAAAAATCCGATAAAGACAATTATACGGCACACTGATAAATATAGGGTATTGACCATGTGATAGTGATTTCAGATGTTAAAATAAAGGTATTTTGTTCCCTTTTGATTAACATTTTTTCCATTACAACACTTTACTAAACACAATCTATTATCCTGGAGCCTCGATTTTTAGTAAAAAAAATCCAATAATGTCTCAGGTATAAAGTACTGTAGTTTAGGAAAAAAGGCAAATGTGACTGTAGTAAAGGTTTCAGTTTAGTCATGAGATGGAGTAGAGTTACTAACTTCTCTTGAAAACATGAATTGTCCAGCTGTTGTTTGCCAAGATCAGGCTCTTACGGTTCTCCATATTTCGCTTCATAGCAAGCCATGATTTTCTTGTAGCTTCCCAAGTCTTTGCGCAGCTCAGCCACCTCCTGCCTCAGAGCCACGTTCTCCCGCTCCAAGAAGGCAGCACGGACTGTGATCTGATTTTCCTTCAGCCGCCTGGCGTCTCGGGATCGTTTTGCTGCAACGTTGTTTTTCTTTCTTCTCTGCCAATATTTTTCATCCTGAAATGGTTTGCCAAAATATTGAATACAATACAAAGGCGAACTATGTAATTACAAATTACAAATGTTTTCGCATAATTGTTATTACTTGTTGTAACAAAATACTTTTTAGGAGAGTATTTTTTAAGTGTGCATTGTGGGGGGAAAAAAAATCAGAGTCATCATGATTTAAATGTCCAATAGTTTTATATATTCTGAAAAATATAACTAAAAAACACAAATGTTGTGGGCAAGGACAAATAAAAACATGTATTCAGCGGTTGAATTCAAATTTTATGCAGGAGTGGTATAAAAATTAAAACGTTTTATAAAATAAATGTAAAAAATAAATCAATAAAAAAAATAAAAAATAAAACACAGTCCTGCCCACACCTCTATAGACCTACCTTCTGGTCCTCAGGCACAAATATTTTCTTGGCTTTCTTGATTATGGGTTGTGGTTTGAGATCATCTTCACTGAAGCGATGCTTGCGAGGGTTAAAGAGTTCCCCTCCAGGTACACTGGAAAGCACTAGGTCTGCAGGATCTGGCTCGAAGTTCACTGCTATCTCAATGTCCTCTGTGTTAACAGGGTCTTGGGTCAGATGTTCACACTTTGTGGTTAGGCCTAAAATATAGGGTTTTACTGGATTTTTCAAAGTTGATTTTACTTAATTTCTATGTGTAATATAATTCTAACAAAATCTGTCAATATAACATTTTTTCTGAATCTATTTAAACAAAGCACATCTATACTCTTACCAGGAGGTAGGACTGCATAGCAATGCAGAGTTTAACTCTGACTATTTCACGACCAGAATTTGACATTTTTACTCTATACTGACCTGTTTTGGTCTGTGCCGAACCAGGGTTTGATGCAACAGATATTACTTCTTCACACTGCTCCAGCTCCATGGTTGGTAGAAGAGAGATGGGAGTTGCTGGGCTTGGTTCTGTTTTTGGTATGATGGTGGGGGCTTTCTCTAATATCTGCTCGGAGCTTTCTCTCACAAGGCTCTTCTCTTGGACTTTTTCAGAAGCAGTGATGCCATTCTCCATCAGAAATTCCTCCAGATCCATGTACTCAAGGTGAAATGTTTTGCCATCATACGGAATTGTCTTGTCCCAGATAGCAGGGGTCAGGGCAGCTGATGGCCCCAGTCCACTGACTCCCCCTCTGGAGTCCATTTCATCTTCTGAAAGCTTCTTCTCTTTCTCATGTTCTAAAAAAAAATTCACCCAAATTACCATACATTTTTCTCTTCATGTTTTCTCTATTCAGCTTTTTTTTTTTTTTTGTAAACACAAAATTGAGACCAGAATGTACTGTATGCTGGAAATGGATATCCATAATGAAACAAGTGTGATCACTATCACCCTATGCTAATGAAGGTGGTGCTAGTGCGTTGTTTCCAGAAACACACAATAGATGTACACATACAAAAGGTCCAGCTGGTATGGATGCAGCATGGAAACTATTCTCAAGAAAAGAAAAGCTAGAGCTGTTTAAATTCATTCAAACTATTTGACACTCACTGCACATAAACCACAACATGTATTTTTCTCTCACTTGTTTAATTGTGACCACATTTGATTAGGTTTGAGCAAAATAAGTCTTAGTCTCACGGGTATTGTCAGTTATTTTATTAGCTTCAGAATAATAAGTAACATGATTTACTAAAATATTTAAAATGTTATACATTCATTTAAAATATGTGCTGTTTTAAGAAAGTTCTTGTCTATAGACATAAAATATCACTGAACTAGATTTTCACAAGGTAAAGCGATTACTTTAAAACATTACTTTGCTGGCATCACATGCATGGTATCAATGCATGCATCACTCGCATTGTTGCCTCACTTAATATGAAAATATGCACTGAACATATTTGACGTGTTGTCATATCTTGAGGAGTATAGCTACAGGATAGTATTTGAGACCAGGTTTTGTAGGACTACTTTCCCTTTCACTTGCTTTAGTTGTTGTCATCACAGTTTCAATGACGTTTGGTCGTTCTTACATATCGTGTGTGCGTCTCAGTCAGAAATGCGTGACCTACGTACCATCTGTACATTCCAGCAAATTCGGCGGAGTTATTTCCAGTATTTTCTTTAACGCCACTGGAAACGCAGCTGGAGGACCTCTGCTGTCGTCCACACGCACCGTTACGCGTTCCGCTGACATTTCTCTGAACGTCCTTTCTTCTGTGTTACAAATTGTTTACAAACAGTTACACTTTTTTGTGAGTAACTGATTTCGGCGAAAACTCCCGTACACACTACCGCGCCCTATAAACAAGACCAGTGCCTTTCACCCGATTCTCCATGTTGCACGCAAAGAACCTGCTTCATATTCACACTAAGCCCCGCCCACACTGGAGAGTACAGCGGTATAGACTGACGGACTGAACATTCACGCTTCTCCAATGTGAATAATGTGGTGAAATTTAACCCGCATGGGCGGGCACACCGACGCCCACAGAAGCGCTCGTTCAAAACAACACACTTGTTGCTTTACAGTGTGGAAGTCAGAACTGATGTAAAATATCCATTCATGAAACTGCTCAAAGATTCTGAACCAAATAATCCAATCTAACCTCTCAAAACGCACGTACGCTTATGCAATGAGAAATGCAAGATACTACAGTGTACTTCTATAATAAATGTTAAATAGATAAAGTGGCTGTGTATAGCAAATTTATCACATTTACATAAATATGCGCCAAAACCTGACCGCAAATGTCTTAGTGAATTGAGCATAACGCAGCATTTACACGCAACTGGAACCATGCGCGCACACACACACACACAAACACACACCCTCACATGGCCCTACACGTGCCGTTATCAGTTTGGAAACACACTCACAGACCTATGAGACAGTCGGCTGCTAGGAGGCGAGGATCCCGTTATGTCTAAACTCTCGCGAGATTGTTAGGAATTCTTGTTCCCAAAGAAGCGAATTGCGTCAATCAGACTTTGCACAACAAAATAACAAAATATATAATTAGTATCTTTAATCCATAACAAATGCACGGGAAATGTTTATTACTATCCGTTCACACCTGGGTATGGACTAGAGTTTAATAGCAGGTTTGTAATGGTAACAGGTGGGGTAAGGTAAAAGCCCATTTATATCCTGGACCTTACAAGCATGGAAGGTAAAAGAGCGCATGGTCCCTGCTGGTCTCGAACAGACATAAAGTAGTGCAGGTAATTTACCCGAAAAACAACAGTGATGTTTCTCAGATACAAACTGATTAATTTGACAAATTTTAAATTTCAAATTAAAGTTACCTATACAAGTCAGGTGGTAATGAATAAACGTTTGGTAATAAATGCGCGTGTCTATTGTTAATCTACAGAAATCGCGCTAAAATGCATATATCGGACATTTCTTCAAAACCAAAGGGCAAGGACAAGTCGGTGAGGTACCTGCATCGTAAAACACCACTGCTGTTCGGATGTCAAATCAGATAAACAGTGAACTGCGCGTAATCTATCGTACAGTATATACGGATTTATTTCATGATATAAGACTATATTTGCATGTAAAAAAAAAAGTTATATTTAAAGAGTAAATATATTATTTATCTCCTAGTGTAACCTGAGAAATATATTGTGACTAAATAAACACCACTAAATCTAATTTAATCTAACCAGGGCATTGCCTTGTCTTCTGGGTCAGTGGTGCGCAGTTTCAGTGCAAGGGAAGTCTCATGACTCTACAGGATCTCTGATGTTTTAAATAAACATTTTAAGTGCTAAATTTTCAACAACTTTTTAAACCAAACAAATCGTGCAAACTGAAATGTCGTGCAAATATTATCAATATCTATATAGTAAACTACATGAATGTCAATAAAGTGCTTGAAACTAAGAAAAAATATTTTTATTGACGTTACAACAAACTAACTGCGGAAAATATATAATTTTGAGTTTTATGAACTTACCGTCATCGTTACCAGTAGGGAAGGTGAAAGGGTGATCAAGCAGGGCTTTAAATATATCCGGAATATCAGAAGACAATTCAGAACAACTCATGTTGTAAGTAAGAAATCAAATTACAAATGAAGGCAGGACGGAATGTTTGCCGCACAGTCTTCAAAACACGAACCGACGTACAAGTTCTGCGAAGTTACCAAACCCGCCTTGCCACTGAACACCGTGTTTCTCCACAGAGCGCGCGAACATCTAAGCACCGCCCCTGACTCTCTGAGGCTAATTGCTCCGTGAGGTTTGATGTGTGTGTGATTGGATGTCGGAAGGCTTATTGTCCGTTTGGCAGCCAATAGGAATCAGGGGAGGTTATTTAAGCAAACCAAAATCACGCATGTTGTGAAAATAACCTTTTTTTTTTGTAGAAAGGGTAACTTACAAACATACAAGGCACACTGAGAAGAGTAACAACAAAATATTTTTTTGTAATATTGTAACAATAAGGAAAAAAATATGTTGATATATTATGCTTCTTTTTAAAGAAGTTTGTATAAGTCTTCGATGTCTCCAGCTGAGGTGCCACAGCCCATACAGTCAATCATTCCTCACAACACCTCTGTTTCAACCCCGTTAAAACCACGCTGTTTCACTAGTGTCTGTAGCGTTAAATGAAAATGAGCTGCTTCGTACAAAACAGCAGGGAGAAAGGGCTGAGACTGAGACAGTGTTGCCAAGACTGAGGGGAGTAAAAAAGAAATTAACCTATAAAATGTGTTCCACCAATGGTTACATTCCAGGGGTTAGTGGTGTTACATTTTGTGATTTTCTTTGCCCACCTTTTTTTTCACCTGGATCATAGGCAGTGCAAATATAAAACAAAATAAGAAATGTCAAATGTATAGTGTTAACCTGCTTTCAGTACTTAACCTCAAATATCACACTCATCGTCTATATTACTTTATCCTGTATACACAGTCACGTGGGCCTGGAGCCTCAGAAATGTAGTATCTCAAAACATTAGAATATTTCCTAAGGTCATGTATTAAACAATTTACAATACAGATTTGTCAGATTTCTGAAAAGTATGTTTATTTATGCACAATACTTGACCTGGCCTCATTTAGCTCAATTTACTGAATCAATATGGCACTGATTACCCCTTATTAATGACCAGGCAATTAATGAATCAGGCCTATACTGTAGAGTGGCCAGAGAGTCTCATCAGACCTGAGAATTTTGTTTCTCATGGTCTGAGAGTCCTTTTGGTGCCTTTTGGCAAACTCCAGTCTGGCCACTCTACCATATAGGCCTGATTGGTGGATTGTTGCAGAGATGGTTGTCCTTCTGTAAGGTTCTCCTCTCTCCACAGAGGACCTCTTGAGGTCTGACAGAGTGACCATCGGGTTCTCGGTCACCTCCCTGACTAATGTCCTTCTCCCCTGATTGCTCAGTTTAGATGGCCGGCCAGCTCTAGGAAGAGTCCTGGTGGTTTCGAACTTCTTCCACTTACAGATGATGGAGGCCACTGTGCTCATTGGGACCTTCAAAGCAGCAGAAATTTTTCTGTAACCTGTAACAGATTCTGATTTGTAACAGATCTGTTTCAAAAACTTCAGTAATGCCAAATCATAAGGAAAATTGTTTTGTGCTCGACAGTGCATTCACCCCCAGAACTCAACCCCTACATGATACATATAGCCTACAGTAAAGACATTTGTAGATATCAATTCCATTTAAACAGTGTGTTAGGGTCCCTATAGAATGAGGATAGTGTGTCAAGTCTTTTAGTCCCTTCTTCAGTCAATGTCTTTCAATCCTCATTAGTGAATTCGAATACATACAGGTCCTCACAGTTGATAGTGGAATTCTGTTTGGCCTGCCCATATCAAGACGTGAAAAATCTAGCCATGGTTTAGCTTCAGGAAGAGCATCCAGCACACGTTTCAGAGGTGTTGGTTTATCTGTCCATAAAATGTCATCCCCAAACATCACCTTAGTTATGGTCTTAGATGCTTCCATGTAGACATTCTCAAACTCAACCGTCCCACAAACATCATTGCAGCCCAATCGTCATCAAGCCCAGTGCCACTATAAAGGCCTAGTTCCAGGTGTCTTCCAAAATGATATGAAGTTGTTACCAGATGAAGTCCTCGGCTCATGTCAAGGTTAAAAGTTTCCTGTGTCTTCGTTTTGATCCATTTGAGGTCCCTTGTTAGAACATCAGCCATGGTGATGAACTCCCTAGTTTCTCTGGGGTGTTGTGGATGCCAGTCAGCCAGATCACTCCTCAAGTCTTCCCATCTTTTCTTTGGGGTCTTCTCCACAACTTCTTTCCATACATTCCAGCAGACTGAACAGGAAACTGTCTACCATGGGTCAGGCACCGGTTCCATCCTGCAATACAAATACAAAACACACTTCTTCTACGGATACAACTTTTTCTAATATGGTTACCTAAAACATAGATTAAATATGTTGGATTAAAATATGTCGTCATGCTAAATATATTTTCAGTATACATGAGATTAATAAGTATATAGTCATTTGTCCATCATGCAGTGCGGTTGCCCTTTTTACATCATCTGCATGTAGGTTGAGTCCTCCTCGCTCTCCTTGTATGGTGGCATCTGCCCGTGAAGTTCCATAACCACCACATATTGTCCTACCATTTTCTGAACACTCGCTTTGGCCAGTGGGATAACACAACATGATAAGACGATCAGTACACCCAGTACATCCAAGATCATTGTGCCAAACTTCACTAGCCATCCATACCAGGTTGTAGGCGAAAGTCAGTCAAACCATGAAGCCCAGTCAGCAGTTTTAATGGCATCTTGTGTGACTTTAACATGTTCATCCCTCAGCCTCCTCATGGCCTGTAAAAACTTTGGTTATGTTGCCATCAGGGGCTGTGTTTTGGAATGTACGTACAGCATTCTTTTTTTTTTTTTTTGCAAATATTTTTATTGAAAAAAGAAAACAATACAGTACTTGCATTTACAGAAAAACTATTTACCTTCCTTCATTTTCCTAAATAAATATATTTATATATATTAAAACAACTAAACAAAAACACTCAAAAAACAAAGAACCAGGACTCCTCATGTATTTGAATTCCTAGTTTCCCTTCCCATGTACACTTAAGCTTAACATTTGAGTGGTTACTAAGAGACAGGATAGTATCATAGAGTTTCGAAATGTTTCTTCTACGATGAGGAATAAATGATAGCATAGTTTCCCACTGCTGTTCTGAGGTAAAGAGGGGAAATTAGGGAAACACTTGGCAACAAAATTTCGAATTTGAAAATAGCGAAACAGATGGGTAATG
>JAQMYJ010000006.1:11218080-11228555 GCA_030014305.1 Clarias laeviceps | reverse complement strand
TTGATGCCTTCAGTGAGAATCTACCAATGTAAATGGTCATGAAAATAAAGAAAACACATTGACAGATGAGAAGGTGTCCCCAAACTTGTGGCCTGTACTGTATATATTTTTTTAAGTGAAAATGCTGACTGCTAGTCTTATTTGGTCTATTTAGTAACACTTTCATAGGGTGACCACAAAGATCATGTTCTCTGACTAAAAAAAAGAAACAACCAACACATATTCTAAAACAATCCGTTTATTGTTAAGCACTCATGAGATTTGGTCCACTGTATTTAATATTCATTCCAATAAGGGAGGAAAAAGGAGAAAACAAAAACAATGTAAAAATACAGTACAAAAAGAGGCATTTTTTTCTTTCAAAAAACCCTGATTTTTTTTCCGCTATTAGTTGAAAAATAATTAATCTTGACAGAGAACAGCATCTTCAACATTAGCAAAATTGTGTGTTCTGTTGAAAAGACATATCTTTTCAGGATAAAATATGGATCATCATACTGGGATCAATGTTTAAATGTCTGCCATTCAGAATGGAGACCTGGCTTGAGAGAGCATTAAACACAAAGGTCTAACCATGTGCAATCTCTCCCCATTTGTCCAAACTACTTGTGGAAGGAGTCAAAGTCCAAGAAAATTCAAAATGTCCCATGTTCACATTCACATGAAGTAAACTCAAGTTGAAAATGACAGGGATGTGATTTAGTTGAGTGGATGATTTTCTCTCATAAACCAATTGAATAACCGGTGGCCAGAGATTCTGCCCTTTTGATAATATAACCATTTGAAAACATCCTCATGATCGAGACAGTGTTTGTAAACCGAGTCTCTCTGCACCCCCTTCTCAGCTTACTTACACTTCCTCTGATTGTCTACCTGTCATCAAGAATGGAAACTGCTACCAAAACCAAAAAAATACAAGAATTCTGTGAAAAGTGTCAATGTTCCATAGGAGAACGTTCAAGACAACTGGAGCTGCATGCCACAACCAACCACATCAGCCAACAAAACAAACCACAAAACCTGTCCACCACCTTGCATCTATTTCATTATTCAAGTTGTCTAAGTATGTATATATTTATCATATATTGAAGGAGAAAGATTATATATGTTCAGGATATTTATAATTGTATATATGTTTATATTGTATAAGGTGCTATGAAAAAAAAAAAAAAAAAAAAAACACTTATGTATGCTTAACATTTCCTCACAATACAGCTGACAAATACATGTGCTTGAGGACTTCAAAACCAGGCAAGAAGTTTGGACAGGTGGTGCTGTGTGTTTCAAAATATAATTATCTCCATATCATCAATCGAATTGATCCACCGGTCATCATATCAGAGTTACAGTAAAGGCACAAGGTGGATCCTACCATTAGAAATTGCAACAAAATACATGCTAAACACATTAGAAGAAGAAGCAATAGTGTATGACCTCATTGTAAACTTACATTGTACTTGTTTTGCATTTAAAGACTAAATGATTGACCATTTCAAAACCTTAAGCACATGTATCTATACAGCGCCTCCTCCCTAAACTGAAAGTCTCTCAGCATACATAGACTATGCACTGTTATGTTTTATGTTCTTACATTGATACATATACTTAAAAGAGAGTTATACATTGCAATTAACATATACATATATCAATAGAATATAGGAGGATAGACAGTCATAATAGTAATTATTATCATAATAGTAGTAGTAATAGTAATAATAATACAATCCCTCACTGAAGCATACATTAAGATCATTCCAGAAACTCCCTCAGAGTATTCAGACCTGTTGAAATCCAGACAACTCCCAGCCTCAAATACATAAGGTCTTTATTATTTCTAAGACATCAATGTGCTAACAGTAAAATGTACAGTTATTTCTTTCTTGAAATAGTTGGCGGTACAGGCTGGCAACTTCACAAAACTGAAATTTCTGGAATGACCCTCAAAGAAGCGAGAAGAAAAATCACTAGTCATCTAATCAGCAATACAAGTCATATAGCATAGTTCAATAACAACAGGTTCTATGTAATCAATACAAGGTCAGGCTATATTTAATTAAGTTTTAACTGCTAGGTTATCAATAATTATTAGTAGTATAGTAAATATGTATGTCCACCATACGTATGGACAGGGCTTACTAAAAGTAGCAAGGTATATCATGAATGTGTGTATGTGTGCGCAGGTGTATGCATATGCATGTGTATGTTTGTGTGGTTGTTTGTATACACACACATACACACAGTAATGTGCAACAGTCTTGAGCCACCCCTCACTTCTTTAAATGTAATTAATTAAATGATGTAGATCAAAGAAATGGGAATAAAAGTTTTACTGCGACAAGCTACAAAGTGCTTAAAGATACAATTCAAAAATTGGTTGTTTTATGCAAGAACCACAACAGCTACAGTACCTCGTTTCCCCTCTCAGCTTTTCCAGCCACTCGGCACACATCACCTGATTATCTGTCATCATCTCTACCTCTTTCTCACTGGTTAAAGCCAGAAGTTTGATGCTTTTATGCTTGAACAATTTATAGGTCACTGTGTGGCTTAACATGCCAACAAAGCGCACAAACATGCCCCCGCAAAAAAAAAAAATTCTCTGAAAATAGTCAGGTACTGGACTGAAAATAAGAGCCACAAACCTGACAAAAATTTGAGCGAAAAAAGTCTTTCAGAAAGCTTGTTTAACTATCCCTCCAGACCAAAAAAAAAAAGTCTGGCTCTTTGGAAGCAAAATATAAAGAAATGAGGGGTGGCTCAAGACTTTTGCACAGTACTGTGTGTGTATAATTTCTTTAGAGGAAAAATAGTTATGCATAGGCACACCATCTCAAGTTTATCTGCCTAAAGTCCTCCAAGTTTATGTTCATTCAGGTTCCTTGCCTGAAATGAGTAAATATGGGTTATGGAGAACTACTATGGATCTGTTACGAATTCAAGAACTCACTTAAGAATATAGCCTAGCGAGATCCAACGTTGCGTGATGGCACTGGATTAATGAACTCATGTCTCATGTCTAACTCATTTATGCTTCTTAAACTTTCAATCAAAGCAATCATATTACTACAATTACAGTAAAGCCTCTTGAATCTGACTGATCAGATCAAATGGTACTGGAGGAGCAGACTTTTATCTGATTCCTTGGCTCAATTGTCTTCTTTATTTATTACAAATTCTCCCCTTTTCACAGCTCAGTGCAAACTGAATGTAAATGCAAGTTTGGGCACGCAAGGCTGGATGGTGCAGATAGATAGGCAGCAAACCAACATGCTAATTCTATGAAGAGACAGCCAGACAGACAAAGGATAACAGCCAAGGTGTGTTCAATACATTTCACATCTCTTTTGGAGGGCCTTTGCTGGCTATACAATCATGTATTTTTGCCAATATGGCAAACACACAGAATAAGGAACCACTTCTTTTTTTAAACAGCTGTAATTTGGTTAAGGAAATTTAAAATGACCTTAATGACCTTACATAGGCTTACTGGTTCGCATATGAAACACACAGCCAAGTGTAATGTCAAGAAATGTATTTGGGCATAAATGAGAAAGCATATATGCTTGTGTTCACCATCACCATGTTAGGCTTACAGTCAGGCTGTCAACAGGAGATTACAGTGCACCCTAAAGTTGCACTGAAGGGAATGAAGAATACAAACTGACTGGGTCTCATGACGAAAAGCCTCATCCAGAAAGTCACAAGGCCTACCCCTCAATGCTTTGGTCGGGATCATAGCTCCCCACCTCCTGACATGCGCCGCGTAGCCTGTCAACCAAAGCCACACGATCAGTCAAACGTCTCGCTATAAAAAGGCAAGCAAAATCATGAATGCCTTGACTAAGATACAGTAAAAAAAAGTTTGCACAAATGCCATGCAATACTTATTTTACCAACATAAACATTTGGCAAGTTTAGAGCCACTAAAATATATCTACAAACGCTCCACTCATTAAAACACAACCATAAGTGGGCCTGTCACCTACCACTGACTCAGTGTAGTCAGCTTGCATGACATTCTGTTTATCTTCAGGAGGTGGAGTCATCAAGGGGCCGTCTGTTCGACGATTCTGATTGGTTAGTGATAGCCATAAATCATACATCTGCTGCATGTCCCTCACTGTAATTGGGATAGAAAATAACATTTTTATATGTAAAAAAAACGCAAGCCTATTGAATAACAGCTTTTCGTCAGTCCTATTCAGAACGAATAATACTCACAACTGTTGTTCTTCATATAGGTCCACACATCTCTTTCTTCTGAACTGTGAGCGAAAGAGCAGTTCCCAATGTAGTGGCACTTCTTCTGCTTCATCACATGAACACACATCTACAAACATACAAAACCTTAGTTGGTACAAAAATGTTACACTTCAATAAGGCTTAATTTGCTTTAAGCTCTAATATTCACAACAATCATTTAAAACTTGGAAGTTTGGAAGAAAAGACTGATATTCACAAATGTGTGCAGCTACATGGCTAATTGCAAAGAAATAGCTCAGAACTTACATCGTACTGCTGGGGGTATGTTCGAGAGAAAGGCAGTGGCCTTACGACTACCCACTTTTTCTTCTCAAACGATTTTACCAACAGTACCCGGCGTTCTTTTGTCCAGCTAAGAGTAGAATTGAACAAAGAAGAAAAAAAGAAAGTATGAGACATGTATCTGACTTTAAGCAATTATATTTTACATACAGAAATGTGTGAAAGTAAATCCATGCTGCAGTTACACTAAACTGACAAATAACCATTAATTTCCTTGAGGATACCATAGGATAAGGTCAGATTTCGATTTCAACTGGAAAATTTGATTTTAGCGTAACAATAAAATTTTAAAAATGAATAAAATTTGATGCCATGCAATGAATCCAACTAATTGGCTTCAACAAATACATCAGTCCTCTGTTATGGTTTATTAATATTTCCTACCTGTATGGGAGAGTTTAACATGGTATCACTTCAGTGCAATTTCCAGAACGGTTTAAGTTAGAAAGCAGTCAACAATTTAGTAATCATTAATATTAGGTAACATGCGTATGGTTATGCATAGGTATGGGAGCATCATTGTAACACACTTGACCTTTTCTGGGATGAAATCAGTGTCTTTATTTGAATTAATAAGGATAAATTATTAATTAAGTATTTAATTAATATTATGTTATTAATAAAAAATAATAAATCCTCAAAGTGTCCAAGTTTATTTCTTAATTTGACAACCAAGTTCCAAACAATAATATTACTCACAACAAAGATGTAAAACCAGTTTAAGACCTAGTAGCAGGTTCACCTGTGTTTGGCTTTTGCAGTGCAGTATTTCAGGGCCTTGTCTGGCTCATTGACCTGGCCCTCCCTCCAACACTGGCCACAAACAAACTTCATCTTGAGGTTGAGCCCACGGCCTCGACCACACGTGCCTCCTCCTGAGCCGCCACCTCCAATACTGTCACCGCCCATTCCAACCCCTCCTCCAGTCCCAAAGGCAGCACTGCTTACAGGATTACTGCTATTGCTGGTTTGGTGAGGCATATGCATGGGCTGAAAAACAAAGTGAGTTAGATAAAGCAATTAAAAATGGAACTGAGTATGGAACTGCACATAAAACAATATTTAAACTGTGTATAAGAATAAATAAAAAGAGAAAGAAAATGCAACTAGATGATCGTTTATGTAAGCAGAAGAGGACTATCACTTTACTTAAGAAGCAAAATCTTTAAGTGCCTTACCTTCTGTCTTTGTGCATTCTGCTCCAGTCTTTGCCAGTGTCTCTTTGACTCCTGAACCATCTCCTCATGGGTGATTCCTAGGCATGCAAGTGCATAGACAAAAGACAAGTAAAAATTCTCATTTTAAATATATTTCATTAGATAATTCTTACAGCATTCTATGTGCGTTTTCTTTACTTAGCTTTTTCTTTTACTTCAACGCTGACATTCCATTGCATACAAACATTTGGGGAAATCATTGGTTAAATTTTTTTTGGGAGAATTTACAATGAACATGCAAATAGTAAACTTGACACATCATGTGCTTAAGCATACGGACAGAGGATTATTAATGAGTTCATATGTCTCTATGAAATCAGAATTTCTTTTAAGTTTAACACCACTGTGAAATACGGCTATTTATCCAGAACATAATACAACAGAGTAGTGAAACAGAAATATAGAGAGCAAAGGAATATATGCACGATGTAGAGATGCCCACTATATTGTAGAATAAACTTGTGTTTAGTTTAAGTAAAATTGTCAAACTAGAGCTACAGAATTAATCGCATAAAAATCCAAACTCACAATATGGACCTGCGTAATTATTTAAATCGGAAAGGACTGCAATTTATTACTATAATTTATTTAGAATTTAAGTTGTTGGGTTGGTTTTTTTTGCAAAAAAAATTTTCAACAAAAAGACCATACAAAAACATTATAAATCACAATTAACAGCTTATTATTGATTAAAATTAACCAATAATGTTGAACAACCACAAACTTTTTTTTTTTTAAGTGGTTTAACTTGCATTTTATTTTGGCACACTTGCCCAAACAATGGGTCTCGCTTAAGAAGCTTGACATGTATGGGTTTATGCTTAAATCGTTAATTTAAGCATTTACATGCGTGCACATACAGACCAGAAGTGTCCCAGACATGTGGAAAAAACATTTATAAACTACTTCTGCTTTAAAGTGTGTTTAAACTTAAAATAGAAAAACATAATGAATGTAACCAACCACAGTTTGACTAGTTTTTTTTATTAGACTAGTGAATTTTTATTGATTGAATAGACATCCGCAAATACACTTGTCCAGAGCAACCTAAAAGTACTTTGTTTTTAATTAAATCACTTCTTTATGCTAGTTCACTAGGTGAGGAACTATAATTACTACAGAAATTTTGTAAAGATAAAGTTTTAGCCTATATTACTATATTATTCTATATTTAAAATATTAAATAAGAAAGCATGCTAGCACAAACACCAAAAACAGGATAAATAAAACGGAATTTAATTATGACAAAAAATATGCCAGCCTATCTGGTCTATCGTTAAGGTTGGTTTAGACCACAGAAACATTTACACACAACTTTACTCAACTATTGATAAATTTGGCCCAATGTGAGCAACGTTATCATTGGATATGTTGTACCTGTGTCCTGTTGCAGCACCCAGCACTTGAGTTCAATAACTGAGTGGGCAAAAGAACAGCTGTCTTCCCTCTGGCAGCCGTATCGCACCTCATGGCGGCATACATCAAACTGGCATAACGGATGGAGCGGACGAATCTTACTGTAGCGCACATTGGCCGAACGTACCACGTGCACCAGGCACCTGCCATATCGCATACAACAAAAACAAATGCATTTGTGGGATTAAAACATATGACTACAATATACCAAAATCACCCATAATCTCATTTAAGAGCCATGTGACTTAAGAGTGCAAAAAAACTCTTTTTTAAAAAAAAAAAAAAAAAAAAAGCAGAGGGCTGGCTCACTTGTTATCATCAAAAGGATGCTTTGCAGTCAGGTTGGAGCAGACACCTAGGTTCTCTTTGCTGCGCTTACTTATAATACGAGGCTTACTGTCAAAACATTCCTATAATACAGTAGGGATAGAAAATATAGACTTACATCAGTTTCAGGTAAACACCTATCTATAAAACTGGCTTTTAATGTAAAAGACGTATTGTAGTTCAGTGTTAAATTACCTCACAGAGGAACATGAACATGCCCATATGAATCTGCAACAAGCGAGTGACACTAAGTGCTCGTCTCTCATTTGTGCCCAGGGGGTCGAATAATAGCTCTCGACATAAAGCTCCTTTTCTCTCCTGGGTCCACACATCTATTTCCTCCTGACAATAGGCAAATGTGCAGTTTTCTCCATACTGACACTCCTGACGCTCCTGAACTTCTGCATTGAGAGTACAAAAGCATCAGCAAACTCATACAAATCAACTGAATTCTTTTTTTTTTTTTTTTTGTGGAAAACAAAATGATACCCTTGACCTTCATGACTGTGTTCATTTAAACTGCAAGACAGTAAAATACCTTTGCAAAGCACAAACGCCCCAAGGAAGTTATTCCGGGCAGGGCGAGGCCGTATCCTCTTCCAAGTGGTGTCTTCAGACGATTTGAGGCGACAGAGCAGCACATCTCTTTTACAGCGATGAGCTGCTTCAGGCTGATACTTGTAATCCATGACACGAGGACCTACATCAAAAGAAAATATGAAGCTTTTCTTGTTAAATGAAATCTAAACATAGTACAGGGAATATAAATGTAGGACTGATAAACATGTCTCACACACAGTACCTATGCGACTGTAACAGGCATGACAGGCCTGTCTGAACTCATGAGTGGCAGCAAGTGGATTCTGGGACAAGAGGGAAAGGTTTGTGGCAGCTGAGCCATTCTACAGGAATTATCAATTAAGAAAAAAAAAAAAAAAATGATTTGTTGGACAAAATATACTTAATGACCAAAATCTAAACAAATAAGCAGCTCTCCATGAGGAGAACTGAAAGACTGACTCATGAGTGAAGAAACAAAAAGTGCTTACTGAGTGAATGGTACTATGGTTCCTTAATCCAGAGAAGAAACTGCTAGAGACTCTTCCTCCTGTGTGAATCGAGAGAAAATAAGTATAGCGCAAAAAAAAAGTTTTAGCACCACAATATTTGTAATAAACAGTTCTGCCACTATTTCAAGAATCAACAGGCATCAAGAAAAACTCCCACTCATTATTAACAGGAAATGTGGATTTGACACTATGTATTTTAGGGACCGCACAATATCAGCACCTTGCAAAAACTTTGGTTTAGAAACAGAATCAGTATTAGGGCTGGGTGGTAATATGGTAACACTGAATCCCAGGGTACTTAAAAATAGCAACGCATCACTTTAATTACAGAAGAAATCTGCTGTGCACTATATGAGGGTCTGCATGGTCATGAAAATCCTAGAAAAATAAGGGATTTCAAAATCACATTTTCCAGACCTGGAAAGATTATTGGGGGGAGGTGTATTGGTAATGTGCTTAAAAAAAAAAAAAACTCCTGTCTGGCAAATTTACCTGGAGATGATACGGGGAAGGTCGAATGGTATAAAAAAAATTGGATACCTTCTGTCCAACCCTATTTATTATCAGATCATCCATAACACAAGGCTCTAAGATCTACAACAACGAAAATAAAAAAGGCATTCAGTACATTACTTCTGCTAAACTTGCTGTAACCAAGGATTACCTGGTAATGTATATTCAGAGAGAGAGTCAAGTCCTTGTGTGCCGAGTGATTCAGCTCTAGCCCTTCCGACAGCCTCTCCGGACCCAGGAGGAAAAGGGAGGAGAGACTCCATGGCTTGTGAGCTTTCACTCTGTCCAAGTGCTGAAAATGCATCCAGCTGAGTGAGGGGGTTGGTGGTGGAGCCAAAATAAGGTTGAGCAAGCGGGGATGAAGAGGCTGGGAGAGCAGAGGGGTAGGCAGCACGCAACCCCACGGCTGTGTTTGGGAGGTTAGTAGGAATGGCACCTTGAACTGGGGTCTAACAAGGACAGAAAGAAAATAAGAAATTTAGCCGATTAACAAAACAATAATGGCTGATGCCAATTAAAAGAATAAACAGTAAGCTTTGACTGAAGAGTTAGCTTTAGAATATTTGATTTATGATCCAACCGTAATACAGTTCAGATATTTAGAGCTAACTATGTGTATGTGACGATAAACACTCGAATAATGTGTTTACAGTTCTTTAGAATATGTAAAAAAAAATTATAATAAATAAAGCCAATGGTTTCGAAAAGACTGTGAAATTTGTTCTGCTCTATGGCCCTAAACTGTTGATCAAGGACTTACCACGCTGACCTCAGCTCCTTTTTCCAGTAGACTATCCAGATTTGGATTCATCACACATTCACCTACATCCTCAGACACTGGCACGGAATACTGCACCTGCCCAGTGGGTCCCTGACTGGGACTCTCAGGTGTGTCCTGGGGAACTATGGAACTCATTGAGGGCATTGAAGGGTCATCACTGACCGGAATTGGGGTGGCCAAAGGTGCAGGGATGCACTGGGCATTGGACAAATCTGGGCATCATCCAAAATCAAAGTCAAACACACACACTTAATTGTGCAATTACTCAAAAATGCCAAGTGTTAATTACCATTTAAAAGCAAAGTAAAAGTTCCACACATCTTAAAATGCATCTTTACCTGACCCAATATCTGTCAGTGACTCAAGACCATTTGAGGATGTCTAAAAAAAAAAAAAAAAAAAAGATTGAGCATGGAAAAAGTTAAATAATGTAACATGAAATTAAAAGAGAAAATGATGCAACAAATTATGTCTCGATAATGAAGCACACAAAGCCTGTACCTACCTCTCCTGCCGAAGGTGCGGCTTCCCCATTACTTGCTGGACCAGATGTTGTGGATTCAACCTGGACATGGGGGGTATATATATATATATATATTTTTTTTT
>JAQMYJ010000006.1:11109317-11212557 GCA_030014305.1 Clarias laeviceps | reverse complement strand
AGAATTTGTATTGACCCAAGACCACTAAACAAAGCTCTGAGACGTCAACATTTTCCCTTGCCCACCATAGATGATGTACTCCCCGATCTGACCAAAGCGAGAGTCTTTACAGTGTGTGATGTGAAGGACGGGTTCTGGCACATAAGGCTTTCAGAAGAGTCAAGCTACCTCACTACCTTTAGCATTCCTTTACAATGTAGAAAGAAATCAAAATCAGGAACGATCATGGAGTTAGAAAGTGACCCCAAACTTTTGAACGGTAGTATATATGTTGATGTGATAGGTAGATGTGCAAGTCCAAGACAATAACAATATTACTCGTCATTTTTATAAATATTCTTCTTATTTATTGTGTAGTTTGAATAAATCTTTAATTCATATTCTATACCACTTTATCCAGTGTACAGGGTCACAGGGGCCTGGAGCCTATACCAGGAGGCTTAGGCCACAAAGCGTTTACTTGAGCTCTGACAGAGTGACCATCGGGTTCTTGGTCACCTCCCTGACTAAGGCCCTTCTCCCCCAAGGATGCGCCTGAGCTCAATTTTGCAAACGCTGTGAATACTTATGTACATGTGCTTTCTCAATTTTTAAAAAAAAATAAATTTGCAAAAATCTCAAGTAAACTTTTTTCATGTTGTCATGGGGTGTTGTATGTAGAATTCAGAGAAAAAAAATTATTTAATTCATTTTAGAATAAGGCTGTGACATAACAAAATGTGGAAAAAGTGATGCGCTGTGAATACTTTCCGGATGCACTGTACCTTAAAAAAGACAAGGATCCTACTCAGTATTCTCCCACAGCTAGACATCTGTCTAGGCAACTGTCAAAAACACAACTGTGCAAAATGTGTGGGTTATATTGGGACCACTGCAGCATGACATTCTGTAAAAAGCAACAGGGAGGAAGCTGACATTCTGATGACAAGAAGGTGTGCTAATCATGTGGACTCAAACCCAGATCAAAGGTTAGCAACTGATGACCCTTCTTTGAAAACCAGAAGAATTCTTTACAAGATAGAAATATAAAACCTGTGAACCGTAAGCAATCAGAACTAATTTCTACAAAAAAAGGAATTGGATAGGATGGATGTATACATACAGTAACAGGCATCTGTGAAAGTTGGATAGATACAGAAAAATATACCCTGGAAGATCATGTTTTCTCTGGAGATGTACAACAATACAAGTATGGATTGGGAATCATGTTAAAATATAGAAATAGGAAATTCAGTTATTTGGTTATTGGTATTTGATCAAATAGAACAACTATGATGAAAGTAGGGGCAAAACATTCAACATCAATATAAGCAAGTATATGACTGACCAAAAAAGATTTCACCATCAAGCATAGAAAGTAACAAAAGAGATTTTGGGTTTAGAAATCTCCAACACATTATTAAAACCTGAATGGATATTGCCCACAATGTCAAAAAAATGTGCTTGGAATAAGATCATGCATGGAGATAATTTTAATGCTTGGTGAAGTTGCACCATCATAATAAATAAATAAATAAATAAACTCGACAGAAGAAATCAAAATAATTTCCACACACACAGTGTGATGAGAACACAAAGGATTGGGACTAAACAGCTATGTGACCATAAGAATACCACTTGTTAGTGCGATTAATTAAAAAATAAATTCTTGCTTCAGTTGGTCAGGTCTATGCCCAGCAATGTTATGTGGCAATAAAATTAAATCAGATGATGACCTGAATATACTGAAATAGCAGGTTTTTCCACTCCTGTGACTTTGATTTTACTTCCCCGATGGCACAGGCTTATTCAAAGACTCAAATTATGAAAGAGTGGTTCTGGGAGCATGAAGAATCCTTTTTACATTTTACATTACCATACTCAAGCAGCTCAAGCACAGTGATACACAAGCTAAAGGCCCATTTTGCATGACACGGGATCCCAGACACAGTAATCTCTGATAACGGGCCACAGTACAGCTCTCAGGAATTCAAACAGTTCAGCATAGCTTGAGAATTCAGGCAAGTGACGTCGTCTCCAGCATATCCGCAAAGCAATGGCAAAGCCGAGTCTGCGAATAAGACGGCCAAACAGCTCATGGGTAAAGCTAAAAGAGCGAAAGCTCTATACCTGGCTATACTAGAGCACAGGAACACTCCATCTCAGGGATTCAATGCCAGTCCTGCCCAAAGACTCATGAGCAGAAGAACTAATTGTGCAGTGTAATCAAATTTAGATGTTAATGGTTTAAAGTTTGTTTTTTTTAATGGTTAAATGAAATGTTTTTTTTTGCCCAGCCAGTGCATATACTCCAACATGGGACCATTCTGATGAAGAAACTAAATATTAGTAATCCAAATATGCAAAAATGCAAAGGTGAAACAAGGAAACCTTCCTATGTACAAAGGAACATTTGTCATTAGAGAAAGAGGTGTGAACTTACTGAGAAACACAAGCTGATAATCATAAGCCCATGGTTTCATCATCCAAAGAGAAAATTACACACATGGAAGAGAAGATTTCAGAACTAAGTTGATCATGTGTATGATATTGTTTCATATGAAAGTCCAGTACAAAATGAAAATATAAGTCTGTAGTAGAATCAGTAAATAAAGATGAAAACATTTAGTAAAATATTATAAAAACAACAACAAACAAAAAAAAAGTCCTGGAGAGTGAGGAAGTTGTCACTAAACCATAGATGACAGACAAAATACTAACCAAAATATGGACAAATTCTGAAGAGTAAAAATTATTTGACGTACAATAGGATCAGCAATTGATGAGGACAATAAATCAAAAGAAATATGGTGAAATCAGTAATAGAACAAGATAAAATAAACAGAACAACTGAATCGAAGCAGTCAGAACATTGAAGCAGGGGTGTGCAGTTTGCTTTGTGCACAGGGGCGTTATCATACTGAAACAGGGTCGAGATCTTTAGATCCAATAAAAAGACAAAGGTCATTCCAGTATTAGAGAACAAATTGTGGATCAACCCTTTGAAAAACGTACCATATTTTTCATTTTCTGTTCTGTATTGAAGAAAAATAAATCTTTGAGAAAGAGAAATTAATCAGAAATTAAGAAGAGAAAATCAAATTAATCTGTACACTGTAGAGCTGTATGTCATAATGCTGCCACTACAATGTATGGAACAGGTCAGGCACAGAAATGTACTGATCTGTAGTTATTCAGTGACAGCCCTGGAAAACAGCAGGATGGGAGACAATAGAACATACTAATCAAGTGCCAAGAAAGAGGAGAGATGATGGCACAACTATGTGAATTTGGAAAGGGTGGGGACATTGTGAAAATTATTTTAGAGAATGAAGAAAGAGGACACGGGAGATAGTATTTCATGGGTTTCTTAAGGGCAACGGGACTAGAAAGGAAGATAAAGATGAAAGGAAAAAGAGAGCGAGCACGACCAGAAGGTGGCAGTAATGCGACACCAAGGGTGCCTTGAAGTTCCCTCAGAAGCGGACTGCACAGGATATTCCGCCATTTTGTTAGCGGTAGCTCAGTGGTTAATACCTATGGTATGAACTATAAGGGTGTTGGGGAACAAGTGAACAATGGGTCTTCACTTCACCGGAAGTGGAGATGAAAATTTTCCCAACAGTCACTGAGCCTCCAGGAGCGTGAAAAAAGGAGCTCGAAAGGAGATTTATATATTTATTACCCTTATTACCGAAAACGACATTATATTAATAATACACAATAATTTACATTTTAACTTAATCAATATTTAATCTGTAAAAAATATCTGTAAATTAGTCAAACATTTGTTTACAAGTTATACACATTTCAATAGTATGTCTTATAATGGGATCAGTTTTTGTTTCAATAAATATTCAATATTTAATGTCCGTAGTATGAAATTTCCACAGCAACAGGTATACAAGGTGCTTCTGTTGCCAGGGTTACACACGGAGGAACCATGGCAACTGCGTCTGAATAGTGGAATTTTGGAGTAATGGTAATAGTAATTAATCGTAATGGAGTAATGGCGGGAAGTTCCCTAAACCGTCGGAGTATGAAGTATCATTTGATGTAAATAGTTTTGGATTAAATAATAACTTAAATCATACTGTGTTAATAACATAGTGAAATATACTTTATACTTATACACATAATTTAAAATAATAATAATTAAGGAAATGTGATGCATTTTAATAAGATAAAAAAGATATAGAGAAGAGTCATTTTTATGTTAAAGATGTTTAGGTAAATGATATGTACACAAATGTAAATGGTCAGAAAGAATGCACAATATCTCCCATTTCAAGCAACAACAAATATGGATGCATTCAAAGAACTAAAATCCGGAGGAAACCCACCAAACACGGGGAGAACATGCAAACTCCATGAATACAGACCCGACGCGGGAATCATACCCTATACCTAGCTTAATAAACAACGTTTATGTCCTACACTGAGATAGAAATATTTTCAGACCCAAATTAACTTTAAGCGCGATTGCTAGGAATGATTCTGATACGCATAGTAAGTACGGGCCATGGCATGATTTTATTTATTCATGACTGAAAGAATGCTTTCCTGCTGTTCCTTCTGTTTAATGGGACTTTTATTCTTAAATAGAGAAAAGGCGTGTGCGCTGTTGCTAAGCGCCCCCGGAAGTAGCCCGATGTTTACACGTTTTTGTTCCGCAGGAAAGAAAAGCAACGGTAAACCAACTGTCTGAGAAAAAGAAAAAAAAAACACAAAACTAAACCTTTAACGTTTAAGATATCTTTCTCAGTGTATGACCAGGCTTTCGGCTGATTTGCGTGTTGTAATTGTAACTGTGACTAGCTTTGAAGCTAATAATCTGTTTTAAAGCTTTAAACAGTTGTAAAGATTTAAAAGGTTATAACGTAATAAAGCTGACATATTTATATTTATCTCTATATTGTGTTAACGACTTTTTAAATGTTGTAGACGTCTTGTTAAAACGCCTGGTTACAGCTTTGCTCATTTTGTGTTCTTTCTCTATCAGGTACCACAGGTGGTTATTAACCTTAGACTAAAATGCCCCTTTTTGGCAACACATTTAGCCCCAAGAAGACACCTCCTCGGAAATCTGCATCTCTCTCTAACCTTCATACAGTAAGACATGATTTCTCTGACTATATTAAAGTCTTTCTATTCTACGTAGATTAGTAATACATTCATAAAATTCATTACGTCCAGTAATAATAGTGCACAAACAACGATTTTATTATTATTATGAAGATAAATAAATTCTGTTTGTTTTCTGTCAGTTGGATCGGTCTACCAGAGAGATCGAATTAGGCCTGGAATATGGAGCTCCTATGATGAATATTGGAAGTCAGAGCTTAAAATTTGAAGATGGACAATGGATTATAGGTAAAACCTTTCCCCTGATAAGTATACAACTAACAAAAAATCCACTACACTGCTATTTTTATGAATTAGTATCTGGTGGTTTGTTGTCTTCTTTTTTAGGAAGCGGGTCAGCAGTGTGTTTAACACCTTTCTCTTTGTTACAGAGTCAGGAGCGAATGTGTCTAGCAAGGAGGTGCAGAAACTGAAAAAGAGGAATCTACAATTAGAAGAAGAAAACAACCTTTTAAAGCTTAAGATCGAGCTGCTGTTAGATATGGTAAGTAGCTTAGCAGTCAAGTAGCTAAGTCAGCTTACAGGTACACATAATGCACGAGAGGCATTATTAGATTAAATACTTTAAGTATTGTAAACTTTTACATTATCATAGACGAATAAACCAGACGCTTGGTCTGTCCTCTGTGCTTCAGTAAGCTTACTGATGCCAGGAGAGACAGTCAAACACGTAAACACACTGACTGTCATAAAGGTCTTTATTTATTGACAAAATAATGACAGAGTTTTTATATGTTTGGCAGTTTAACATGTCCTGGTGAAATCCTGAAGAGCAGAGAGTTCAGATGTCCGTCCGGAGACAAACCACAGAGTGTTAGCTTGAGGGAGGAACAGAGAGAGAGAGAGAGAGAGAGAAAGTGTGAGAGAGTTAGCACGTTAATATCAGATCCAAGAGGAGACCGGAAGGTAGTAGCATGGAAGATTTAACACGTTACATCAGATCCAATGGGAAGGGAGTAGAATAGGCTTATTTTATATCAAAGAATTTTATGGTTAGTGGAAACATGCTGAACAGGCAGTGGGTATGCTTTCTGACTTGGACTCTTCTCAGGTTTGATCTTGTTTCAGCTCCATCAGAAGAGAAGTCTTGTACCTGAACGCGTCCAAGGACATGAACTGCTGTTAAACAACAAAGTCAATATCTGTTTGCTCATAGTGTGACTTTTCATGAATTGACTCTGAAACATACAAGCTTTCCAAAGAAATCAGACAGTTTTGGAGCAATTTTGGTTGATTTGGAGCACTTATTGTACCAGCACACATAATGATGATTAGGGCATAAACCTGCACAGATGCAGCAAAAATAGGCATTTTTTTCCTGCTCATATGGGTTGAGAATTTTATGGATGTCTTCAACAGTGTGTGCTCTGTGGCAATTTATCCTTGTCTAACTGTTGCCTCCAGATCCACAGCCATTGTCTATTTTATTCATGAATAATTCGAACTGTTTCTTAAACTGGTTTTATCACTTGCATCATGGTCTAATCATGGTATTTAATGTAAGATGAAAGCATCTGTTTTCTGTAGATGTTCTATAACATGTTGACAATAAATCACATCTCTTCTCTACCAGCTCTCAGAAACCACAGCCGAGTCACATCTACTGCAGAAAGAATTGGACGACTTGAAGAGTCACTACAAACAAAAGAAGTGATCGGAAGCATGGATTGTAGATAATTTTGTTTTGGATGCGGATTTCTTCTTTATCATACTATTTGAATACAAGACTTAATTTCATGTGAATTTTTTAAGTGTTATTTCATGAAATTATGCTACAATGTTTGTTTAATACTTTTTTCTTTTACTCATCGCGTGAGCAATTAAAACAATATTTTCTTAGTCAAGTGTGATTTTCCCCCTTTTTTTAACGGATCTCTGTGGATGTTTTTCATTTGTTACCAAAAAGCCACAACTATCAGTAGTATTGAACATACTGACCATTTTACAGTCAGGTAGAATAATCCTCGAAGGCTAAATTGGTCAGCACTGTAACTCTTTCATAAATACACTGCTGCACTGTTTGATCACTTCTTAAGAAAAGGAGCTTACTTGGATTGTGTGTGTTCTAAAACATGCAACCAGATTTGTGCGGATTGTTGTACGTGGAATGAAGCACGTACAGTAGGGTGCACTGGGTTGTGGCTTTTTTTATTAAAGGGTTTTATTGCATCAAAATAATGACAACATTGTCATCTTCAAATTTTTAAGGATGGCTACAGAAAAAATAGCAATAAAGGACAGTACTTTGTAAATACACACTGTGAAGGCATAGCCTGTGTTCTCGCTCCCTCTTTCTCTCCCCCTCTTATAAAGAATATAATTTTATTTTATTAATTGCACATTTTAACCATACAGCACTGCAGTTTGAAAAGCTGAATAGCTAAATATAAAGCTCAATTTAATATGTCATCAGTAGCAATGATTAAACAAATAGGTTTATTTATCATCATGATTAGTAGGCTGTATCAGAGAAATCAAGAGAAGGGGACTGCTTGTGTGACACTTGTGATCTTTAGTTAACACTGGCAGTAACATACTTTTAATTAAACATGGTATGCAAGTTCATTAACAAGAAAAATATACCATACCAGCAATTTGTCTATTTATTTGTTTTTGTCTTGTTCAATGCTTGCCTGAGCTGCCATCTATTCAATTCAATTCAATTTTATTTGTATAGCGCTTTTAACAATTGTCATTGTCGCAAAGCAGCTTTACACAATCAAAAGAATTATTTAAGTCTGTATGGAATGTGAGTGTGCATGAATCAAAATGAGCAGATTGAGTGGTTCAGTTTTATAAAAGTGTTTCTTAAACAGCTGGACCATTATTTTTTTTATAGCTATAATATTCCCTAATTTCCTAATTGGCAAGACAAGCAGCGACGAGAGTTTCAAATGTGTTACTTGGTGCATCATGAGGAAGTGAAGTGAGGTTGAAAATGGATGAGCATTAACATTAAATACACTTCAATTAATTGACGGATTTAAAGAACCTGATGAAATTTGTATAGGTTTGTAAACCATCCTTCATCTATACTGCTTATTCTGTGTAGAGTCATGGGGTCTGGAGCCTTTCCCAGGGAACTCAGGGCACAAGACACATACCAAGCCATCGCAGAGCACAAGCACACAATTTAGAAATGCCAATCAGCCTATAGCACATATCTTTGTACTGCAGTACCCAGAGGAAACCCAACAAGCACAAAGAGAACACGTACATTTGATGCACATGAGATATGACCAAGGCAACAATGATAAAATAAAACCAGTTATTGTGGAGTCTATCGTGTAACAAGATAAATGCATAAATATTGCATAAAGTGTAAAAACAATGCGTGTTGTCAGATTTTTGTAACTTGTTATATGTCTGTGTGAACCTGTATTTCCTCTGACAGTTACTCCAACAAATGCCTTTGAATGCACTCTGATGTAACATTCAGTGCAAATACAGTACAAGTTTATTTTTATAAAGAAAACACTTTGGCTGATCAAAACAGGTATTTGTTAATACACATCACTTCTGTGCACATGTCCAATAAATATGAGCTTTATAAGGAATTAGAAATGATTAAGGAACATTGGGGCATGGGGTTTATCTGGCAGATTTTCTCAAATTGGGATCATAAAAGAAAAGAACACAAACCGGTGTAATAAACTAGACTGCACTGAAAAACCTGCATATTATTAGACTTGCTCTTTAACCGTTGCATGAAAAAACAAATCTTTAAAATGAACAAATCTGAGGAATTCTTATTCATTCTCCTTTCATGTGGAATTCTTATGGGAACAGTAGAGCTGAAATAGTCATCAAATCATCAAATAGTTTACTGAAACACCCCTTCTACTCTGAGGACTGATAAGAAGTAAGTAGCTTTCCTTTTCATCATGCAAAAAAAAAATTATAATAATTTTGTGAGCATTAAATATTTCTATTAAGAGTTTGTTCTTTGTCTGTTACAGTCATAATATAATTAGGCTGATTCAAATTTAATGGTAGATTTTATAGCTTGATCTTTTTTTTTATTAAAACCTCAGTTCTACAGTATCTGTACAGTACTTCACATCTCTGCTGATGAGTAATCATTTCTGTTTTAAAATTCACAACATAAAATAAGACCTTTAAAGATTTATACCTTTTCTGCAGGGATTTTTTTTGACAAACATGGGAGGCAGTGTGGTAGAGAGAATCAGAGTGGATCCTCCGGATGGAGGCTGGGGCTGGGTTGTGCTATTTGGTGGCTTCATTATCACTGGTTTCTCCTACGCTTTCCCAAAAGCCATCAGTGTGTACTTTAAAGAACTGATGCGGGACTTTGGCTGTGGCTACAGTGACACGGCGAAGATTTCCTCTATCATGCTTGCCATGCTTTATGGCACAGGTGAAAAACGAAGATAAAACAAATAATTCATGCAACATGTTTATTTTTCATAGATTGATTAAGTCTTTTGTTAATACATAGATAATCTTTAAAACATTATTCTGATCAGGTCCAGTTTCCAGTATCATGGTTAACAAGTTTGGATGTCGACCAGTGATGCTCATTGGAGGATTGTTAGCCTCAGCTGGGATGATTGGGGCTTCTTTTACCACCAGTATTATCCAACTTTACCTCACTGCTGGAGTCATTACAGGTGATTAAATGCCTGCATGAATTTTTAAAGCATTAAACCACTATAGGGCGAGGTGCTGTACAAAGTACATGATAGTACATTCTTTACAATTAATAGAGTTCCTCTACACTGTTCTCGATGAATAAAACATCTTAAGTCAGTTTTCAGAACATATAATAAAGAGTTAAATGTTTATAGCCATTCCAATTTTATTTAGTCCAAATTTAGGCTGACTGAGATACCTTTTCTACTGATACACCAGTAATATCTGACAGACAATTTATATTTATTAGATATTTATGTACCAGTCAAAAATGTGGACACAAGATTGGATTTATTTTCTAATTCTAGAACAATACTGGATTTTTTTCAAAACTATGAAATAACACATATGGCACTAGGCAACTATGCAGCAACAACAGCAGTCACTTGTTATTTAGAACATGAAGGTCAGCTGTTGTGGAATAGTTCTTTCAGGAACAGTATTGTCAAGTGCATAGGCAAAACCCACAAGCACCATGATGAAACTGGCTCTCATGTAAAGTTCATTTAGAGTTACCAGCCTCAAAAATCACCAATTAATAGCACCTCAAATTAGAGCCGTCATGACGGTGTTGCAGAGCATACTGTAAGTAGCAGTCCAATCTCAACATCTCAATATCATCTGTTCAAAGGAGATTAGTGCATATATTTTGGGTGCCTTCAGTATTGTTTTACAGTGTAAAAGACAGTGTGGAATTAGAAGGTGTGTCCAAACCTGGTATTGTATATAAACATTTTACTGATCTAAGTCCATTCATGTACTGCTGCATTTTATTCTCCACAGGGCTTGGTCTAGCTCTAAATTTCCAACCCTCGCTTATTATGCTTGGATATTACTTTGACAAACGCAGACCTCTGGCCAATGGTCTAGCAGCAGCTGGGAGCCCAGTGTTTCTCTCAGCTCTTTCTCTACTTGGACAAGTGCTGCTGGATCACTTTGGCTGGAGGGGTGGCTTCCTGATCATGGGAGGGCTGTTGCTTAACTGTTGTACCTGTGGTGCTATTATGAGACCATTGGGATACAAAGTTTCGAAGTCTGCAGCCAGGGGAGGATCAAATGCTCACGAGTTGAAAGAGATGCTCCCATCAAAGGCTGATCAGGAGGAGAATAATCTGGAGAAGACTATGAAGGAAAGCCCCAAGCGAAAGAAGCTACTTGACTTCAGTGTGCTTCGTGACAAAGGACTTGTTGTTTATATAGTAGCCAAATTTGTAGTTGTGCTTGGTCTGTTTGTCCCTCCGATTCTCTTGGTCAACTATGCTAAAGATCAAGGAGTGCCAGACCAGGAAGCTGCCTTCCTCCTCTCCATTATTGGATTTATTGACATCTTTGCCCGACCCACATGTGGCGTAGTGGCAGGACTAAAGTGCATACGAGCCAAAATGCCCTATTTCTTCAGCTTGGCCTTACTTCTAAACGGTCTTACGGATGTTTGCTCTGCAAAAAGTACAGACTACATGGGACTAGTGATCTTCTGTGTCTTCTTTGGCCTTTCTTATGGAATGGTGGGTGCTTTGCAATTTGAAGTGCTGATGGGAATCGTTGGAACTAACATTTTTTCCAGTGCCCTTGGTTTAGTACTCCTTATAGAGGCAGCAGCTGTGCTCATTGGACCTCCTTCTGCTGGTAAGTCTTGTAAAAGTAATCAATCTCTTATTTAAACATGTTACAGCATGTCTTTGAAGGAGAGTAAGCCTATTTCCTCTGATCTTTTTCCCGTATGCATTTATGCAGGACAATTAGTGGATACTTACAAGAACTATGAGCTGATTTTCTACATGGCTGGTGGAGAGTTGATGGTTGCCGGGCTATTCTTTGCCATTGCATCTTACTGCTGCATTAAGCCCAAGAAGAGCAAGGACTCATCCGTCATTCAGGATGCTGATATTGAGGGCAATAGTAATCATACTAATTATGAATCGAACCATGAATCGATTCATGGTATGAACAATAATTAACGTTAAACGTGACAGTTTAGTGATTTGTTATATTATATTTACGCATACATAGTTTTAGTGTATAACATTAAAATCAATGTACTTTCACTATGTGCACTTTCTTTGACCACATAAAGTATATTTTGTAATCCTATAAATAACTCTGGTTTTCCTTGTTGTACATGATTAGTTGTTGGATTAAGATTATTCTATAAAGGTTAAAAACAAGCAATAATATGCCAGCTTCTGTTGGGACCTGTATACATAAATGCCACAGCTGTGATAAATAATATTTCAAGTAATTTATTTATTGGTTGTAAAAGAAAACATTTCAATGGCATAAAGTACAAAGACATTTCAAGTAAAGTATATATCCATATTAAGAAAATATGCTAAATTTGAACACATAATTGTTGTTTTAAGCTCTGTATATAGCAGCACAGAATATACAGTTAGGCATAACTTTTTGCCAATAAAATAAAGAGCATTGGGTACCCTTTTACATTATGAAAAATGTCCTTGTGTAATGCTTCAAATGTCATAAGGAAAAAGGATCATACTGCCATGCTGCAAAGTAAAGACATTTGCAGTCCCAATTGCATGATAAAGCAGAACATTCAGGTAACTTTTAACACGGCCCTTAATATTCTGCCTGCTGAATATTAATGTACAGTAATGTTGTGTACACACCAGGATTCAGGTCAACTAAATTCAATCTATTTTATTTGTAGAGTGCTTTTAACAATAGACCTTTTCACAAAGCAGCTTTACAGAAACCTGGACTTGCATTTATAAGTTTAATCCATCCCTAGTGAGCAAACCAGAAGCAGCATTGGGAATGCTACAGTAAGCTGACAAGAGGAAGCAACGTCAAGAGCAACCAGACTCTTAAAGGAGCCCATCCTGCTCTGGCTGACTGTGGCATTATAAATCATTTATCTTCTGTAACAGTACATCAGGGCTAGGTGTATTAAAAGGAGCTTGATGATGAGCATCATTAAAGTTTAAACTACATGTTAACTGTATCAAACCAAAGTTAATTTCTGATCACTGATGGAGACATAAAAGTAAATTGTTATTAGCATTGCAGTCTTTAGACTATCCAAGAGCAGTCTTTAGGGGTTTTGTGTGGTAGCATTTAATCTTGTTTGAGGTTAATTAATTAATTTATTATTTAATATACATTTTTATTTAAGTCTATTGTGATAAATTATCTTTAATGATGCTTGATCCTTACTTAGTGTGCTATTTTTCCTTTGTTTACACTAACACCACAGTGGGTACAGTCCAGTTTAATAGAGACCTAGTTTTTACAGCAATATTTGATTGCAGCGATTATTAGTTTATAGCAGTGATCATTCATTTATTCATTCATTCATTCATTTTCCATACTGCTTGTCCTGTATAATCATGGAAAGTCTGGAACCTATCCCAGGAGACCTTTGGCATGAGACAGGGGACACCCTGGACAGGGTGCCAGTCCATCGCAGAGCACACACTCACACACTGTCCCACTCTGTATGTCTTTGGACTGTTTCCAGAAACAAAGAGTACCTGGAAGAAACCCCCAAGCATAGGGGTGGTCATGCAAACTCCTCGTACATAGACGCGAGGCAGGAATAAAACCCTGATGCTGCCTCATTTCTCCAGGGTCAATGGTTCGATTCCTGCCTCTAGTTTGCATGTCCCTGTGCTCTTGAGCTCTCAAGGCCACAGTGTAATCACTACGCCACCAAGTGGCCTTGCAGTGATCATATAAACAGATTAATACTGCTACTAGATTTTTAAAAATCTGATAAAGATGCCTGGAACCAGCTCAATAATCAGTTTATTCTGTAAATATATATAATTCGATGACGTCTAATTTTCTACATCTCAATACCTGTAAAGAAAGTTAACAGTGAGAACAGCCTGTTTGCTGTTCACACTTTAGTACAGCAGGTGGTAGCATACAGCTGTAGGGGCGGTTTAAAAACCAGTAATAAAATCAATGAAGAAGAAGAGAAACGTCACATTCCGGAAGCGGCATTAAGAGAGTCTCGCGCTCGAGGACCCTCTTAAAGACAAAGATTTGTTCTTTTGTTTGTTAGAGTTTTAAAACGGGATTCGTGTAGACTTTTTATCAAAGCAGCCACAGGCATATTTTATTCGCAGTTTCTCCTCGAAGAAGTTTAGACAATTGTCACGATGCCTAGAGGAGGTAAGAGGAGCCGTACATGTGTCTAGAGAATGTTAGCTTGTGTGCTAACAGGGTTAGCTGCGCCGCCGCATCGCGTCATCAGAGCAAGAAGCTAACGCGCAGTAACCCTATAATAATAAATCCTTTAACTTACTGCTTCAGGTGTTTAATCTTTGAATAAATTAACATTACAGCTCGAGTGTTACCACAGTCTTATGAGCAGCGTCCGCTCATATCTATACCTTTTTTTTATATGTATTATTGCTGTATCTCTCGTGTATTTGGGTATTTCCTTTCTTCTCTACATTGATTATTCTTTCTAAAATTGACCTATTTTTCAGGGAAAAAGGGCCACAAGGGTCGGGGCAAACAGTTCAGCAACCCTGAGGAGATCGAGCGGCAGATGCGCGCGCAGAGGGAGAAGGTAAATATAACCTACAGTATGGTTACCTAGTGACAGGAATCACCGGGCAGCTCCCGGATACGAGATTATCACGAGACCTCGGTTCGATTAAAATTACAAAGTTTGTAAAACAGCAAAGTATTACCTCCTCAAACACCTACAAAGTCTCAAAACTCAGCTCAACACTGAGCGTGTGGGCAGGCGGGGCTTTTACTGCACATGGTCTTTGACTATTTTGCGCTCTTTCTTTTGAGACTGGTGTAAACTCACAAAGTTTGGTGAAAAAAGGCAGTTCTGAGGCTTTTAGCATGTATGGTTTTTGGTAATGCAACACCATAAAAGTGTATTTCTGTAGCTCCTCTTGGAAGCTTCTATGTTCAGTACAGAATAGTTTATATCTGAGGTTGATCGCCCATCGACATTTAAACTGAAAACCAGCCAATTCTGGTCACTGGCCGATCAACTGGTTCATCATTAAAATGTTTTAAATTTTATTTTGGGTTCAGTCATAAAAGGATAGCGAGCGACTCCCCCCAAGCCATATCTTTATGGTTAACATTATTTTACCGTCACTCACGTAACGCACGTGATTTTGCCTCACTCACTCTGAGAAATATACACCATCTTTTGGCAGGAGGAGAACGGTGGTGCTTCTGAGAGCGCATCTGAGTCTGAGGAGGAAAGCAGTGATGAAGATGAAAAAGTAACTAACACTTGCCTTTTATTTCTTAATTTTTTTACTGACTTTAACTGCAAATACAAAAATTTATTTGTTGTTTCACTAAAATGTGTGTGTGTCATGAAAGAGTCAAAAAAGGAATGGAGTCCAAGGGTTGATCGAAATCGAGAATCCCAACCGTGTGTCTCAGAAGAGCAAAAAAGCCGCAGAGGTTGACGTCGACGCACCAAGGGAGCTCACACGTAGAGAGAGGTACTTCTACACACCTGGGGTTTCAGCTTGAGAATGTTGTTGCTGCTGTGTTTTTGATTAACTTTGGTTTGTTAATGTGTTGGTTGCAGGGAGGAGATAGAGAAGCAGAAAGCTAAAGAACGCTATATGAAGCTGCATCTGGAAGGAAAGACAGATCAGGCCAGAGCGGACCTCGCCAGACTGGCTATTATTAAAAAACAGAGAGAAGATGCAGCGAAGAAGAGGGAAGAGCTGAGGAAAGGTGAGTTTAACCCACTGTGTGACATTAGTCTACATGTTGTATACTAAATTAATCCCCATACAACATCTTGAGTGCTTTACTATTAATATTGAAAAGCTTTTATGCTTAACAGATTTTTCAAAGAGCTGAAAAGATCCTTGTTTGTGTTCTGTTTTTTTAATCTGTTCCAGAAAAAGAGGCACAAGAGGCCAAGTCTAAGCGTTAAGTCTCGGCTCCATGCTGAGGACTCTGGGCGGGAGGGAAGGGACCAAATTAATTAGGGAGACAGCTCAGGGGTGTCCAGATACTGCCCTTTCATCCATCACTGGCAGGGACAGGCAGAGATTTGGACATTCAGACTCACATCACATAAAGTGGGGGTTAAAGACAAGACCTTACTGGTTTGGTTATTGGTATCTAAAAAAGGAGGCGCTCATCAAGATTATGATGTCCCCATGTCCTTTTCCCCCATATCTCTGATGTGTTCTGATCCTACAGCTGCTAGAGTTTACTCTTAAATTTACACTTTTGGTTATGTTTTAATAAAGCTTTGATTGGGTTGTTGGCCAGGGTGGCATTCTTCCTGATGTTACCTGGCAAGTAGGATAGAGTAATGAATGGAGGAACTAGCAAACTTATGGAACACCATCTGTTCTCATCCTGACCTTATTGCTGTATGTTTGTATTCTCTGTTGCATAAGCTACACATAATAAGCACCCTTTGTAATGAACAAAATGTCATTATTATTATTATTGCATGCTAGTTGCAAGATCCAACTCATAAGAAATGGCAGTAAGTACACCTTTTTAAAAATATAATTGATTTGTTACTTTTGAAAAGATCAACAGTATTAATATGCATATGTAAAAATGCTAATAGTATGTTTGGTTGTATTCATGGAGTTTTACTTCCTCTCCTTTATCTGTTGTGCTTACATGTCTCTGTATATGGCCTTTTCTCCTCACGACCAACTCATAAACATACCTCTTGTATATTAGGCCTTGTTCAAACTTGGTAATAATATCTGTCCGGAGTGATGTCATCAGAAGCAGACAGACGGATCAGAAGTTTCAAGCATCTTCAGTAACCACTTGTGATCCATGGACATGACACAGTGGATAAGTTGGTGCTTTGTACTGAGTTCACACTACATATGTTTCATAGCTATATGTGTTGTAGTTTGAGCTGATCTAATTTTGATGCATAGGAACATGTTTACACCTGTTCCCTATGCTGTGTATTTGTGATCATTTAATCTAACGTGGACGCTAAAACCAGGCCTGAACAGGGTCTTATATGCCTCAGCTTGTTGGTGCGACTTGAATTGCCTTGAATATTAGGGGAAGCAATATTGCAGTAATGCAAATGATGAAAACTTCAGCTTAGTTTGTAAAGGAATTTATTTACAGAAGTGGTTAAAAGATTTGTATAATGTTCTCCATTACTGAAATTTACTTGCATTATTGATAGGAAGCAATTGATGTTAATCCCGAATTGATATATAATTTTTTTTTAAATTTTTTTTTTTTTTTTGGAATTGAAATAAATACGTTAGTACAATTATTTATTTGACTTTGTTTTCCTTTTTGAGCAGTATTTTATCACCTTTGACCTGTGCTTATGTAGATCACTGGAAAAAAATGGTTTTAATTGTTCAAAGGTAAAGATGATGTTTAAAAGTGCAATTTTACTCTTATACTGTAAAAATGTCTGTTATACCTAAGGGAACGATATGGAAATTCCCTCTACCTCCCATCAGGCTTTTTATTGACAGACGCACACTCATTCGTCGTGTATCTTCAGTACCCCAAATAAGAAAACAGGGAATTTAAGTGTACAGCATGTCTAAATTAAGTAGATGGAACAAAATTGCTTTTCTGCCATAATATTTGAAAGAAAAAGCAAAACTGCTGACTGCCTTAACCAAAAACTTGGGACTTCTGTTAAAATTAGGTTAAATTTTTTCTATCCTTTTCCTGGTAAATTGAGAGAGGTTGTTAGTGGTCATCACTCAGATGTGCGGAATGTGGTAGATATTGTCGTGAAACCCTGGAATATTCCTCTAACTGTTGGCAGTTTGTATTATTTATGTACTAGCAGGGTTTAGCCCCCAGTTCTTTCAAAGTCACAAAGATAAAAATATTTGGTTTCATTGATGAACGTTGGATGCTATGGATGACTTTTCACCTCCACTTTCACTAGAATTTAAAACTGGAGGGACCTAAATGATAAGCTGATGGAGATGCAGATACGCTTAAACTGTCTGTTGTCTGAATCGTGTAATAAATCATTATTAAAGAACTAACCACTAGGGGCTGCACTACTTCTTTCTCCTAGTCGAGAGTTACACTTGAAAGGACCCCTGCCATGCACATTTTACAGGTTTCTCAGCTCCCAGCACACCTGATTTAACTAATCAGCTAATTAACAGCCCTCATTGGAAGTGATTGTATTAGAGCAAGGAGATACTAAAATGTGCAGAGGAGAGGGTCCCCTGGACCAGGGTTGAGAACTCCTCAAATCGTATGCAATTTCAGCATCACCAAAAATACATTGTGGCTGCCCTGTTGTGGCTCACATGCCTGCTGTTTTATTCTGTAGATGGACAGATGGATAGAACTTTGTCATTGCATAGTACAGTTACTCAGCAACAGAATGCAGTTTAGCATCTTCCAGAAGTGCAAATAGCTGTGTATATGAATCGGTACGCAATAAGGTGTAATAAGCAATAAGATGTTTGTTAAATACAGAGTCAGCCAAAAAATGTATACACACTTCAGGAAAAGAGAACCTTTTTGCCTGATTCTCTCTCTTTGTATCAATAAGTTCAATTCAATAAACAGGAATATCATCGAAAAGTTAATTTTAAAGATACATTCTTTTAAAAAGTGAAACTTGTATAGATTCATTACACACAGACTGATGTTTATTTCTTTTAATTTTGACGATTATGGCTTACAGCTAATGAAAACCAAAAATTCAGAATCTCAGAAAATTAGAATATTATTTATGACCAATGGGGAAAAAAAAAGTTTTTAACACGGAAATGTTGGACTACTGAAAAGTATGAACATGTACAGCACTTAATACAATTGGTTTGGGCTCCCTTTACATGAATTACTTCAGCAATGCGGTGTGGCATGGAGGCGAGCAGTTTGTGACACTGCTGAGGTCCAGGGTGCTCTGATAGTGGCCATCAGATCTTCTGCGTTGTTGGTTCTGGTGTCTTGCATCTTCTTCACAATACACCAATCAGGCCTATATGGTAGAGTGGCCAGACGGTAGCCACTTCTTAGTAAAAGGCACATGGCAGCCCGCCTGGAGTTTACCAAAAGGCACCTGAAGGACTCTCATACCATGAGAAACAAAATTCTCAGGTCTGACGAGACTCTCTGGCCACTCTACCATATAGGCCTGATTGGTGGATTTTTCCACAAAATGTGGAAAAAGTGATGCGCTGTGAATACTTTCCGGATGCACTGTAGATTCTCTATGGGGATTACATCGGGCAAGTGTGCTGAACAATAAAGTACAGGGATACCATGGTCCTTAAACCAGGTATTAGTACTTTTTGGCAGTGTGGGCAGGTGCCAAGTCCTGCTGAAAAATGGACATGAAGTGCTCTAAAACGTTCTTGTAGACAGTTGCACTGACCTTGGACCTGATAAAACACAGTGGACCAACACCAGTATATGACATGCCTCCCCACACCACCACTTACTGTGCAAACTTTCCCCTGGACCTCAAGCAACTTGGATTCTGTACCTCTCTTTTCTTCCTCCGTACTCTGGGACCTTGATTTCCAAATGAAATGCAAAATCTTTTGTCTGAATAGAGGTCTTTGGCCCACTGAGGAACATTCCAGGTAATCCCTGGTAAAACATCTGTGACGTTGGTTCAAGTGTGGTTTGACAAAATGAATTTGACAGTAGCCCATTTCCTGGATACTTCTGTGTGTGGTGGCACTTGAAGCACTGACTCCAGCTGCAGTCCACTCCTGATGAATCTCCAAGTTCTTGAATGGGCTTTGTTTCACAATCCTCTCAAGGCTGCAGTTATCCCTGTTGCTTGTGCACTTTATTCTCCCAAATTTTTTACTTTCATTTAACTTTCCATTAATGTGCTTGGATACAGCACTCTAAACAGCCAACCTACTGAACCAGACAGACCGTTTAAACGCTCAGAAAATGTTTGCAGTGTGACACCATGAGTCTCCAATATTGAACTTTTTCACAATATTTTAATTTTCTGAGACACTGAATTTTGGATTTTCATGATCCAAAAGCCATAATCCATAATCATCAAAATTAAAAGAAATAAAAACTTGAAATATATCAGTCTGTATGTAATGAATCTATATAATATAGGATTTTCACCTTTTGAATTGAATCAACTTTTCCAACAATATTCAAATTTATTGAGATGTACCTGTATATAGGGTTTCCTCCAATTTCATCCCAAGTTGTGCTTGGTGTTGTGCTTGGCTGATTGGTGTTTTCTCATTACCTTGAGTGTATGTCTTTGTTGTAGGTTTTTAAATGTGTGTGTGGAAATTGGATGGACAGATATTTTCAAATGCCCTAAGTTCATTTTCCTTTGGCCCCTGAGTGTCAGTCTTACTTAGAAATCCTGCCCTTAGCTTATTAATGTTCACAGTTGCCTTTGAAATTGGCTGAAGCGTTTACAAATACACAAGCTCTCATTATTTTCTGAATTAAATAGTAATGTCTAAATGAAATTCTTATTCTTGCTATTCTTATTCTGAATGCTCTTCAGATGCATCACAAAATTATATATATTTTTTGTTTTGTGTCTATTAACATTGTGTAATACCTGACATTATTAAGTAATTAAGTCCTTTAAAAGTATCAATGATGCAAACAGTGTTAATGGGTAGCACAGTGGCTATGTGGTTAACACTGTAAACTCGCACATCTAGGAACAGGGGTTCGAATCTCACCTCTGGTCTGTGTGTGGACTTTGCATGTTCTTGTGACGTGCTTGGTGGGTTTCCTCTGTGTACTCTAACTTTCACAGTCCAAAGATATGTGGTGTAGGTTGATTTCAAAATGGCTCGTGGTGTATGATTGAGTGTTTGTGTGTGTATGCACGAGTGTGTGTGTCCAGGGAATACCCTGTCTTGTGCCCTGGGTTCCCTGGGAACGGCTCCAGAGCCTCCACAACCATACACAGGATGAGTGGTATACAGTAGGTAATGGTTGGATGGATGGAATATGTTAATCAAGGTTAAATGCTCCAAATGAAGTGCTATTAACTGCAGTGTTCAGTGTGCCTACACCGAAGTAATCACTGACAGCCTCCCTGATTGCAATCACCCAAACTGAGGTAGTTCAGTTAATGCAATGCAAATGATGACATTTCAAGTAAACCAATCTGTAGCAAATTTCCGGCCCTTGGCAACTCTCCAGTGACATTATTTATCTTTCAGGAAGTCCCATATATCTGCCAGAATAAAACACAATATGTAACAGAGCTTTCTGTGTTAAAAAGTATGCACCCAGAGGTGGTAAATCTACTGGTCACAGTTCTGTTTTCACTGTAGAAATATATGACAGAAAGAGTTTCACAGTGTGATGCACAGAACTCCTTCCCTGTAGCATGATTCGACTTCCTCTTTCTAGACTCAAGGCGTGTGCGACTGTGAGTGTTTGGTCGAGAGCTTCAAGTGGGGAACTTAAGTGAATCACATTGTTTTTCTTTGGACATAAATCATATGGAAATATTAACCATCAAATGAGACTGATTCTGACCTGAGCATAAGAAAAAAGGACTACACGGTGGTGGGAAAAAAAGTAAACCATCATAACCATGCTAAAGCAATTTAGTCTTCTAAAGCAGTTTGGAAATGTGGGGAAGTAAGTACTTTCGTGTGGCATCTTATGATAATGTTAAATGTTGTGTCGATAAACTGCTTGCTTTACTTGAATAACCATCATGTATATTTCAGCTTTAGATTATCCTCACACTCGTAATTTATCAATATGATAGGTAGCATGAAACGTTGGCCAGAAAATTGTTTTTTGATTAAAATGTTTTGGCCAGAAAATGTACTTTGACAAAGCCATCATCATTAAATTTATGTAGAAGGAAGTTCACCCATTGACTCATTAAATGCATACAGTCATTCAGATTCCTTTCTAATGATGACTAATCATAGTATAATAATATTAGAGATAAATATCTCATAAACCGTAGTAATATTTTTATTACCTCTGATTTTGGCTTTTTTTTTTTTTTTTTTTAAACAAATAAGCCTTCCCATAATTTCCCTCCAAAAATTAGGAAACTGTCATATGTATAAAACATCCATAGATTATATTTTTTTTATCATACTGATCAATTTCTTTAAATAATATAGTTTATTTTGAAGCTACTTAGAGAGCTCTGCAGTTGGCCTCTGTGCTAATTCGAAATAAGGTGGGTGTTGATGCAGAGCCGCTGCTTGCTAAGGCTGCGGTGTGTATGTGCAAGGTGCAGAGAAAATGCTGCTTTTTGCAACCTGCTAGCTGATGTTAGCATTGTTACTGAATACTTCAACAATACGCCTACAGGTTTAAAGAACAACAAAGCGTCCACTACGCTGCGGTCTTACTGCAACCATTAATAATATCATGAACATTTATCTTTTCATCTTAAAGTCTTTAATAAGTGCTTTAAATACGCAGTGGAAATCTAACTGAATAAACACCATACAACTTATCCAGTTATCCAAATGACTAAATTGGCCCACATGTCTAAATATGTTCAAGTATTTGTCTTAGATGTTAGAAATCTATAGCTGTGGAGAGACAGATAGTATAACACAGTTTTGGAGAGAGAGATAAATGTCTCTGTTTCAGAGAGAGATAATGCCTGTCTGTTTGAAACCCTCAAACTATCCACTTTTACCCATCCGCACTTGTCTGATTCAACAGAAAGATGTGCAAACAGTTGGTAAGAGCACCTGTGGTGACAGCAGCATTTCCATATTAACAGGGAGGGGTATCCTCTTTGTGTCTGTGGTTTCTCTTGTGCTCTTTCTGTGTTTGGAAATGATGTGCGGCGTGTAGCTTCATGTGCCAGTTAGAGCTCAGTTACTGTATCTCTGAAGTTCACGTAAGTTGTATAATCTCATTTGTTGTACACGACTTAACAGCCAGAGCTTCAGATGTTGTTTGAAATGTACATTTTATTCGTGTGCCCTTGATATAGTGTAAACCATCAGTCTGAAATATTACTTTGGTGAGAACTGAGAGGACATTGGAAATGGCATGTAAAACCCATGTGTTGCAGCATGCAGTGACTGCCCCCCCCATTCTCTTCGGCTTTCATTTTAACCACAACACGCTTCAGCCTCTAATTTTAGGACTTTCTTTTTAGTAGTCTGAGACAGTGTCGAACTGCATGCTCGAAAGTGTGCACTACATTTTCTCATTTCAGTCAGGTGTTTTACAATTAACAGACCTTAATGACATATCAATTATGCATTAATAATACATTAAAATCTCAATACTGACTGTGAAGCAGAACTGAATAAGCCATTTTAAGATAAAATGTTATTTTGTAGCACAATATATCATAAAATAACACATAAAATGTGGGGTCCAGGTAGTATAACCAGGACATCTGTGTTTAAATACAATGTTTATTAATGTTAGAGGTCATGTCTAAGAAAGAAATACATTTTTACTAAATTTTAGTAATACATCTACTGATTAGTCACTTGAACAAAGGCTTAATAACTTAAACTGTCCTTAAAAGGCTTAAAGGTATTATGGCCAATAATGTAAGGAATATTAACATAAAAATGTTAAGACATGGCTATGTATGTAATCAAGATATGTATGTAAACCAAGACAGTGACTTGCAAGTCTTTCAAGAGGCTTTTACTTTCATGTTAGGTGGAAGCAAGCATAATCCGCATAGTACAAACAAAGACCACGAAGTTCATGAAGTAACATGAATTTGCAACAATCCTTAATCTGCCTGGCCTGAGATTGGCCACTAGTTTATATTTAAATGTTTAGATGATACATTTGTATTTTGGGAAATTCACCCAACTAAATGTCTTATAAAATACTGTGAGAAAGTACAAAAAAATATCTCTACAATTTAGCGCTATAACTGAAATGAAAACATTTAGATTGAAAAGATTATTTGCTCTAAAAATATACAAATAGACCCACAGATACAAAAAAGGAGGTGACCTTTTCCTTGCTTAACCGAAACTATATGGTAAAAAATTATGTGGATATGAAATCATCACACAAAATGTGCCTGGTTTAACAACCCTGACATTTATCCCCTTTTGAGAGTTTATCCCCTTTTGCTTTGTCAATAACAACCACTCTTTTGGGAAGGCTTTTCATCAGATTTTAACGTGTGGCAGTCGGGATATGCGATCATTCAGCCACCAGAACATTAGTGAGGTCATGCTGAAACAGATTTGGGAACTTTAGTTTTATTGAAGGGAGTTCTTTCTACCAGAGTTCTTTACAAACTGGCTCAAAATTTGCCAAAGGAAAAAAAATAGATGGTTTTATTTTTAAAGCCTCTGCTCTGTATAGGCCATGCAGTTTATACAATGAAACATGGATTGATCTGCAAAAATAATAATAACCGAATCATTAAATATTATCTTGTGCATTTATTTTATGTATCTTTATTCATTTGATCCTTCTCTATTGCTCATAGTGATCATTCTCTATTGCTTTTGAAAGAAAATCTTTTTGGACAATCATACAGTCATAATGAAGTTTCCCCTAATTTGACAAAAATTTATCTGACAATATATTATTACTGGGCTATTGTGGAGTATAAATAACAGTTCTAAATAACATTAGACAGACAGTTTGGGCCACTGTTTGTGAAATCACTGCTTAATTATGACCTCAACTCATATAGATGATTTTTATTAATTAATTAATTAACATGCTTAGTTAAAACTTTTGAAATTTCTATTTCCATTGTTTCTGGGGACACAGGTGTTGAGTTCAGAAAAATAAATAAATAAATAAAATGAACAGAATACATTCGGGTAGAGACCACATCCACTCTTGCTTCATTCTAAAGATACATATACAAATTTACAGAGCACTAAAAAGATACGAGGCTGCACGGTGGTTTAATGGTTAGCACTGACGTCTTTAGCTCCAGGTTCCGGGTTTGATTCCCGCCTTGGGTCTGTGTCCGCGGAGTTTGCATGTTCTCCCCAGGCTTGGAGGGTTTCCTCTGGGTACTCTGGTTTGCTCTGACAGTCCAAAGACATGCAGATTAGGCTAATTGGTGTTTCCAATGAGTGCCCCTTGGTGTGTGAATGAGTGTGTGAGTGTGTGTATGTGTGTGCCCTGCAATAGATTGCCACCCTGTCCAGGGTGTACCTTGTGCCCTAAGTCTTCTTGGATAGGCTTCAGACTCCCCACGTATACAGGACAAAGCTGTATACTGTAGATGAGTGAGTGAGTGAGTGAGTAAAAAGATACGGAGACAAATACCAGAAGTCCTGTACTGTGTCGCACCCTTTTTATAGAAATAATTTTCAAGAATAAAAAGCCCTGATGTCATGACTAAATAATTGTTATGGTTCATATTTGCCAATTTCTGCTTATTTAATTTGCACTTAACATTTTTGATTATGTTCCTAAAATGTGTTGATTTATTCCAAGAGAGCAACAAGCTGTATTAATTGAGTATAATACGCAATAAAGTATCTGAAAATAAACATGTGGTATACTGTATGCTACCCTTCTCATATTATATTTAACCCATTAAACCACGAAAACAATGTTTGGATATACATGGTACACAAAATGATTTAGTGTCTGTGTATAATAAACTACTATTTAATGAATCACTTATTGATATTTAATCAATATTTAATGAATCCGTCAGTAACTTCAGTGAAATGTACAGAAAATGTATGCAGCTCCAAGAATCGGGAATGTGATAGGTCTGGATCATAAAGGTTTCATGTGATTTGCCTTCTTATGGATTGAAATCTTGTTAAAAAATGTGGAGTTCACACAAGCTTTATTACTATTTTAGGGCACAAGATGCAACTGACCTTCTCGCTGAGGATCTGGTTTTGGTGAGTCATTTTGACAGCTCTTGTTGCTTTCTTTAGACTGCACTACCAGCCTCAGTACACACTCTTTCACAGCGTCAGTGAGTGTAAGCTTGGTTCCTAATTGTACATGTGGCTGTGTGAAGGTGGAGCAGCGTGTGGAACCAACCAGGAAAGCAGCTCAGATCATCCATAAGAAGCTGGTCGGTTGTTTGCAGAGTCAGCAGGGGCTGGACTCAGAGAGACGCATGGTGATCGTTGTCTTGTGTCTCCTCATGCATGAATGATCTAATTATAGAAATTACAACATCTAACATCCGCCTCTATTTTCTTTGCATTTTTCTCCTTGTGTCATCTTTTAGAAAAAGCTCCCCCTAATGCTGCTCTCTGTCAGTATGGCTGAGAGTTTTAAAGATTTTGATGGCGAATCCTCTATTAGGTGAGAGTTTATGGAACAACTTTACAAAAACAAAACAAAAAAAATCTAAAACATACGTAGATCATACTGGAAACTATCCCACATTGTTCTTTGAACTTTCTTTAACTTTAAGAATATTTTGCATGACATCTAACAGCTTTTAACTGAGGGCTAAACTGAGCAGAGTGAACAGCTTGAATTTTTTTTAGCAATCTGTGGTCACGAAAATTGACTGGTTTGTAAGACAAAAACGGCTAGATTTGGGTTTCTTAACCACAACTGGTTGTGCCTTTTTACAGGACAGTTCTAGAAATGTGCTGCTTCATGGAAAACACTCTGGCACAAACATTAGCAGAATTTGAGGTGAAGCTGGAAAAAGATGTTCTGGAGCCTTTAAATAAACTCAGTGAGGTAACTGCTTGTGTTTCTCTTGCACGCAACATCATCCACGGCATTCAGAAGCACTAACACTACAAACGTTCTCTCTAATTAGGAAGACCTTCCAGAGATTTTGAAGAACAAGAAGCAGTTTGCAAAACTGACAACAGATTGGCACAATGCTCGAACTAGGTAGATGGTGATGATCTGTAAGTTGTTTTAACATAGAAATGGACCTCGGACTTTGACCTGTATTTTTTTCTCAGAGCTCAAGGGAGTTCAGGTCCTCAGGCTAAGCAGGATGGACTGAGGGAGGAAGTGGAGGAAGCCTGGAGAAAACTAGAATCAATTAAGGTTTAAATTGGAATCTATCATGATTTTATATACCAAATATCATTTGTAGACTTTACTGATCAACGTTTTTCTCTCACAGGATCAGTATTCAGCTGATCTTTATCATTTTTCCAGTAAAGAAGATGAATACGCCAATTACTTCTTACATGTGAGTTCTTAATATCTTTAATAGACAGGTATAAAAAATGCAATTACATTTTGTTGGAATCTGACTTCTTGTCATCATCTGATGTCTCTTTAGCTCTTAGAGCTACAAGCTGAATACCACAAAAATTCTTACGAATTCTTGGAAAAAAATATCACAGAACTCAAGGAAAGTCACAACCAAACAGGTGAGGAGAAAAGAAATATGATCAACAAGATTTTGTCTTTTTTGACAGTTAAAAATCTATTTAACATATTAGGTTATGTCCTTATTCTTACATTAACGGGGTTTCTCAGTGGTGCTTATGGAGATCGCGGGTTCTATTTTTGTTCGGAAAGGGACACCCTTTGGTCCAGGATTTTAATGGCTTCGGAAAGACAAAACAATCAATTCTTTAGGGTGCTACACAATTATTACAGCACAGGCAAAACGAAACGCCTGTTAAGCAAGCAGGTTTTCCACATTGTGATGATTTTTTTACTCAAACTTGCTTTCTACACAGCAGAAACCAATGCATGATTCACTTCTAAGAAAATGGTGTGCCCTTTATCAAACATCAGGACTAAAGTTGTGTGTGTTTGGAAAATAGAACCCAAGATGAGTCTCTCAGTAAGGAAAGTGTTTGGTGAGCCTCTGCTCTCCCATCTTAAGAGCTGTGAGAAAGAGATTGCTGAACCCATTGAGGAGTGTGTTAGCATGCTGCTGAGGACAGGACTTAAAGAGGAGGTAAGCCACCTTGTCTTGAATACCTACAAACAAACACATGCTAAAGTGACACATAATGATAGCAAATGGTAATTACCACATGACATGCACACTTGCACAAACCCACAAATGGAGATCTAAACTGAAACCCTCCTAGTAGCACTAGCATACATGGATGCTTCCTCTATTTCCATATGCCCTACTGTGAACACCTTGTGGCTTCTCTTAGGGCTTGTTCAGGCTGGCAGCAGCTGCGTCTGTGGTCAAGAAGCTGAAGAACAGTTTAAACTCAGGGATGGTGGATCATGATGAGTTCAGTGCTGACCCTCATGCAGTTGCAGGTACAAGACCACCAGTAGAAGATACCTGGAAATATTTGAAACATGCATTCTCATTAAAATTATTAGATATTTATAGAATATGTCAGGTGGGTGATTATGGCAAGAATTGGAGAGGATTAAAAGTCTATTACAAAAGAGTTTTTTATTGCATTCTCTCACAGGTGTTCTGAAATCTTACTTGAGAGAGCTCCCGGAACCTCTCATGACATTTGAACTGTATAACGAATGGTTCAAGGCAGCAGGGTAAAGGACATTTAATATTTAAAATGTCAACAGTGCATATTTCATGCCAAAATCTTAATGAGATAAGATGATAATGCTGTGTCTCCAACTCTGTCTTTTAAGAGAAAAAGACCTAGATGAGAAATTGGAGCAGTTTCGGACTGTATTGAAAAAACTCCCTTCAGAAAACTACACTAATCTTCGGTGTGTTTTGGTGAATACTAACTACTAAGTAGTTGAATGCCATCACATTTTTAAGACTAACATTCAAAACCTCTTCTTGCCTCAGATACCTTATCCAGTTTCTAGCATGTTTGTCAGAATACCAGGCAGTTAACAGGATGACTCCTAGTAATATCGCCATAGTGCTTGGACCTAATCTGCTGTGGCCTCGAATTGAGGGGTTAGTATAAGGCAGAGACACATACACACTTTGATGCTTCATTGTATCATTTCATTCTTTTATTAGCTCTTAATTTTAAACTGCTGATTTTCTGTACCATTTTGCAGAGAGACTTCTTTGTTAGACATGGCTTCTGCATCTTCAGTCCAGGTTGTGACAGTGATAGAACCTCTCATACAGTATTCCAAGAGCCTGTTCCCTGAAGGTGCTGTAGACCCACATGGTTGAAAAAAAAAAAAAGTGCCTATGCAAGATTTCTGCATAAGTGTGTTTTGTCAGCTTACATGCTATACTGCTTTCCAGATGTTGATTTTGAGATTTCCGAACTCCCAGCACTGTCTCCATCTTTACCTCAGAAGTCCCCATCAGACACTGTCTTTCCACCATCTCAAAATGTGTCTGTCTCAAAAACTGACAGGTAAGATTTAAATCTTGCTCTGTTAGAATAGAATATATTATTAAAAGCAATAATTCATGTTTCAGGTAGCTCCAGTTTCTCATCAACCATTTATAAATCTTTCATCTAGATTCATATATTTACAGCAATAGTGTTTGAAGTTTAATTCATGCTTCTTCTTTTTTTATTTTTTTTTACATTTTTCAAATTTGGGTGTTTTCTCTTTTCCCACCCCACCCAGTCCATCTTCAATTGAAAATTCTGGCGCATCAGTAAATATTAAGACTAACTTAACGAATCGTGGTTCAACAACTTGGGATGGTAGCAATCCTTCTCCAGACAGTCAGCCGCCTGCTCAGGCTTCTACTTCAGATGCAGCTCTTGGTGAGAAGCAGCCCAAACCTCATCCACAACCACTACCTCGGTCTCAGCTTCAAGCGAAATCTCAGATTCAGGATGCCACCCAATTAAAGACAAACGACTCTCCAGATGATGGCTTAGAGCATTCTCCCGAAGGCACACTGAAGATCACCACTCCCTTTAAACGTATGATTATTTTAAAAACACATAACCCTTTGCATTAAGGCATGATAGCATGCACACATTTTTTCAAAGTACTCAACCTATGTTAATCTGTTATTTCATGTCTTACAGCAAGAAGGTCATTTGTTCAGCAAAGGGCATTTAATAAAGACTCTGTTGTAAGCTATGGCAAACCCAAAACCCCAGTTACTCCCATGAGCGAGCCTGGAGTTCTGCCAAGAGGTTTTCCACTGGCCATGCCTGCAATCTCTGAGGCACAGATGCAGCCTGCAGCCAAACCCCAAGCTCCTCCTGCTCCTTCAGCTCCTCCTGTTCCTTCAGTTCCTTCACCTGAAGGAGCTCCTCAGAAAAAGGCTGTGGGCAAGAGACCCAAAGTGCCGCCTCCACTTCCACCCCCATCCCTGCCCAAGCAGCTCTCATCCTCAGCCCAGTGAGCCCAACCTGTATTGGTCTTTCTCACCCATTCACTGTCATCTAATAGTTTGGCAAATGAAGTTGATGATGTGGTGTAAATAATATGCTTTCTCATTTTTTAATTTGCTCCTTTTTTTATGTGCACTGTCTCATTTACTGTAGCTCTGTAAAACCTTACCCTGCAAATCGGCTTTCCCCAATAGGTTCCTATATATGCAAATATAACACAAAGGGAAATCTCACTTCCTATGGTTTCAGCCTTGTGTGCTAACAACAGTGTACAATTACAATGTCCTCAGCAAACTGGGGATTTCCTATGTGGTACAACAGCAAGAAACTTGTAATCACACATGTAAATAGTGTTGTATTTTTTTGTGTTATGTTCTCCTTCTTTTTTTATTAGATATATTATTCAAACTGTTTATAAGAGTACATTAGTAATGTGCAGATTTCATGTGCATAGGAACACATTCGTATATATATATATATATATATATACAATATAGAGCACATGATTGAGAAGTCAACTTCTCTGTCAAAATATATATAAAAAATATTCATACAAATTATTGTCATATTGGCTGTTATAATCTACAGCTTTAGTGTGTCACACAAAATATTGTATGAAGTTGTTTTCAATACAAAACTTGACAAGTGTTTTAATTTATAAGTGGTGTGTAGATGCAAAAATACAAGGGATGTTCAAGTCAAAATGAGACAGTTGAAAGTGCAGAATAACAACAGTTATGAGAGTAAAACTCATGATCTTTATTTCTCTACATAACCCCTTGCTACACTTATGCACTTATCCCAGCGTTTCACTACTGCTCGGATACCTGTAAGGTAGAAGGATTTCTCAGGATGTTTGAAACCATGATTGGACTGCCTGCGTCGCTGGCCTCCCAGGAATTCCTTTAATGGCCCAAACATGTGGGAATTGCTTGGATCAAGGTAAAGACTTCCTCCCTTTTTTAAAATATTTGCATGTTTCAAATGTTTTACTGCAGAGTCGCATCACCATTCTTGAAGGCTTCTGAAAATGTCAATTGGTTTTAAGCCTTCATTCTTAAGAAATTTCACCACAAGTCTTGGTTTGACTTGAATGGCCCTTGTATTTACTCCTAAATAAACGTAATAACAAACAGAAAGGTTATGTTACTTTTAAAATGTATTTTTCTCTTGTCAGTATTGTTATACTGTATGTACTGTAACAGCCTAGAGGGTTAAACTGAACTGCTTGAGTAATTTTATGCAGTTCATAATAATATGACAGAGGTTTTCCGCATAAAATATGTCCGTAATAAGGCGTATGTATAACATGTGTAACTAGAGCCACCGAGTCTATATGGAGAACTTTGTGTATTAAATTTCTGGAACATAAAAATAAGAGTGCTGGTGTAAAAATTACATATACTGTACCAGTCAGGAGTAGTTTATTTTGCTGACCTTATACTGTAGCTTAGCCTTAATACTGTAGCTGTAACTGTTCATGCACTGGCAAAGAGAAGTGTTATTCACATAGTTGCTATGGCAGGAAGCTGCCTTGCTGTTTGGACTGCTCAGGTTTGTATTGCTCATATTCAAACATATGAAAATAATAGTGATGAGGTCAATTTGTTCATCGATTGTCACAACGAAATACTCAGTACAAAATTCAAATCCACACCTAAGCTAAAAACATACACTAGCATCCATCATATACAGTACTTTAACATCCTTCCACAGCCATACCTCTTAAGAACCAAATAGCATTCATCTGCATTTTTTTTCTTGTTCATGTTCATGTTCTGTGCTGCTCTTATTTAAAAAAAAAATAATACAATCACAGAGCAAGAGAGAAGCTTGGTTAATAGTACTTTTTCAAATGTAAATTTTCTGGACAAACTTCTGTTACATTTGGCACAAAAGAAATGTAAAGCTTAAGGTTATTAGTCTTTCAGGCTAGACCTTGATTTCCTCTTCCTCATCATGGTAGGAGTAAGGTTGTCTCCTCTGGGTGATGCTCATGTCAGCTTTCCTGTTTGTTCCACTGCCGTAATGTCGGGCCAGCACATCTGCTGCCTCCTGGAACCTTTTGGCCTCCATGCTGTGCTCCTTGGCAGTGTAGGAGCGCATAAGATCACCTACCATAACGCATTTCAGGGATTTGCCATTCATCACATCCCCACACCCCCACTCAACTCCGTAAAGGTGACTCCGGCCCTCCGAATCCTCTCTCAGAAGTGAATCCACCAATGAGGTTCTGGTGTCTGAGATCATTTCAGTGTCACCATTGGCCCAGGGCTCGGATTTGTGCTCTGATTCAGAGATGTGATTGGCTTCCACATGGTCACTTTGCTTATCAATCATGGCAAAGACTTCTGACATGAGTGAGGGGCCAAGGTCAACGGTAAAGGAGGTCATGGAGTCAGACAGGCTGAGTGGTTCAGGGACGGTCAGGGTATGTGTTAAATCGGTAAGAGAGCCACGGTGCATCTCAGCAGAGAAGGATGAAGGAGCTGTGCTCTGCACAGGCCTCTCTGAACGTGACAGCCTGGGCAACGTCACAAATCCAGACTCTACACCTACAGACGGGTGAAAAAAGCAGAGAAAAATGGGAAATGGCATGAACAGTAATGTGCTTCTACTTTGACTGGAGGTGTAAGAAAAACATCTGGCTGAATGAATTGTATTCATTCTTTCCCAGAAGATGGCACTGAAGAGTTGAAGACTTTATAACGTATCCTCCCATTGAATATGTTATACTGTGAGAGAACCGAGCACTCAACAAGGTAACTAAAGAAATACAAAAACTGCAGAATAAACATCTGGGTTGGTTAACATAAGGAGCCTTTTCCTTGATCAGTACTTAAACTGCGTACAAATAACATAAATTCTGATAAAAGTTCTGATACACAGTATACAATGTAAGTTAAAACACACTGGGCTGAGATTCCCAAAACTACTGCAGCACAAAGATCTTCATCTAATAGCAGATCAAACATCACACTGATCGTTTTAGCACTCAAAATGTATCTTTATTTTAAAAACAGCTGTGTGTTCAGTAATCATCACTAGGCAGCACATCTAAAATGTCAGTCTGCAGGGCAACTTTGCTCCTACACATGGCTTTACTTCAGTCTGTCTTGAAAAATCGCCATCCCTTCACCACTTCTGGTATTTCTCTGGAAGAGCGATGACTTCACTCATGAACCCTCATGAGATTAACCTCCCATTGTGTGAGACTGATAATAACAGTAACTAAGCAGCAGCCTTTGGGACATTAGAGAGCAAACTGCCTTTCTCAAAAGGTAAAGCTTTATTTTTATTTTTGCATCTCACTGAGGGAGTAACTTTACCTCTGAACACGTGTATAGAACTGTGTGTGAGAGGGTGTGTGTGAGAGCTGTCTGTGTCAGATGCAGGCCAGATAGGTCACACAGGGAGGTGTAGGTGAGATGTGTTTAAGTATCACAGACATTGGAATTCAGACACTGAGTCCACTGAGGACCTTGGATATGTTGTAACAAGTTTGTAGATGACAACCAGTGTCGAGTGAAATATTGAGAGGACAAAAATCTCCCTTTGGTACCACTGATTTTAGTTACCCTAAAGTATCATCACTAAATAAATTATCATACTAGTGGTGTTCATACTGAGCTGTGTCTACCAGTTTACAATCATTTTGTTCAACTGGGCAGTGATTAGCATCTGAAGAAAAAAGAATTACTACATTTTAGTTAAATCATGAGAAAATAATGAAATTTTAATAATTTTAACATAATAATTCATCAGTACCAATGTTACTGCAATCTAGTGAATATCAAATATGTTTTAACATAAGGACTGAATTTCTCAAAAGCACTGCAGTACATCAAGAATGTCATGTATTTATTTCAGAAATGATGCCCTGGTGTCGTATTAAATTCATCTTACCATATGAGCAAGTGCTGTCTTCAGTTGGCCTGGGTGTGCTGGAAAACAGGACTTTGACCGGGCAACCATTCGGTGAGTCCACATCCAAGCGAGGGAGGGAGACTGCGTTCTTTATTATCGGAGAGATGGGTGGGGGTGGAGGAGAAAGGTCCCTGGAATCGCCCCGGGGTCGATCTGGAGTCTTGCGGACATGCCGTAGGGTGCGAGAGAAGAAGCTCTCGCTCTTTTCTGAAGCAGTGATGGAGTCTCCATCACCACTGTTCCCTGCACCACCATGGTTGCTGAGGAACGAGGTGTCCCCGAATACATCTCCCCCACGGCCCACATGCATGGTGTGGCGGAAGTCTCCGAGCGGTGGGCTTATCATATCTGGAGTCAGATCACCCTTAAAGCGCCGCCTCCCTGATGAGTGAGAAACAAGGCCCTTCAGCCCAGACAGTTTGCCCAAGTTCATGACTGCTGAGTTTTCTGAGCTCACAATAAAACCACAGGAAAGCACAGCAAATTCTCCAAGAATTAGTATTCCAACTAAAACTCTTGGTGTTCCAGAGAGTTTTTGCGTCCTATGGAGAAGAAAGAATCTGACCTAGCTTGACAGGAAATTATCCGCACATTACCATTCATGCAAAATTATGCATGGCTCCCTCTTTCTCTCTCTCAAAAAGTCCAGTTGAGTGAAATGTTTCTCAGAGAGGATTTTCCATAAGTATCAAGACAAAGATTTTTTGCCCCTGGTTGCTGTCCATATCCAAAATGATTCCGCTGAGATAGACGTGAGATGAAAATACTCATGTCCTCAATTCCTGGAAACGTCAGATGGGTATGTGGTCAGAGAAACTGGGCTCTACAGTTGTTTTGAGTTTTGGGTTTAGAAAACACAAGTTCAAAAATAAATCCAACTCGGGCTGCAGAGATCTTTGTGGTTTAGGATTTGCTCCATATATTCCATTTCCAATGAGTTTGAGAGTATCCGCTGCTGTATGTTGAGAAAGATCAAATGTTAAGAAAATATCTGCAAATTTCATTTTTGCAAAAAAAAAGACAGTGACGTGGTGAATGTGGTATGAGTGGGTAGCACTTGGCTACGTAAATAATTGCAGGTTTCTGCTGATTTTATGCTTTGAAAACTACATTAGCTTCTGTGCCAGATCCTCCGATCTAAAGTCCACTTCCCTCCATAAAAAAAAAAAAAAAAAAAACTCTCCTTCAAGGACCTTAAGTTAATGGAAAAACTATTTTGGTTTTGCAAGTAACACTGGACAGTGTCTTGATCATTTATTTTCATTATGTCTTGCAAAAGCCTTTCTAAGTAGTTTCTCAATCTTAGACTACAAAAAAAACTCTTTACAAAGCACAGACCTTATTTATGAATATTCAACATCAAAACCAAAAAAAAAAAAAAGCATCTGATTTACATAAAAAGTCAGTGTACACATATCTGTCTTGGTCTTCTGTTGTTATTTTGAGAGGAAACGTGTAATTGTCATTTCTTTTTTAAATGTTTTAACAAGGTAGCACGCTTTCACAGGCACGTCTATTTTATGAGCTTTCCACCGAGACTGGCCTCCCACACATATTAGTTTGACTCCATTAATGAGTTATTACGGTGCTCCAACAGCATTACGTCAACTCTCAACCAGCTCTTGGGTCGTTCCTGCTCATGCACTGATTGTTGGTCTTTTATTTTAACAGACTACTCTTTTAAAAGCAGTAAGTTTTTCTTTTCCTGCTCAGCAGTAGGTCTCATGCCCTCATGTGGAGAACAGCTCAGCTCAGTTACAGGTATGTCGTTCTATTTAGCCTGAAGTACTTTAACATTTCTTCTGTTAACTGTGTACTTAAGATAATTTAAGTCTGGATTAACAAAGAATCCTTGCTGTTGTCCTTAAAAACCCTCTTGCCTCAGCCCCCCGCAGGTATGTTTCCTAACAATGCAGTCTAGAATTAAAAAGCATTAGAGTCAGAGTGTAACAACTGTATGAATTTTTTTTTTTTTTAATAAATAAGGAAATAACTTGCATACCTAATTATTGACACTATGTACTCCCTTAATCCCAGACCACTCAGTAACCTCTGCCCTGTCTCCTGCTGTGTGTGTTCTCGAGAGAGGGAGGGCACAACACCCTCGGTCCACCACCCGCCATAGACTTGTTGCTCTGACCAGAGGCTTTCTTTTGCAATGTTCTTTTGTCCTCTTGATACCTGGCTCCAAAACTTGGCTGATTCACTTTCCAAAAGGTCAGACCAAAAGATTTTAAATGGCTTTTAAATGCAGAAAAGGTAATAATCTGCACGACAGTCAGGATAAGATCAGCTCGTTGTTGGGCATCTATTCTCTTCAAGGGCCTCTGCCTCCCTCAATCCATTCAGCTTTTTCGGCAGTGTGAAGTAACTGCCCTGTATTAAAAAGTGAAGAGGAAGGAAGATTCTTGTAAAAGATGATTATGATCACCTAAGCAACAAATGACTGTTAATTAGATTGGTTTGGAAAGGTTGTGTATGCAAGCTACACACAGTATGTGATGACTGAGTGTTATGAGTGTTATTTCTCATCAGGTTTGATGGATGAATACAGACATTAAGTGATTTTTTACTAGCAGTAGGTACTGTCCTATAGCGATATAATGCTAAATAAAATTATTTGGAATTTTTTTTTAACTCCAAATGCCCCTGAAGGCACATGAAGTGACTAGAAACCACATAGGATAAAGAACATATATACACTGTAAATCTCATGATGCAACACATTCAAAAATTGAGACCATACGCGAACAGTTCTGCTCTAGAAACCAGACAGAGAGTGGACCCATTAGGGAGATGTGCATATAAACCTCTGAAACCAAAGAATAATAGGACCCGTGTGTGTGTGTGTGTGTGTGTGTGAACACATTCCTAAGAAGAATATCACTGAAGAGTGTCTACATCCAAGATTAGAAACACATTTTAGTTTGTCTCCTTGTTCTCTTTACAAAACCCCACCAGGCTGCCAGTGTATGGTTTTGACAGTGAAAATCTACCCCCTGACCTAATAAACAGATTCCCATTTATTGGAATTAAAAAGATTCATGTTACTGGAACTAGGCTCATATATAATTTTCCTGAATTGTGCAAATCTCTCTCTGTCTCTCTGTCTCTCTCTCTCATGGATTCCATGGTACTTTGTAACTGAGTGGACCAGGTGGACAAACATGCAAGATAATGACTCATTTATCTTCACCCAATGACCTATGTCTCCTGCCCTCTTAGTCACTTCGACTGCAGTCATTTGACAGACACCAAAAACAGAGCGAGCTTTTATAATGTCACAAGAAGAGTCAAAATCAAGTTTGCTTAAAATCCTAATCTTAATCATACTTTTTATTTTATTTTATTGTTTTTAAACAAGACTATGGTTTTCACTGTCCTTGTAATCAGTCTATTTTGAATCAAAAGGCTTGTGGCTTGTGAAAATTGTGGGGGAAAAAAAGCATTTCATATAATATCAAATGACAGATGAGGTGTGCATATGAGATGCAACACATTGAAAATTATTATATTGTATTATATGACATACAAATGTTAAACAGTTACATGGTGTAGGCTTGGAGAGCATTACATTTCATATCAATTTCATTATCATAAAAAATATGTTTGTAATAGCAAACATAAAAAACTTTTTTATATATAGTTTAGTGATTTTTAGTTATTTTAATGAATCTTTTTAAATTATAATGTTTCTATTTATTTAAAATATGTAACAAAATAATGCATAGAAACTGCTACAATTCTGCAGTGCAAATCCAGCATTCAGCATTTGTTTTAACCACACTTACAGTATATGCAGACCAGTACACTGGTGGAGTAAGAACTAATTTTAAAACTGAATGTAGTATTTTAATTATTGCCATAACCTAGCCGTAAATAATGCAATAATGGTTAAAACCCACATAGATTTACACAGAAATGGTTGAGGATACACAACTGGCACAATAACAAATGTTATACTGTATGCAAACTTTTACATATAATCCCACAACTGGTATTGCAAAAGTCCTGCATTTCACCAACAATGCTTAACCAAGAGCATATTGTGCAACCCTTCAAATGTTGCCAGGCTCACTTATTCTCATACTAATACTTCTTCATAAAGGAGTACACTGTGACAGTAATCTGTATGAGAGTAAATTATAGAAGAGTACAGAGAGGAGATAAGCAAGCATGATAGAGAGTAAAGATTATTAAGTCGTAGTATTGCAGTGCATGCATGCAACCTAGAAATTGATATGGATCTTTAATTTGTGTTCTGAGATACATTTGCAGCAATATAGAAAATAGTGACTCTATCTAAATTATGCGTATGAATACAGCTATATTCAGTTAATAAACCAGGTTTCAAAGTCATCTATGCCAGCTTACCTGATGAAGAACAGTTCACCTTCAGATTCTTGCTGATGAATGAGATTTTATTCCATGTTTATAAAATATTCCATTATGGAGTTTTTTTTACAAGCTTTAGCCTCTGCAGCTTTTCCACGCTGAGACTGCCTCTGCTCTGGTGAACATGGGCAGCACACACCACTAGCAATCTGATTCACACACACACACACACACACACACACACACACACGCACAGACACTATTCCAGGCAGCAGCCTGCTCAACTAGTGGGTGTTATTTGGATGAGGGACAAAAGGGGCGGGATTTTCTTGGGGACTGAGGAAAATCCCTTATTTTAGCAACAGTGTGGCATGTTCAGAGGACCCTTCAAGAGTTCATTTAACACTAGGAGTATTAAAAGAAAGCCAGATATAAACAATTAGATTTATTTTAAATGCAGAGTTTAAGTGCCCTGTTTAGCCAGTGAAATCGGGCAGATATGGATATTATCCTAAAAAAATTATTTTCAGTGGGGCCTTTTCTATAAATGGAAACTGTATACAGAGCTATATTGACACCTTTTACAGTTTCCCCAAAGAAACGAACAAAAGTGGTTTACATTTGGTTTAAACACATTGATTCCTAGAGGTTCTACATGATTTGAACATCCTTGATTGTATAAAGAACATTTAGTGGAAGAATTCAAAGAAGCTTTCATGTTTTATTCTTCATGAAGGGTTTGTAACAGAAATGGCAAAATATTGTCATTGCCATATGTTACTGATACCAAATTCTTACATGTTTCCTTTAAAAGTTACTACAATTTTATTTATTTTTTTCTGGAGCACTAATTTACTGCTGAAAAGTTTGGCATCATGTGCAAATTTCTTTGTGCTTGTTTAGTGATTTATTTTATATATTCTACAACAATACTGGGGAAAACTATGAAATAACACATATGGAATTTGGTATTTATGTAACAACAACAACAGTCAGTTGTTATTTTAAGACACGGAGGTCAGCTGTTCTTGCAAGAACAGTATTGTCAAGTGCATTTGCAAAACCCATCAAGCACCATGATAAAACTGGTTCTCATGAAGACCTTTCCAGAAAAGCAAGACCAAAACTTACCGCTTTTGCAGAGGAGAAGTTATTTTATAATTACCAGCCTCAAAAATCACTAATTAACAGCACCTCAGATTAGAGCCGTTATAAAGGCTTTACAGAGCACAAGTAGCAGACACATCGCAATATCAAATGTTCAAAGGAGATTATTGCATATTTTGTATGCCTTTACAATGTAGAAAGAAATTGGAGATAGAACGTGATCCCAAACTTTTGAGCAATTTCACTTATGTGAAATACAATAAAGTATCATCTGAAATAAGAAATATCAATTACTGTAGGTATCTTAACATTTAACCAATTCCATTTCCCAAACTAAACTTCTTTTCCCAAATCCTATATAAATCTTTGCATTTTCATTACAGCATCTAACATCTACAGATGATAATTAGGGCCATCTTTTAAAAAAATGCCAAAAGTCAAAATTCTACATAAACAATTCAGAGTACTGCCAAAAAAGTCAGAATAATATAATTATTCAATGGAATCATTTTTAATGGTGGCCCTAATCCTCACTCACTCACTTAATCAATTACTCATCATCTATACCGCTTTATCCTGTACAGGGTCACAGGGAGCCCAGAGCCTATCACACGAGACATTTACACTCTGGTTACACTCTGGATGGGGTGCCAATGCATCGCAGTGACCACACATGCTCATTCAGATACTACAGGCAATTTGGGAACGCCAATTAGCGTTATCCTGCATGTTTTAGGACTGTGGGAGGAAACCAGAGTACCTGGAGAAACCCCACAAAGCACATACAAACTCCATCCTCACTCAGACACAAGGCGATCCTCTTCCATAATATCCAGTTGGTTTTTAGAAATCTCTAGTTTTTATATATTTTAATAGTTCTGTCTAGTAAACCTAACCATATTGAAGATATCATTTAAATTTAGCCAAAAGAACCTTAAGCTAGTCTTACTGCTTTTACTAGGACAGACACATAAACACAAGCTGACATATTTACTTCCAAATTTACTTCATAAACACAAGCTGACATATTTACTTCCAAATTTCCTTCAATACCTTAGTCTCAAGGTTTTTATGCAAATAAACCGGTCAATGAGAGTTCTATTATCAGTTATTTTCAATTCTGTGAGCACAATTGGATTGATACACTGCAGGTTGATATACTGTGAATTGATATACACTCTGGTCTCCAGAGAGAATGCAAAGAATGCAGTAGTTTGTCAAAATCAAAACTCCAATAAAATGATTTCAAAATGTGTTTCTTCTTTGACGATGCTCATTCCTCATGAATGTGTTCATACGTTCCTCATTTATGTCCACTGAAGCAACCTAGCTTCTCAGCATAAAAATGCTTCGCTTTAAGCATGCCAGCTATTTGCTAAGAAAAAACGTGTAGCTTTTGGAAAAGGTTTAGATGTTGGTCCCCAAAGAGAGGCCACATTACATTTTAGCCTTTGTGCTCCACACATTTGACTTTTCCACAATCCATCTTACCCTGTCTTCTTCCTTCCTTCTCTTCCTTTCTCACAAGTTCAAAACATCCCTCCATGTGTTGGAGATCTTATTTTATTTGCACCTATAACCTGCCTTAAATACCTCCATAATTAGAGGGCTTTGTCCTTTTGTGTAGGTTTGAAAATAGAATTTTTCTTAACCACTGGTCATTGCACATACTTACTCTTTTAAAGTATTTCTTTCTCAGCTCGTTTTGCACTCCCCTCATACAGAAACCGCTGGTATTCAGGCCCCTCAGCTGTGATTCCTGTGCTGTGAGGAGAGCCAAAAGGGAACCAATCCAGAGCTGAACTTTTAGCTTATCATGGAAATGTTTATTAAGCTCAAGGTTGATGGATGTCCTGGGGCTGACTCTGTGCAGCATTACTTTGTAATGAGGATTGGGACAACAAACAGTGCATGCTAAAGTTTATAATGCCACAGTTCACTTGAGGAACATTCCAACTCAAGATATTAAGCAAGTTAAGAATTACTGTTTTTTCCCCATATTGTTAAAATGTTCTTTGACAAACAATACATTTTTTAAAGGATCTGTATAAGATTCCTAAAAGTGATTTGGTTTTGAGTGTCGATTAGGTGGTATGCCTCTTATTTTTCATGGCTTTTACCTCTGCAACAGTTATTTTATCACCTGATTTCTTGCCTTTCTTTCCCCTGCTCTGTTTTGCTTCTTAAACAGTAAATGAGGTAAGAAGAAAGTTGCTTTTGATATTTGGTGAATATGGCTGGCATCCATGTCTGGTGACCAAACATCCAGGCGAGATTGCGTCTCTGTGTTCTCTCTATGTTTAGACTACACCAGCATCTCTTTGCACAGATATGGATCATGGTGTCGTTTCCTGTGTATGATGAGAGAAACATTACTGTAACAAAAAAAAAAAAAAAAAGCCAAATCATAGAGGACGCTGAAGGCTGTGCTTTGGAAACAGTGAGTCTGTGTTCTCACATGGTGCGTGGGGTTGCTCGCCTTTTGGCCCTGTTCTGGCCCATATGATTACTACTGTGTGTCTGGCTCATAACTGGACTGAAATGCATATACAGTGCTTTTTGGAATAAAATATTGTGCTTTGAAGGTATCAGGATTAGCATGCATGTTTTAGACTAACTGAAATATTATGAAATCATAAAGTTAAAACACAGAGAGGCATAGAGGAAAAGGGTGAAAGAGCTTGGACGAGGTGGATAATAGACATGTTTCCCAGTAAAGAAAACCACTTTAGCATTTACATATTAAATGGCTGCATTTTATTTGCAAGTTAAAGGATGCAAAATAAACAACTAATTAATGGCATACCCAAAGACAAAATGTCATGTAATTTGAAATCCTTTTACTGAACCCCTGTAACATTTTAAATGATTAACTATGTGTATTTCTTGTGGTAGTCCATGCAATGCTCTAATCACACTAGTAATTCATATTTAAATATAATTTCTACTGCATTTAACTGAATTCAAAAGATTCTCCAACTGGATTCAATTGCTGTGGTTTAGGCTCATTCAGCACATATGTCCAAAATTGCTCACTGTTAGCAGGCTGTAAAATGAAAAATGTTTTAGGGGTCATTGCTGTGAATTATTAGCTTGCTGAAACCCTTAGCCGACTTGTGTTTATAAAGGCTGTTTCCTGATCCACATTTCCTTTTAGTGCAGAGTACAGTATGTGGATATGTGGATGTGTAGTAAATGTAGAAAATATTTGTGTGAGTAGTATATGTGCATGATGGACCACAAGAAATGTTTTGATAATACTGGTAGCAGTGCTTGTGGTTATTGTTTTCTTTTCTTCTTTTTTTTTTTTTTTAACCAAATTTTAATTACATCTTCCATCTGGTTTCAAGAGACACAACTAACATAAACCTTTGTTTCATATTCTCCTGCATGAACGTTCTCCTAACAAAGCAAATATTTATTTAATTGTGATGCCAGGCCTCCTATTCAAGTTCCATTAGGGACTGGAAAGTGGTGTACGTTTAGATTATAAAAGCCAGATGTTGCGATCCGAGAAGGAAAGTGGTAAAACGGGTAGATGTGGGGAGGGTGGGACTGTTAGGCTTTAAGACTTTTCAGCACTGAAAGTTGTTAATCTGCACAAAAAAATAAAGCGCAGTCATATTTTAGCAACCACTGTATGATTATTTAAAGGCTTGTGTGCTTGAGAACGAATCCTCACTCTATCTGTCTCCATTTCCACCTGCTCCCTCCCTGACTTCCTGAAGAGTGTGTTGCTAATTAACATCCTGTTGGGAGTGGACCCTCTCTGAGCACTATGCTTCTTGGATGGAGGGGTCCAATGAGACAGGGGTGGGGGTGTAACTCAAGGAATGTGTTTGGACTGCATTCCCATTTCCGTGAATTCTGGCCTGTCAGGAAGCAAGGCTCAGGCGGTGGACAATAGACAATAGTGAGGCTAGGCCCTTGCTGGTGTGAGGCTCCAACAGGAAAAGCAGCACATGCACACATAGCACATAAACATTCAGCTACAGAGTCATAGCTGGCGTCTTCCACAGTAGATAAAAATAACAAGTTGACTACGCTTTTCTTTTTCTGTTGCATAAGGGATGATCTCAATGGGACTCTAGCAGCCTTTGCTATCCGGCTCTCATCCAAGTAGCTGTCGCTGAACATGGTGGTCAGGCAGGTTGGGATTTGAAGTAGCTACTTATCCCATGGACAACACTTGCTATTTCCCAAATTCTGAAACTGTTAATATTATACGGTTGGGGAGGAAACCATATGCAAAAACACATTTGTCTCCTTTCAGTTTTCAGTATAAAGTTCCCAAAAAATGGCGAAGAGTGTATCTGTCCAGAGCTATGAGGAATGTTGCAGTATAACTTATTTATAGCCTATTTATGAGTGTGTTCCATGACTATCCTCATGCAGACAAAATGTCCTTTCTTCTCTTTCTCTCTAGGCAAAAGTGCCTTTTTGATGAGAGTTCAGAGGAGAATTTCCAGATTGGGTTTGAGCTGCAGGAAGCCTGTGGTAGCTCAGAAAAAAACATACTTTACAACCATGGTGAACAGAAAAGTATCCCAGAGTGCAGAACAAATCAAACCTTGAGAAGGATGAGCTGAATCCTATTTCATTCAGCCAAAAAGAAAAATCTAATACTACCGCAGACAGAACCTTAAATCTGCAGCAAATATGCAATGCAATCAATGTCAATATGGACCAGAATCTCAAAGGAATGTTTTACAAAACCTTATGATAAATCCATGCCATGATGAACTGGGCTGCTCTGTATTAGTACCAGTATTAGTATAGTGTTCCTAATAAAAGAGGCAGTAAGTGTGCATTTGTTAAAGAAGATGAAAGTTAATCCTGCATACCTCCAAATATTCACTAAACCCACTGTATGGAGAAAATTATTGTTTACATCATCTGAACTAAAATTCCTGCTTTTCTACAATTATATACTGTATCTGAAGTTACACATCTTAGTATAATTAACACTGAACTGTGGTAGGCTGCGGAATCTTAATCTTAATGTGCAAGTTTCATGACAGCTGATGTAAGTGTAGAAATAGACTGGAACATTCAGTAATTTGTGTTTTCCCATTCAAGTAAAGGCATCGGAATCAGAGATGCCTCAACTTAAAAAGCATGACCAGGAAACTGAGGGTAAATTAAGAAACTCAGATGTAGTTATTTTAAAATGTGGACAAATAGAAATTCTCTTTTATTCGCATACAGTCAAAACAAACTGCAAGATGTTTAAACTACACACCATCACTCACTCACAAAGGCAACGTCCTGCTGTGTGATGTTCCTTCATTTTCTTTTTCCACACAAGGTACAGAGCATTTATAAAGATGTGCTCAGTCTCTTAGGCTTTTGAATTCTTACCAAATCTGCAGGGTTCAGAGAAGATCGGACTGGAGCCTGCGGCTTCTGCGTGTGATGGCCTGTCTGAGGCTGCGTGGCGTCGTTCCCAGCCACCACTCTCTGGAACATTCTTTGGTCAAGGGCAGGAGTCGAGAGAAATAGAAGGCCTTATACAGCCACGGTTGCTGGATGTTTACTTCATTACATGATTTTTGGGCACATGGAGATTTGCACTTCTAATTTTGTTGTGCTGCATGTGGCCCAATTCAGTCTCGGAGACAAATCTACTATACACAATGTGTTGGTTTGAACCTGACATGTTGCTTTTGTGCTTTCATAACATGACCATATCCAGTGAGCCTTTGGGCTTCTGGTTATAAATAAAGCTACTCTGCCTGGTGAAAATAAAAGTTGCTGTTTCAGAAGGGCCTGCATCAAGCAAAGAAAACAAATAAGTTTGTTGAAATTACCGGATTAAGAAATGTCGAATGACATTCACTTAATCATTTGGTTAAGTTGCATCGTAGAAAATCTATGGTAGAAATTACAGCTATATTTAATAGTGAAGGTAAGTCATATTCCAGAACTCAATCTGAAAAAGAATGGTTCTAAGAAGATGAGGAATCATTTTTACATATGAATTGGCCACCAGTTCAATTTAGCTTTATTTATATAGCGCTTTTAACAATGCAAATAAGCTTACAGAATAAAAAATATGGTAATGTGTTTGAAAAGTGTGAGGAAGTGTGTATAAATCAGATTTATCAGATTGTCCCCAATGAGAAAGCCGAGGGTGACGGTGGCAAGGAAAAACTCCCTGAGATGGCAATAGGATGGAACCTTGAGAGGAACAAGACTCAACAGGGAACCCATGCTCATCTGGTATCAAACAGACCACCACATCGCACACCGTATTTTAAGATAAAAGCAGTTACATATTATCAGTTAAAACATTAGCATGTGTAACTTTTTATATGCTGTGTTTTAGGCTACCTGTGAATGTGTCTGAATTCAAACAGAACAGAGAAAGGAAAAAGTTTGTGTAGTATTTCCATTAGTATCCTCTAACTGATGCATGGTTCTTCCTGCCTACCAAAACACAGGCTGTCCTCCACCCAGCACTCTTATCCAGCTGAGCTTTTAATGATAGCTGAGCTGTTCATTTCAGAATCATTTCTGAATCAAGTAGAGTCATTGTCTATTGGGCATCTTTCAAACAAGTGTATAGCACTTGCCAAAACTGTTTGAGGATGACATTTAGGTTAACCACATATGAAGCGGCATATGCTTTAATTTTGAGCAAAGGCTCTACTTTTATTTAACAGGGATTCTACATACAAGTGGTTTGGCCTCATTTGAATTGGGCAAAAGTCAGTATAAATAGTTTGGCAAAGAATGGTTTTAATTAATGTTTTGCTTTAATCAGTTATGTTTAACTGAGAAAGCAATTAAAAAGCAATCTCTGTAAAGTATTTTAAGTATCCTAAAATTAAGCAAAGGCCTTGTGAAGAAATCACTTTTGTAATTCATCACTGTCATTCGGGGAAAACTTGTACTTATACTGTGTTATATTGGTCTTTCCAAAAAATGAGTTATATCAGTGTTCATTCAAATTTGTGTCTGCATTTTAGAGAGACTACACATCCAACATGACTAAATTGAGCCACGCGGTGTGACTTTTGTAGCTCTACAGTCTTTGTCTAGCCCAGTGATCCAACCCAGACATTGAGGCTCTTAGAACAGATTTGTGTCTGACTGGCATTTCCTGTAGGCTGGCAATGAACTGAAAAAAAAAAATCCAAACCAAGGCACCTTTCCCTTCCTGTTAAAAAAATCCACACTAACCCCCTTCTTCCACAGTAGCCTCAAGAAGAACCAAAACTTCAATCAGTAACCTAAACTGTCCAGTAACACCAAATGACATTGACTAGCTTTTAAAGCCCAGTGACATACCAGCTTTGTGGAGTGACCTGTGATTTTTCCAGTTCTTGGAGCAAGGACAGGAATGGTGTTTATTGTATGCCAGTTGTGTCCGTGTGGTCTGGCGAGTAGCTTTGTATCCATGTGAACAGCTTTAAATGAGCTGAAGACTCAGAAACTTGGCCAGGGACAGCAGACGAAAATTAAAAACAGGGTATTTCCCACTAGTGAATGAAAAAGACACGCGTTATTCGGAACAGGGAAAAGAGGAAGAATATCAATGTGAATTACTAACTCTCACAATTCTCAGGGTTTGCAAAACAGAAAGAGTGATTGAGTAAATTCTTTAAAACATATGAAAGTACAACATGAAAGAGGAATTGCTTTAGCAGACGTATTTTAGAATTTACTGCAGTGTTTCAAATTATGCTATCACGTTTGCATTGTTTCCAGCTCCCTCTGCTGACTAAACTGCTAAATTCCAGATGTGCAAACAATTACTTACACTTAACAGATTATTTAAACACAAGTTATGTTTATTGTTTATCTGTATGAATTGTACAGTATTAGAGTAGAACACAACAGAACACAAAACAGAACAGAGGAATATTTATAGTTGTCTACCGAAGAGGCCCCCATGCATTCTAGTGCTTGCAGAAAGAGTACAGGAGCTCTATTTGGTCAGCATATTGAAAACCTCGGCTGTGGACACACACACACACACACACACAAAACGCACAAATCACCCAAACAGGATGTAATGACTACTCTTTTCATTGATAAAGTCTGACTATTGACATTTTAATAATTACCGGCCAGGTGTCTCAAGAATGAAAGGAATGTTGTCAAGTCGGGGCTCATTCACAATGCTTCGGAAAGCAGAGATGCCAATCTTTCCACGGCCAATGTCCTCATGGCGATCCAAACGGCAGCCCAATTTACCTGTAAACATCAGGTTAAGCATTTTATGGTAACAGGAAAAGCAGTGAAGGTAGTTTTGCTACATGAAAAGCATGAAGAGTGCATTTAAACATAATTACTAGACAATTAGTTAACCACTGAAAACTGATAAAGGTGCTGTTGTTTAATAAATGCACCTTTTGAGTCATTGAGATGAACTGCTCTCAGGTAGCGCAGTCCAACCACGTGGTCGAATTCGTCAAGCACAGACTTTACTCCACCCTTTGAAGAAATGTCATAACCTGCAGAGATGAGTAGAGTTTGAACTATATACTATATATTGCCAACAGAAGCCATGTGACTGATAACAAAAAACACAAGTTCAAAGAATAGTGATTTTTAGATATGATGCTGTTGCATTTTATATTTTACAAAGATATTTAATTAAAATTTATCTTACTACTAATCTCTACTCCTCACCTGCTGCAAATGCATGGCACGTGTCTAGACATACTCCAACACGTGTCTTATCTCGAACGCGGTCAATTATGCTCTTCAGCTCATTAAAATCTCCACCCACAGTGCTTCCCTGTCCACTCATATTTTCAAGAACTAGTGAGAGGATGAAGAGCGGAAGAGTGTGTGAGAATGCATAGTCAGAAGTAGTACAAGTAACCAGCAAAATAATTACTTGCATATGGCCAAATTTATCATAAAAATACACATTCTATCAAATTATTAATGGTAGCAAAGGTAGTTTACCAGTACAGACTGAAGGTACTTTCTGGTGAGCATGGTTTATAGCTCGGGCGATCCTTTCAATGCACTGCTCTTTGCTTGAGTTCACAAAAGCCCCAGGGTGGAAGTTGAACTGAGTGAGGCCCAAAATATTGCAGCGCCTAAGTTCATCAACCAGCAAGGCCTGGCTCTTACTAAACACATCTGAGTTGCAAGAAAAAACACAGTAATGCAAACAATAATTTATTAATCTCTTTTAAGTTTTTACACACTTACTGGGGCCATAAATTTAGTTTCCTCTTAGGTTTAGCTGATTTTTCACTATTTATATCCTATATTAAATATAATGCCCCCTTTATTTAACGCAATTGTCATCATCGTAAATATCAAAATAACTTCACTTTGATCTTTGCCATTAGAATGAAGCTGCCAACAAATGGCATTTAAGGAACAATGAGGAAAACAAAGAAACACAGTATATAGCACAACCTACTGTGTGTATACAGAATAAGATTTAATTTTCAGTACTAAAATATACGAAATGTGGAAACTCAGAGTTTATCAAGAGCAGGTTAAGATTTCACACCTAACATGTAATTCCTTAATATACTGTATAACAAATATGTCTTTAAAAACTGACATATTTGTTACAGACAAATAATTGTTCTAATATAGTATAGTGCACGGTATCACATATACAGTAGTATATTGCATCTCTCAGACTTTTGGCAGGATTTTGGCATTTGTGTTGATGCTTTTACATACATTAACAACCTGTACTGATCAGTATAATGTGCAGGTCATACAGCAATTATGAATACTTACCACATGTAGCCAATTATTAATCATATAGTGTTGGTGAGTAAGAATCACTGGAGACGAATACAGAAGGAAGCCAAATTTGGTGAAATCACCAGAAGGAAGATTTCCCAGTATTCAAAACATAAAATATTGCTCTAGAAACTAATGTCAAGTAGGCTCGTATGGTATTAAGAGTGTACATTGAGTACTATATTATTGATTTCTGCCCAAATACAAAACATGTATTTGTTTTATATCAGCTGTTGGTATAGCAGACCTTGGTAGACAAACCTTTCTTGGGGGAGCCACAGTTCATCAGGTAAGATCCATGTGGCAGAATGTGTGCTGGGTCAAAGCCGTGATTAACACACGCCTGCTGGAATTTCTCTGCAGCGGTCCGATCGAGGGCAGGTCTTTTCCACATGCGTTGGGAACCCAAAAATAATCCAAAACTGTGACCCCCCATTTCTACACTTGCTTCAACTGCTTTCCATATGCCTCCTTTAAAATACAAGGGGTTTATTAGGTTTTAAAATGTTGCTGTTGTTAGAAACGTACTTGATGTGTCTTACCTGCTATAGAGACATGCGCACCAATGTACTTTTTTCGTTTTTTTGTCCTGGCTTTCTTTCCCAACACCACTGCTATGGTGCTGTCGTCTGATGATTCACTTAATTCAGAGTCTTCAGTTTCCTGTATTTTAGTTGGGTTTCTTTCCTTTCTCTTCCTCTTTCTCTCTGCTGTTTTGCGTGGACCCATCTCCTTTGCAAGCCAAGTTAGTTTACCTGATTAGGACAATCAGCATCATCAACCTGATTCTTTACATCATGTGAAGTTATGCAACAAGGTGTTTAGGGTGTGTTACTTTACATCTCTCTCTCTCTCTCTCATATATGTATAGTATTTACTGAATTGATTACATTCAGCATGCGCTTTGTATTGTATTTATTCCACGTGTTCTATCTTTGATACAATGCAAACCAGACCAGTGACGATATTGACATGGTCAAATAAAAAAATCTGCCTGTGGAAGAATCTGTTGCCAGGTTATGGGAATCAAACACCTGTTTAGGCATGTTTTAAGAAAATTTGTGCAGGTTGATTGCATTTATTTTGAGTATGTTTGTTCAGCTCATACACATTCACATCGGTGGAAATTCATAGTTTTATCTTGCACATCATTAGCATCTAGTATTTACACAACGAATTAAAAAATATATATATTACGTCTGGCTATTACAAAAATATTTTTTTTACAGAGCCCATACTTAAAAAATAAATAAAGTGCTATCATTAAGCAACACTTAGCAATGAGCTAAATCCAGGTAGCCCCTCGTCCATTTGCCTCAAACACTAAGAATGAATAATCATACCGTTGTAAAAATATTAGTAAAACAGGAATGTTTTGTTTCGTGCACTCTTACGTTAACAGATCACACGTTGTATCGCACCAATGCCATGAGCCTATCTGTGTTTGTGTGTGCAGCCCCACCCCTCTACACTTAGATATGGGCGGTGCTTATCTAGTGACGCAGTTAAAGGGCGTGGTTATGTGTGGGCAAAATTAAACGCAAGTATTAAGTAAAATCATATTCAGTCGATAAAGAATTAATTAAAGCATCCTCATATTAACAGTTCGCAGTAAAATATGATAAAATATGATAAATACTATAGCGACTGAAAGACAGATGGTTAGATAAATAGATAGATAGATAGATAGATAGATGCTCGTATTAACTTCTGAAATTATTTTATTGCGCCCCCCCACAAGCATTTAATTGTAGTGAATAGATTTTGAAATATGACGTCATGGTTTGCGTAGAAATGGGATGAGAGAACATGAAACTTGTTGTCAGTGTCACTGTGAAGGAATCTACTCACTTTAGATTATTTGCATATAATTGGTGAATAAAAGGGAAAAAATCAGGAGTTCTGGGTCAGAACCGATCTGTGGACTTTTAATACTGAAGGTCAAAATTTTCCCTTTGCTAACCCCCCCTTCCGACAGAGCGCCGCTCGCACACAATTCATACCCGAGCAGTAAAATGGCCGACCGTCAACCGACTGACTTTTCAGCGCTTTAAAACCAGTTTGGTCTTTTCTTCGTTTACATTATCTCATTGCATAGTTGCAAACATCACTGTGGAGGACTCGTTTTCACAATTAACGTTAGCTGCATCGCTGGAAACTTTTAATGGAGTGTGTTGGATTCCAAGTCGCCACGAATGCCTCAAAATTTACAATTTCGCACTGAAGCACTTTAGCAGTAGCTAGCTTCCTAGCTACATTTCATGTAATTCCTGGGGTAAGTGGGTCTTTTCTTAGCGAAATAGTGATCATTTTGTTGTTTGTAAGACCGTCCGCGTTTTTGTGCATTTAAAGAACCAAAGCATGATGCATAAATAAACATGTTTACAAGCCTTTCCGAGTCGACGGTAGGATAGAGCTAGCCTGTCTACCGTTAGCATAGTTAGCGTGCCAAGCTAATGCAAGTTGCTTGGTTTTCCAGCTTCAATGATTATCGAGCTCCAGCTCAGACGGGTGTGAAAAGCCGGTGCAGTATTAACAGTTGGTTTGCACATTATGTCTTTTGCGGTTATTTGAGAGCGGGGGTGATGAAACGTTTGAACGCGGCGCGTTTGTATGACAGCGGACCGTAAATATTTGGCTAGCCGGCTAACTAGCAAGCTAGCGGGACTTTTGCTTATTTTATTATAAAAAGGAGGCTAGCTAGTTAGCTATCAGCATCATTTGACTTGTCACCCGGTGCAGGTTGCTCGGAGTAATGAGCTTTTACTCGCTTACCGTAGTGAAAGTTCAGATTCCCTGTTCAATAGGCCTCGATTGGGTTAGCAAGTGGACTGGAGAGTACTTGATAACAGCCCTTCGCCTATACAGTTAGTTTTGCTTGGGAAAGCTTTCGGCGGTTAAGTAACTGTTGCGTTTGACCGTTTGGGATTTTTTTTAATTGCAGGATTTTATCCAATATGACGGTGTGCGCGCGACAGTGTTAATGTAGCTGAAGCTGCGCACTATCTGTTGCATAGAAATACTCGTAAGGAAATGGGCGGGTGTGCGAATGGAGTGCCAGTAATGTCAAAAATTTAGTCAACACGCTTGTTTCACTTTAGGCTGTGTCAACATATACAGCATATTTATTTATTTATTTATGTTTTCTCTCTTCTTTTTTTATAGCTATATTTGTATAGTGGAGTTAATGATTTCAATGCTTTTATTTTACTAGAAAGGAGCGTCTGGAAAGGGAACAGCAGTTCATGGAAGACAAGAAAAGGAAGAAAGAAGATAAAAGGAAAAGGGAAACCTCACAGAAGGTAAAGATGCTGTTAGGTATTTTAGATACGCAGCAGATATTTTGTGTTATGGGCTATATTTTGTGTTACAGGATAGCATGTGGCACCTGGATTTATTGTGAGCGATCCGACTGCAATACATTTATTTCATTGACCTGTGGGTTTCATGACCAAGATGTTCTAGGAATGCGCAAACAGTTCAGTATTCCTAAACATGTGTGAAATAGCACATTAATCTCGTGGTTATTCAAATATAATGCATTCTGTTGTGGTGTGATATGGCCAACACAGAGCAGAGTATTTATTTATTTATTGAACATCTGCATGAGCTGAAGTGTCATTCTGGTTATGCCATAGCACTTTGCAAACACATTTTTTCACTTATTTATAAACAACAAATTTCACTATTTAACTGTTTGTAGTTGCAATTATTATAGAACCGTTTGATAAAATGTAATTTTCTTGCCATAATGTTTTGCTGCTTATTGTTTCTGGTAGCAGTTTGAACCATTTGCTCCATCAACAGCCTGTCTTTTTTTCTCTTTTTTATGTTAGTAATTATATATATACACAATATATATAGGCGGCAGAGTGTAGTGGTTAGCACTGTGGCCTCGCACCTCCACGGACGAGGGTTAAATTTCCTCCTCGGGTCTGCATGCTCTTCCCCTGCTCAGTGGGTTTCCTGCGGGTACTCAAGTTACCTCCCCACAGTCCAGTGACATGCTGATTAGGATAATTGGGGTCCCCACCTTGCCCGTAGTGTGTGACTGAATGTGTGAGTTTGTGCATGTGTGCCCTGCAATGAATTGGCACCCTGTCCAGGGTCTACCCTGTCTTGTGCACAGAATTTCCTAGGATAGGCTCCAGGCTTCTTGTGACCCTGTACAGGATAAGCGGTATAGAAGATGAATTATTATTAATAATAATAATAATAATAATTCAGCTTATCTCCCTAATTCATAGGGAGATAATAGGCTTTTAAATCTTCTGGTACAAAGTGGTGATGCTTCGCACATCAGTTATGGTCAATATATATAATTCAATAAATAAAGCTCAAATATTTGTGCAATTTAGTGATTTTCATAAAAAGTATGTACAACTGATGTTTGTTCACTTTGTTGACATTATACTTTTTACATTTCAGGTGGTCGAGCAAAAAAACAAAGGTAATTTTTATCTTCCATATTGGTTTAAATGCATTTATTTATTTTCAGTCAGACAATCTGTGGTATTTTTTTGTATAGCTATATGTTTATTATTTATACATTATATATTCCTACATTCTTGTGTGTGGTTTGTCATATTGCTTCATTTGTGTCTTTTATTAAATATTTAAGTTTACTTAAATTTGGCTTTTTCTAATTCACCTAAATGTTCATGATTTTCCATGACAGTGCCAGAACTGACCAAGACCCCATCTGCCCAGTCTCCTACCGTCCCCAGCTCGGTCTGTCCTAGCCCTGGCCCTATCTCTTCTACAACATCCTCCACTGCCACCCCGGCTGCTGGTGCCCCCCCTCAGGGTGGGAACAATGCTAAGCGGTCGGCGGTGGCCAATGGACAGCCCTCCCCCAGTACCCAAGCCCCACAGCGCTACATGCCCCGTGAAGTGCCCCCTCGATTCCGTTGCCAGCAGGACCACAAAGTGCTACTGAAGAGGGGCCAGCCACCATTGTCCTCCATGCTGCTGGGAGGAGGCAACAGTGGGGGAGATAGCCCCAATGCAACAGTGGCCGCTGCCTCGGGTACGATTCTGTGATTTAATGTCCAGGGAAAAATTATTTTTAAAAACTACATGGTTGGGTGGATGTAACTAAAATGTAGTCTGGTAATTTGGAATCCCCAGAAACAACGAGGTTGCATTTATTAATTTGTCAATGAAGGATGAAGGTGGTGTTCACTGTATAGATCATATTTGCCACACACTCTAATATTTAGACCGTGTTTAGCTTTGATTAAGGCATGCAGTGTGGGTTGGCAATTCATGTGTAGAAATGATTCCTCTTGCTTTATGCAGGAAAGAAAAATCCATTAATGGGATAACTTGGACATTCAGTACATTCAGTAGTCAACTGATTTCATTATATTGCCACATATTTTTGGTGAGCATAGAAGCAACCCCAGATCACTGCGTTCAGAGGTTTGTTCAATAGGCACTATGATTGGTGAATTGCTTTATTCTTTTTCTGATTAGCTTCACTAACAAGTCGTATTCTTATGGCCACAGCTGTTTAGTCCCAATCTTGTGAGTTCTTGTAGGATGGAATCCTCTTCCTTTAACTTTTAAACATTAGCGTTCTGCTGTGATGCAGGGTGTTTTATTTTTAAGGCAGTGCACCAATCATTTTAATGATCTCAGCAATCAGTAACGTAATTTTTTTCCAACCACATTTCTGTGAATTTGACAGTTAGGGGGCTATCCTTCCAGGTTTTTATTTATGCGTTGGGACAGTTCATAACCCAATTTCAGTCATTTTAATATTTTCTTTGTTTGACAGTGTCTAATAGTATTTTTGAGCAGGCATTGTACATATACTACTGTACTACTTTTCTGATATGGAAATTGGAGTGCAACAAAAAGTATTGTACAACAGCAGCTTTGCTACATTAAAAAAATATTTACAGTCCTGCAGAGATTAATTTTATTCTTATTTTATTTATTAGATACCAGCTTGGGTTCTGCAGGTCCAGCTACTTCCTCTCTGCCCCACACATCATCCTCCTCATCAATCGCTGCTTCTTCTACTACTACAAATTATGCAAATTCCATGTGGGGGGTGAGCTCTGGTAGCCAACCCCTCTCTCAGGGCAGGGAGAAGGTGATAGTGGATGGGTCAGACCTGGATGAATGGCCTAGTATTGCTGCTGGGGATGGAGCCAGGACAGGAGATAAAGCCGTTTCTGGGGGTGCAGATGGCAATGGAATGCCAAACTGTAGTGCCTCATGGGGTGAAAGGCAACAACCGAAGGTTGTGGGAGGAGTAAATGAAGGTGGGAAAGGTGTCAGTTCTGGTAGCCCCTCCCCACCTACATCCTCCTGTTCAACCAATGAATGTATGCAGCCTAGTAGTGTTGTTTGGGGGTCCCAGGGAGCCACAGGTGGAAATTCAGTAGCAGCGGGATCATTGCCCTCCGCAACCAAAGCCTCCCCTCTTTCAGGGACTGAGTGCTCCATTGGTGTCAACTGTGGGTTTCCAGGTGCCAACTTTAACCCTAATGCCAATCCCTCTGCTTGGCCAGCTCTTGTACCGGATGGGGCTGGGGCAGCTGTAACAGAGGGTGGCTCCACTCCTCTCCAAAGTGCAACATCATTGTCTGCCAACAACAACTCTCTTTCTGTGAATCAAGCCTCTCATCAGCACCAACTTCACCAAATGCAATATAGAGACATAGAGCCATCCTGTAGAGAATGGGGTGGTACATTACCGGAGCCAGGAGCAGGACCAAAAAACACAGCAATGACGGAGGGGGGTGATGGAGACTGTGGAAGTACTGGGGGAGGGGATCTTTCTGCATCTTCATCTTCTTCTTCCACCTCTTCATCTACTTGGAGAGTTCAGCCTTTTCCTGCAAATTCCAAAACGGGTGCCTCAAGAACTGATGCATGGGAGGGTGGAGCTGGGGGTAGTTCTGTATCTGCTGATGGGGGAAACTCGTGGGGGTTCAGTGGACAGGATGACAGAGGAGGGCCTGTGGGTGGGAGTACATGGGGCACTGGATCTCAGGGATCATGGAATGGGGGAGTTGGTGAATGGGGTAATTCAAGTAGTGTTGGCAATCCAGGTGGGAGAAATGGAGATGGCTCAAGCAGTAACAGCAGCACCAGTGGTGGTAGTGCTGGAAACCCATCAGTTTCTTCCTCTGCAGCTTCAACTATGACAAGAGCATGGGACAATCAGAAGGTTTCTGGAGATGGAGGAACAGGAGACTCCAATGAGTGGGGAGGACAGGGAACCAGGGGAGGAGGAGGTACCTCATCCTCTAGTGGTGGAGGAAACTCAAGAAATGGCAATCAGAACCATGGCCACCACCGCTCTCATCAGCCTCCCAATGCTGAAGTGGCCTTACAGGATCTGCTCAACCGGCCTGATCTGGACCCCAGAGTGCTGTCTAACACGGGATGGGGGCAGACACAGATCCGACAGAATGTGGCATGGGACTTGGAAGGAGAAAGAGGAACAGCAGGTGGAGCCAGATCTTCTGCTTCAGGCCAGGTGCCACCATACTCTACCATCACTTCAACCACTGCCCCATCATCCTCATCTTTGCATCCTGGTCAACCTCAGAACACCAACCTGAACTCCAGTTCAGTCCTCACACCCCAGTCTGTCTCACCTCGTGAAGGCTGGGATAACAGTAGTAGCAGCAGCAGTAGTTCCTCTCTGCCTAATCGAGGTGCACAGCCAGCTGCTAATAGTATCCAAAACTCTGGTGTTTCACAATCTGGTAGCGGAGTGGGTCAGTTAGCAGGCCAGAACAAGCCTTCAGTAGGCTGGGGAGAGTTAAGTACATCTGAGAAGCAAGGGAAAGGTTGGGGCAGTGAGGGTCCAGAATGGCGAGATCAGGTAACAGGTAGTGGAACAAGTGGATGGGGAGATTTTAGGCAACAGGGTACTCAAGTAGGAAGTGGTGAAAAGTGGGGTAATAATCATGATGAAAAAGGGACCGGAGGTTGGAATGAAATGGGTAGAGGGGATGGAGGCAACTGGGGTCAGAAAAATAGCAGTGAATGGGGGGAGCGGGAGACCAAAGCAAGCAGTGGGAGTTGGGGTGATGGGAAGGATAATGGAGGTACACGTGTAGACTCAGAAGTAGGTACATGGGGAAGCTGGGATGAAGGCACACCAAGGAAAGCTTGGGGAGCAGGAGGTACTGACACAGCTGGAGTTGGCGGAGGCGGGGATATGGGTAGCAAATCTCACTTGGGTTGGGGTGGGAATGTACACACTTCACAGATGCCAAACAACCAGTTGACCTCTCTAAAAGGTCAGGCACAACAGCAGCAACAATCACAGCCCCAGCAGTCAGAGTCAGTGGACACAGGGGCCATGCAAGGGGGCTGGGGAAGACAAGGAGTTTCTTCAGCCCCAAGCCAAAGTTCAGGGTGGACCTCAGGGCCCATTCCCCAAATATCCAGTGGCCCTGGGAGCAGTTCAGAGCCAAGTGGCTGGGAGGAACCTTCTCCACAGTCTATTAGTAGGAAAAAGGAAATAGATGATGGAACATCTGCCTGGGGTGATCCCAATAACTACAACTATGTCAATTATTGGGACAAGAACAGTGGCTCATCTGGACAGGCACAACCAATGCAGTCTCAGCATCAGGGACCTCCACCTATGCCAGGAAGAGTGCCTACAACCCTTGGGAACAGGGATGTTAACGTCTCACATTCTTCCAATAAAGGCCCGGCAGTGGGTAAGAATGGCATTTGCTAACTGATACAATTTAGCCCATAAGCAGTCAGAAAAGAAATGTGGAACTAGCACAGTTTTTAGGTTTGGTTACTTAATTAGCACATCTGCATACTTTTCACTAATGCAGTGAGTTGTTTGTAAACAGTCCATCACATATACAGTAATATTACAAAAAAACAAGATATGTAACATCTAATATGTCCCATGTATTTGCTACTCACTGATTACTAGCTCCGGCTGGATGGGGCAGAAGCAGCTCTCCTTCTAGTCCATGTGTGGACAATGGCACTGCAGCTTGGGGCAAGCCTACGGACACGTCCACAGGCTGGGGTGATCCAGATGATGCTGGGAATGCATCAGGCTGGGGAAATCCTCCCAACCCAATCAAGCCTGGTGAGGAATTTTAGTCGAACTGACGGTTAGGTTTTTGACAACAAAACAAAAACCTTTAATTGCTTTCGTCTTGCACACAATGCACATTACAACATGCAGTTAAATGCATTTTATGACTGACTGGTGACATAAAACTGATGTTGTATGAGAGGAAAAGAAAAATAGGGAAGACGGCAAAAAGAATTGCAAGTTTGGATACTAGAGTTTTATGTACAATACAGTACACACAGCTGAGGTAATCGCAAGGGACATGGCTAACAAACCAATAACCAAACCAATAAATATTTGAGAATGCAGGATATGCGGAGTGTACTGACAGGAAATCTGCTATGAATGTTTTGGTCTAATATGCAAATGTGAAATCATGGAAAGGTCCATAGTGGTTATGTTTGTTTCAATAGGTTCAAAGTCTATGCAAGAAGGCTGGGGTGACAGAGAAGGCTCTGTCAGTGCCTCTCGTCACTCTAGTTGGGAGGAGGAGGATGAGGCCGGTGTTGTGTGGAACAGTGCTGGATCACAAGGCAGTAGCTCTTCATACAACTCTGGGGGCTGGGGAGGCAAAAAGGCTAACAAGGTATACTATTATAACCTTAAATTCCCAGCTTGATAATGTACTACATAAAATGCCTCTAATGTTTGATATTGAGGCAAGTCACTGCATTTGGTGCTTAAAATCCAATGTGTCCCCCACACCATCTTCAGGGTTCGGTTAAAGGTAGTGACTCGTGGATGAACCCGATGACTAGACAGTTTTCAAACATGGGCCTTATGGTTAGTATTGCTTAAATAACTGAAAATACATCATGTTAATATGTATTAATTACAGTACTTCTGTAGTATTGTGTGAAATCATTAAAAATAGTTGTTTGTTTTATAGGGAGAGGACCCCAGTAGTCGTCCTCTGGATCTGGCCCCTGGCCCTCCCCAAGATAAAAAGATTGATGGAGATAAACGTGCTATAGGTTTAAATGACTACAATGGAGAGATGCGCAAAGGAGGACGTGGAGGTGGAGGAGTAGTCTTCCGTTCACCTGGTTCCAAAGAGACGGGGCCTGCAGAGACTGGGCCTTATTATGACAAGGTAAGGCGTCACTGTTTTTTTTTTTTTTTTTTTTTTTTTTTCCCCTTATGTTTAGCATTTCTGATTATTAATTTGGTTCCCTGTGTATCCTTAAATTTTCCTCTTTCAAACTTCTTGACTTCACCTATCTATCCCTCTCTGTTACACCTATTTCCTATTTATCAAATCCTGTATTTGGCCCTGTCTGCTTTGCTCTTACTGTACTCAGCAGACCTTGCCTTTCACCAATCAGGATCGGTGCCTTGGGGAAGAGGGGCCTTGTTCTCCATATTCTCCGCCCACTGTCTTCAAGCCCTCTCCCCTCTACAACCACCCCAATCCCCCTAGACAAGTAAGGCTGTGACACTGTATCTCTTTTAGCCTATCTCAGTCTCACTGCATCACCCCTGGCCAGTTTTAATTGTTACATGTATAAATGCTTTATTCCCCAAATCCAAGTATCACTCCAAAACTACCCCTTTGGTTTCTCCCTTCTATCCCCTGATGTTTGTTCTCTATTTTGGTGAGCGCTTTATTCGCTTCAGGCTTTTTGTGTTCAGGACACAGATTTTGTGTTTACATTTTCTTATGACCCTCTGTCTGCAGATGGGTGGTCATACATTTGGGAGTGGTGGTGGAATGGCACAGCCCAGGCACCAGCCAGGGATGCCACCCATTAACCCAACTGTGCGAGCGCAAGTGCCTCATCAGTTCCTGTCACCTCAGGTACGTTAATTTGATAGTTCCGCTCCTCTTACCCGGCCTGCTGATTTTGGCAACATGTCTTTTTTTCTTTTTTTTTAATTAGTTATTTTACAGTTTACTGATTTGTGTTATTATTATGTGAGGATGTTTTTCTTTTATATTAGCTAGACAAATTAACATTTTATAGCCTTCTCATCATGGTACGTTAGGGTCAGTTTTATAGAAGGTGCAAAATGTGGGTGATTTTGGGCCATTGTCTCTTATTTCTCTCTCACTTATCTCATCATCATGGTCCATGGCCGCTTTGCCCTTTGATGTTGGCTTGTTGAATTATTTCTTTCCATTCATTTGTTGTACACCATTTGACTCAAATTTTGTACACTTCCTGCCATTCCCTACATGGTCTCCCATCCTAATTTGACCCATCTGTCATTCCAAACTAGGGCTGTAGCTATCGAATATTTTAGTGATCGAGTATTCTACCAAAAATGCAATTGATTAATCGAGTAATCGGATAAAATGTACTTTTGCTTAATTAAACAGCAGTGTAAAATATACGAGAAACAAAGATTAATTGGTTTTCTTTTTAGAAAAATTAACTTTTATTTTTTTTAAATGCATACAGCATTTTATCAAAAAAATAAACATTGTCATTATACACAATACAAGGAATAGCTTAAAGTTGACTGAGATGAATTAAGTGCATTACAGTGCCATACATTCTTATTTTAAAGCCTTTTCTCCAGATGCAAAAACTAAAAAAAAAAGGTATTTCAAATTACTTTAAGTATCAAAATAAACTAAGGCACACATTTAAAATAAATTTTAATATAATTTTATCGCTCCCTTCCATTTTGCAGCCCATTTTCCATTTTACAGAACACTCCCTCAAATCAATACACAGCTAACTGTTTGCGTCTCCTTCTGCTTTGTGGGTGACGTAAGCGCTTCTTCTTCGTCTGTGTTTACTGGCAGTTTGCATCCGGAAGCGCGCTGTGTCACGCCAAACAAATAATTGCGCAAAAAACACAATCCAAGCTTTTGATATTAATTAAAAGAAGCTTCGAGGCAGAAGATTTTGCCTCGATCATTTTTTGTAATCGAATTACTCGAGTTACTCGAGGAATCGTTTCAGCCCTATTCCAAACATCACCTCTTTTGTCAAACAATTGTCATTAATCCTACAGAGATGACCAAGGGGGTTAATTTTCTTTTCTCACAGTCCTAATGTTTTTGTTGGTTCGATCCTTCTCCTTATTTCCTTGTTTATCATCCATTTCCACTATTTAATATCCTGTGGTGACACATTTCGAATATCTACTGATTCAAATACATAGAAGTGAATAAAACGCAGAAATAAGAATAATATACAGCTGTGGTCAAAAACTTTGAGAACGACACAAATATAAATGTTCAGAGTGTGCTACTTCTGTGTTTTTAGATCTTTTTGTCAGATGTTACTATGGTATTTCACTGAAGTATAATTATAAGCATTTCATAAGTGTCAAAGGCTTTTATTGACAATTAACATTAAGTTAAGGATGCAAAGAGTCAATATTTGCAGTACTGACCCTTCTTGCTCAAGACTTCTGCAGTTCGCCCTGGCATGCAGAGTTGGGTAGAGTACAACCAAAAATTGTACTCAAGTAAGAGTAGCTGTACTTCAAAATAATATTACTCAAGTAGAAGTAAAAAGTAGTCATCCAAAATATTACTCAAGTAAGAATAAAAAAGTATTTGGTGAAAAGACTACTCAAGTACGGAGTAACTGTTTCATTGTAATGTCCGATTTATTATTATTATTTTTTAGAAATTATGTAAGCAGCCAGACAAAATTATGAAATGTACAAATTGACATTTCATTATAAAATAAATGAAATAAATTTAATAAAATAAATGAATAAAAAACTAAATATCTTTACAAAATAGCAAATTAAGGAACAAGAAACACAACTGTCCTAATCTCACTTTTTTCACAACATCAAGCTTTAGAAACAAATACCTACTGTAGGTGTAACATGTATGTTTGATCAGTGTAAACTATTTCCTGTGTAAGATATACACAAATGGCTCAGCAGATAGAAAATAACATTAGAATGTGTACAAGAGGTCTTGCTTTACCATAAACTGTGTCCAGCAGAACAAATGTAAGAAGCTTATATTTTTTAGCCTCTAGCTTATTTGCTAATTATATATTTTAACATTGCAAAATTAAATAAAACAGCTAAACTAACTGCGTCATGTTTCCTTCACTGTCTACCATGGCTGAAGATATGACTACATGTGGTTATTGTTATTGTGGCTGATTGGTCAAACGGAGTCATGTTTTTATTGTCTGATTAGTGGTAACAAAAAGTTACTTAAGTAAATGTAACGGAGTAAATATAACTCATTACTACCCACCTCTGTTGGCATGCTGTCAATAAACCTCTGAGCCACGTCCTGACAGTGGCAGCCCATTCTTGCAGAATCAATGAGTTTGTCAGAATTTTTTTATTTTTTTTGTCCACCCACCTCTTGAGGATTAACCTCAAGTTCTCAATGGGATTTAGGTCTGGGGAGTTTCCTGGCCATGGACCCAAAATTTAGATGTTTTGTTTTCCAAGTTACTTTATCACTTTTGCCTTATGGAAAGATGCCCCAGGAGGCTAGAAAAGGCATTGTTCTTCACCAAGCTGTCCTTGGATGATTGGGAGAAGTTGCTCTCAGAGGATGTTTTTGTACCATTCTTTATTAATGACTGTGTTTTTAGGCAAAATTGAGCCCACTCCCTTGGCTGAGAAGCAGTCCCACACATCAATGGTTTCAGGATGAATTACTTTTGGCATGACACAAGAACTGTTTGAGTTGATTGACAGCATGTCGGGGTGATTGCAGAGATCTTGAATAAGAAGCGTCAACGCTGCAAATATTGATTCTTTGCATGAACTGAATGTTATTGTCAATAAAATCCTTTGACACTTATGAAATGCTTATAATTATACTTCAGTATACCATAGTAACATCTGACAAAAATCTTAAAACCCTGAAACAGCAGACTATTTTTTATTCTCAAAACCTTTGGGTATTGAATGAGTACAAGTATATTTGTGAGAGAATATATTTGAGTATAGAATGCTAATGCTGTTTATAGCTAATACTGCTATAAACATATTTAAAAATGGAGATTTGGACTTTTTAATATTTATATTGTATATGACAATATTGATTTGATAACTTGATAACCAGCTAGTGTAAATTTCGTCAACGAAAATACTGTAATGAAAAATATTTGTTGACGACCTTTGTTCCTATGACTAAGACCAGACGATGATGAGGCATCACGGGTATCAATGGACAGTGATGAAATCAGCATGCAATATTGTTGATGGGAAAAAAATGAGACTTAAATGTAGTTTAAAAAAAATTAAAAACTAATAAAACATCTGTCTTTATTTTCGTGAACATTAAATTTTTGTCACAATCCACTGCGATACAGTGTTCATTCATTATGGCATGAGCAGCAGTATTTCCCAGGTCACAGCACGCGGGATATCAGGAGTAGTTTGCATGCGCAGTGATGGGATGATACAAGCTCCGTCATCTTTAACTCTTCGTCCTCACAGCAGTATTACTTGGGCAAAAGACAAGAGACGAAATTTGGGCCCATTTTCTTTATATTTAACTGTAGAAATAAGCCGATGAGTAGTAATATCAGGGGGGAAACAGTGTGGGCACACAATTGCTGGGGAAGATACCACAAACTTGAAGAGACACATCAAGGCATTCCATAAAAATCTCAAGGTAGTTCTATAGCCTCTTTGTTCTAATTATGTTTTGCTATATGTGATGTATTTTATTTTATAGCTAAACCATTGGCCATTAAGCTAAGTGACCAACAGTGCAAGTTTGTAAATTCATATTTTAAAAAAAGCTTCAAAACACTGTATTGTCCATACTACTCCAGTTGTTTTGTAGTCGTACAAAAGTATAGTTGCATTAGTAGTAGTAATAAAAAATTGGAATATTGGACTTGCAGCAGTTGTTGCGATGGTTAAAAAGAAATATAATATATACCTGAAAACATCAGATGAAAAGAGAGATTTTAAATGTTAAGATAATTATTATTATTATTTTTTTAAAATGGTTTTGGCTAGACTAGTTTGACTGTAGGGTTAATTAATAATAATCTTATTGCTAAAATGTTACGTTTTCATTAACTAAAACTAGACTAAAATACTTAAGGGTTCCTCTGACTAAAACTAGACCAAAATCCCCAGACTTTTAGTCAACTAAAACTTGACTAAACAGAAATACCGTAAGATTGACTAAATATGATAACTAACAGGGACATTTATCCCGTAAAATAGCTGACAAAATGAACACACTAACCAGGCAAGGAATTGGTTGTTGTGAAGATTACCACAAGTTAATTTAAGGGTGCCTTTTCTATGTCTAATTTAAAGTTGCAAATTCGCCTTGAGCTTAGCATAATTGCAAGTGCTTAAAATGACTGACTTCCTACTGTGGACTGCTTTGATATCAAAAATATTGTGTGTCAATGTCCGGGATGAGCGGTAACGCTTGGCAAGTTTGGAATCTTGTGTTGGCTTATTTGCGAAATTGTGTTCATTATCATGTGGATAAAACAGTCTTGAACATCAGTAGGTAATTTGTAGGGATGTGATTAAAATCTTAATGACAACGGTTATTATTAAATTGGCTGGGTGTCAAATTGTATGCTAATTCTACAATTCTGGAGTCTGTCTAATGGTGAGCTTTACCACAGTGACATCATCTAGCCTTGCTTCTTAATTAAAAGCCTTGTAGAAGTAAGGGGGAAATATGAATGCACCCTTCTCCAGTTGAGCATATAGTTTTCATCCTGTCATTTGAGAATTAAACATTAGATACTCTACTATGTAGACGGAGAGCCTTGTCTTTTTGTGGGCCGGTAGACAGATTTTACAGTAGTCTGGTGTTGAGTGTTAAATATATATTAAGTACAGTAACTGCATCATGAAATGTATATCTTTTGAATTATAAATTACTTTTATTTATTGGTTCATTGGTTTCATTATAACATTATATAACATTATATAACATTATATAACATTATATAACATTATATATTATGCAAGTTAATATTTGTCTAAATAATAAGTCCCTGTTAATGGCTTTAAAAAAATAAATAAAAATAAATAAAAAAGGTTGGTGCTATAACTGGTAGATGGTGTTGTCTAGGTGCCAGGCTCTGTGCTGAAGCAGATGCCTCCTCCGAGTGGGGGTGTTGGAGCAGTGGGTGGAGGAGTTTTCCCTCCTCAGCTGTCCCCACAGCACATCGCCATGCTCAGCAGCATCTACCCTCCTCACATCCAGTTCCAGCTGGTGAGTGTCAGGGCTTATTAGGTTAAATTACACTGCCATTGTCCCAATAAACTAATTAGTGGCTAAGTTTTCTTCCCCTTGAATAAACTAGGAATCTAACCCTTAGGTTTGGGGTTTATAATTGTTTCACTCTCTGACTCACTTCACCACAGGCATGTCAGCTGCTCCTGCAGCAGCAACCTCAGCAGCAGCAACAGCAGCAGCAGCTCTTACAGAACCAGCGCAAGTTCCCTCAGAATGTGCGTCAGCAAGCAGACCCCCAGCAGGTGCGGACCTCTGAATGCAAAGCTGACTTGCTTATTAGAGTACCATTGATAAATCCCAAACTCTCTCTAGAAACCTAGTATGTCATTTTGTATGTACTAAAATAATTTGTGCTTTTCCATCTAATAGCTTGCCAGAATCATGGCTGTACTCCAGCAGCAGAGACAGCAGCAGCAGGCAGGCAGTGTAGGGGGAACCTCTAAACTTTCGCCATCTCACCTTGGTAGTGGTAGCCAAAAAATGCCAATGTCTGATTCGCTGTCTCACCCTGGACTGGGAAGCTCAGTGGCAGACCTGCATCAAAAATCACCTGCCTATTCAGGTGAGTGCTCATGGGAACCCTATTGGTAAGGTTACCTTTATACTTTCTTTCTCTTGCCCACTAAAAGCAACAAATTGTTTCTCCTGAATTTTTCATGACTCCAGGGTTTGGTTCTGGTGTGAATCTGTCTGGTCTTGAGTTGGGGTCCATAGCCAGTGGTCCTGGTGGTTTAAAAGAAAGTGGGGGTCAGCAATCTCGTTTTAAATGGATGATGGAGGGTCACTCGCCAGCTCCATCTCCTGATGATGCACTTCATAAAAATGGTGAGTTTATGCTACAAAAGCCCCAGTGCAGCAGCTTTACATTCGCTATACGTCTTATGTTTGTTTTTTGGTTATCTTTCTAGGCCCTATTGCTACTCCTCTCAAAAGAGGAGGCTCCCCATACTCTCAGTATGATTTATTGGGCACTGAAAGTTTGGGTGGCCCCCTCCAGGGGTCCTCAGACAGCTGGCAGAGAACTCCTGGAAACAAAATGGGAACCAAGACTGGAACATCCAGCTGGCCTCCAGGTAAATAATTCTCCAGGAACAATATATAATACTACATAATTACCTACAGAAAGCTTCCAAAATATAGGCTTTCTTAGTTTAGTTGTTCAAAAAGGTAAAAAAAATGTCAATTGGTTAATTTGAAAATGAGAATCTATTAAGTGTGAAGTTTATTTTAAAAACTTCTCAAAAATATATATTTTTTAAACAAATCTTTATTCCTCAAAATTCTTAACATATACCAACAAACTAGTGACAAACTACATTGAGTCCCAACTATAGATATGACTTGTAATAACTTGGACATGTGCAATTAAATAATCGCACATGTCTATATTGGGATTCAAGTTTCTATGCAATTAAATGTGCAACAGTAATTTAACTTGTAAACATGCGTGTAAACCTGTGTTATGCAGACTGGCCATAATCCCTTGAAAGCATAGGGCACATGAAGGCACTTGCCTTTCTTTCTTTAAAAGAACAAAAAAACCTAACTATAAAAAAAAAAAAAAAAAAAAGAGAAGTCAACTTTAGGTATTCTCCTCAAATTCAAGTTCCTTTCCTGGTAACTGAATGATGTCAAATCAACATGGCCACTCACAGCATCAGTAGCATCAGCTACTTTTACATTACAAGCCACATCGCTCAATACGTTTTTGTTTTTTTTCTTTATCATGGTTTTAAGCAATATAGATAAAGAATAAACACAAGTATTTTGTTTTAAATTATTAATTAAATAATTTTACTTACTGTACTTAAATAATGACCACTATTGTGACACAAGGTTTTATTAATTTATTAAGATAACTTTTTATTTACTTTTTGTTTTTTTTATTATAATTTTTTTTATTTCTGTTAACACTTTGCTATATCTTTCATGTTTTCATTGTGAAATTAAATAAATTAACAGCAAATAATGTTTTTCCACCTTTACTAAGGGTGCCGAAAATTCTCCATCTGTTTCTTGAATCAAAGTCTTGGCACTTGATTGATGTCCGTATCGGTGGATATTGTCTCTTGAAGATTACTTTTTTTTTTTTTTTCACATTGGTGTAGAATTCCAGCCAGGGGTGCCATGGAAAGGAATCCAGAGTGTTGATCCCGAGTCGGACCCCTACATGACCCCTGGGAGTATGCTGAGTTCGTCTGCAGTGTCGAGCCTCAGTGATACTGAGCACCAGTTGCTAAGAGATAACACAGGTACCTACAATCACACCAGTACAGATCAGAGCTGTTCTTCCAAAGAAAAATTTATATTTAAGGTAAAATTTTTATTATAAATTTTTTTTTTAACCCTTGCTTCAGAATCAAACCCCTCCCTAAACACCTTGCTGCCTTCACCTGGTGCCTGGCCCTATAGTGCCTCAGACAGCCCCCTCAACAATGCACACAATTCAGGTAACAATAAAAAAAAAAAAAAGTGATCATTAAAATATTTCTTTCTCTCTCTAAACCTCCACCCTAAGACGAATAGTTCGCCCTATAGTTTATTCATTTACATTTTTGTCCCAACAGCTAAGTACACTGAGTACAAGCCAAGCTGGCCTCCTGAGCCCATTGGACACAACAAGCCTTGGAAGACCAATCGAAATCCATCTCAGCTACCACGCCCACCTCCTGGACTGACCAATCAGAAACAGTCCTCTGTGTCCCCGTGGGCCGGAGGAGCACCACGATTGGGGAGGGGTTGGGGTGGATCTGGAGGAAGCCAAGAAAGCAGATACGGATCTGGTACTGTCATGATTTCAGTTACAGTCAGTTACAGCAACAACAACAAAAAAAAAAAGGAAAAATCTTATCTCAGGATGTATTTAGGTTGTGTGTTTTTATGTGATTACATTTTTTCTAATCATGTTGCATGTTTTATAGAACTTGATTATGATGGTGATGGGTGTTGTGTCTGTGTTTATTAAATAGGCTCAGCATGGAGTGATGGAGGAGCCTTAAGGGGGAGTTGTTGGCTGTTGCTCAGTAATCTTACTCCTCAGGTATATTAATGAGAATGGGGAGATATTGGATAGCGAAGTTAGCCTTCACAATGCTGCCTTACAGATGGCAAACATGTTGAATCAACGTACAACGTACTGACCTTTTTGATTAAAATTTTCTTCTCATGTTTAGATTGATGGTTCCACCCTGCGCACTATCTGTATGCAGCATGGTCCTCTGTTGACCTTTCACCTTGGTCTAACCCAGGGCAGTGCTCTGATTCGCTACAGTACTCGCCAAGAAGCAGCCAAAGCTCAGAGTGCACTGCACATGTTAGTATATATTTATATATATTTTGTGCTTATTCTACATTTAACCATATGACTTTATTCCTTCTCAAACATTTTACGTTTTGCTATTTTGTCAGGTGTGTTCTGGGCAACACCACAATCCTGGCAGAGTTTGTAAGCGAGGATGAGGTTGCTCGCTATTTTGCACATTCCCAGGGTGGAAGCACCAGTGGAGGCGGGCCACCAGGACCAGCAGGGTCGTCCAGCGTAGGTGCAGTGGGCACAGTGGGTACTGGTAGCTCCGGAGAAAGGGAGCGTGTAGGAGGAGGAAGCTCTACCACAGGAGGTGGTGGCAATGGGGGCGGAGTCGTGCCTGCAGGCTCTAGTTGGCAGAGTTTGGATGGTACGGGTGGCTCCCCAGACCCAGTCTCTGTCCAGGCACCAGGCCTGAACATCTTTGCTCAATGGAGCAATGGTGCGGGGGGAGGTGGAGCAAGCACCACCGCGGCAGGTGTGGAGCCGGCCAGGCAAGGGCTATGGGCTGCAATGCCAGCTGGGTATCCGAGCAGCAGCCTGTGGGGAACATCAGCGCTGGAGGATCGGCACCAGATGAGCAGCCCTGCAGCACTTCTACCTGGAGACCTGCTAGGTGGAGGCTCTGACTCCCTCTGACTGACACATTTACACACATAATTATACACACATGCTGGCAGCACACACGTCATTATGACACGAGTATACTGAAAAGCACCCAAAAGTACATCCACAAATTATTAAATCCAGGCGTGAAAAAAAGCACTCTCAAACACAGGAATCTGGAGAATTTACATGTTTATAGACGTAAAATAATTAGTCAATGTGTTTGCCAGCAGAAATATATAGACAAACAAGCACTCAGTCATATGGTACAGATCCACACTTAAATGTGCTCCAGTGCTGAGAACCCTGAATTATTACCAATACCGACTTGCATTATAACATAAGAGAGAACACTGGTTACAGATGTATACACACTGTTAAACACATGAGTTTCACAAAGACCGTGCTCTATACCCTGCTCTCCATAATCCAATCTCCATTCTAAAATCTCAGGAGCGTGAAGATGCAGAGTGTGGGGCACGGCCGCTTTTTTGTAAGTATTGCAGTGCAAAATTGCTGACTGACCTACACAGACGCACATGCCTACACATCCCTCATACACCTTTTATCCTTAAATGAAGACTTTTACAGCAAGACTTGAACTGATCAAAAAGATGGACAAAAGGACTTAAACTCAACTGGATGAGTTCTAAATCTTGAGTTTATATAAGATCACACTCGCATACTGAGGCAGCATCACTCAGGCATGCACTGTAATAAAAAAAAGAAAGAAAAAAAACGGACAAATATATATGCATCATACAATGTTCTATGTGATGTTGAGCACTTGACATAGAGGACAATTCAAAAATGTTACAGCTTCTATTTACTGGCAATGTCAAACACACTTACCCAGCCATGCAGTTCTGATGTCTGACTGTATCTCGTCTTTGTTTTAAATGTGGAAAAGTGGAATCCAGAGATGTCTCTCTCTTCCTTAATATGCTGACCTCGTTTTTTTTTTCTTTTTTTTCTTTTTTTTTTTCTTACTCAAACAAGTTTGTTGTTCTGATGACTATGATCACTCTGATGTTAATTAGCTGTATAACGTGCCCTCTCGGCCTGTGTGCATGAGAGAAGTCCTTAATGGAGAAGGTGACATGGAGCATTAGTATGACATCACTGAATGTGTGTCATTAAGAGATTAAGAAGCGTGGTGTGTATTTGCTAATATATATGCTGGTTAGGGAGGCGAATAAATGTGTGACAGCTTATTTCAGGTCTGTGTGCTGGATAAGTGTATGCAGATATGTCTGTATGCGTGAGTGTAGACAGCAAGTTCAAAAACATTGGCACTAATGAATATTTTTTAAGTTGTGGTTTTAGCAGCCTTTTTTGTTTTATATATTGTCTGAATTGCAATAATATTAAAGAAAGAAAGCTTTTTTTTTTTTTTTTTTTTCTTAAAGAAGAAACAACCAACTGAAGGCATTCGTACAGAGACATGCCAAACCTATTGTACCAAGCTGAGCTGGATGGATGTTTTAGGAACACTTAAAAGTTACCTATTGTTTATTTTTGTGTTGTGTACCATTTTAAATTAAGGCAGGCTTTATCACTCCTGTTCAGGTTGTTTGTTTTCCGATTTTACAAAGAAAAGGAAGTTAATTTAAAAAGAACAAGTCAATTAATAAAGGTTGAACTGAAAGCTTCTGGTCTTGTCTGCAATTATAAATGTTTTCTTCCTTTTGTTTGTTGTTTAACAGCGGTTGGAATCCAGTAGATGGGTTACATTACCGCCGACTGTAGGTCTCAATCTTCATCTTCCCGGCCTCTTAATGCCGATTTTCCAGACCAACCTTCCTTAAAACATCTAATGTATCCTTCGCTGATCTTGTCTTGACTTGTTCTGTCTTTTTAACTGTCAGCATCCACACTTTCTGCACGACATATTTCCCCTCAGTACGACTCAGCAATTTGTTAAAATATTTGTGTATATATGTATATTGCGATGCAGTTGTAGCTACGAATTACAATATACGTACACTGTAATTCATCCTTACGCTGCATCACGATATAGGTGTGTATATTGTGATGCGGTCGTAGGCACAAATGCACAGTTCGACCAGTGCTGATAATCATTACCATAACATCCCCTTGAATGTGGCATTGCTTTTCTGCAATCAACAGAGGGTCCTTGCAAGTCCTACAATGTTCAACACATATCCTTCCATGAATGGACAAGCTAGAGTTGACCTGGCGACTGGCGGTTAGTGTGTTTAACAGGGGTAAAAGTAATTTTTAATTATTACCAGTACTATGTAGCCAGAAGATATGGAGAATAAACCATGGAACCTCCAGTCCATTAAACCTCGTAAGTTTTTCTTTATATTTCCACTTATTCCACTTTTAAATATCTGCTAAATTTTGGGTTGCTGGGTTGAATCCATAATTGTTTCAAATGGAATGGTAGTATGTTATATAGGGTGTACAATTTGTACCTGTTTCATACACCAAATAGTGCCCTTAATTAGGGATTAGGGATTTGGGATTCTTGTGTTAGAAGCTAATTAGCGTTGTAACTTGTGTAAGCTGTGTACAAAACAACACGCAGTTTAGAAGCACTAAGGATAAAGTATATTGTTTAAGATGCCAATGTTATCAGATGTGTTTTCTTGCTGAAAGTCCTTCTTTTTTTACAGCTGCTTTGACTTTAGACTTGATAAAACAGTCGACCATCACCAAAAGATGACATGGCATCCCAAATCATCACAGAATGTGGAAACTTCACATTGCACTTTAAGCAACTTGGATTCTGTGCCTCTCCACACTTATGTTCTTATATGGGAGTAGCCTGATACTAGAAGTGCAACAGTCATAGCCATTTCCTGAAGGCGTCTGTGCATGGTGGCTCTTGATGCACTGCTCTTGACTCCACTCCTTGTGAACCTTTCCCAAGTTTTTGAATTGGCTTTGTTTTACAATTATATTCCAGTAAGCTTGTGAAAGGATCATGGGCAGCCAAGTCTCTTCTATGCCTATGGGGACCACTGAAAAGGCAGTATACTACAATTTGCTGAGAAACTTTTACATTTGTCAGACACCCTTATCTACAGTGACTTACATTTTTATCTCATTATACATCTGAGCAGTGGCAACTTGACAGGGCTTTAACCTGTGACCTTCCAATGAGTAGTCCAACACTTAAAAAAGGTCAATGCTGAAAGAAAGGCCACAATAGAAAGGTATTAGAATACTAGTGTATCACAGCCTGCCATGTATGGGACCATGTATATTGGCCTCCAAATTCCTCAGATATCAGTCTGATTAAACATCCATGGAATATATAAAGACTAAGTCCGATCCATGGAGGCCCCACTCTACAACCCACAGCAGTCCTGCTGCTAATGTCCCAGTGCCAGACCCCACAGCACACCACCAGCGGTCCTGTCGGCACTAGAGGAACCCTACACAATACTGGGCATAATGTTTGCATTTTATTGTTATGGATGGTTTTTGTGGTTGAAGGGTGTTCAAGTCAAACAGGATAACAGAACACAGTTATGAAAGTAAGAACTGCCTTTATTGCTCTGTATAATCCCCTACTGCAGTAAGGCACTTATCACAGCATTTCACTAGTGCTTGGATACCATCAAAGTTTTCTCAGTACGCCAGAGATCGCACTGCTACATCATCATCACTGCTGAAACACTGGCCTCCAAGGAACTCCTTGAAGAGCCTTTTCCTTTAAAAAAAAAATGCCATCTGCTGCTGTTGGTCCACTGTGTTTTTTGAAGTTGAAAGTCAATGCAGCTGTCTCTGAGGAGATTTTACAGCACTTCATAATTTTGACTGCTGACAAGCTTTATGGAAATGCCAACTTTCTTTTTCTAACAGGACTTAGCACCTGCCCACAGTGCTACAACTACTATTAACTGGTTCGCTGACCATGATATTATTGAGTTTAACTGGCTAGCCAATTTACCTGACCTCAACACCAGAGAACCTTTAGGTTATTTTCAAGATGAGGATTAGAAATGACTGACCAAACAATAAAGATGAGCTGAAGGCTGCTATTGTATTATGGATGATTAAAAAATACATTGCAGTTATTTTGATATAATTTAAACTGCAATATTTAACTATTACATTTACTCTTTTGTATTCAAATGTATTTATCAAGGCTAACACCAAATAACTGTATAAATGATCTCATTAAGTAGATGTTTAAGCTCAAAATGATTTTAGATTGTAAAAGCAAAATTCTTAAATTATTGACTCTATATAAATTCCCCACTATGCATATATTACCATATTTATTTATTTATTTCTACATTGTAAAGGAATGCTGAAGTCGTCCAAAATATGTAGAAATCTCCTTTGAACAGTTGATATTGAGATGTGTCTGATACTTATGTTCTGTAAAGCCTTCATAACGGCCCTATTCTGAGGTGCTGGTAATTGGTGATTTTTGAGGCTGGTAAATGAACTTCTCCTCTGCAGCAGAGGTAAGTTTGGTCTTGCTTTTCTGGGTTGGCCTTCATGACAGCCAGTTTCATGGTGCTTCATAAGTTTTGACAGAGCAGCTGACCTTCATAACAACTGCCTGTTGTTTTTACTTGTTACTTATCAAAATTCCATGTTACATGTATATTTTTTATTATTGTTGGTACTGTTCTAGAATGATGAAAATATGAAAATAAATCCAAACTTGTTACCAAAGGTTTGACTGGTATTGTGTTTGTGTGCATATATATATATATATATATAGGCAATTGTTTTGGAAGTCTGTATTATGCAAAGTTACCTGGTTACGTAATTTTTATATTAGTGGTTAGTTAAAGGTAAGAATATATATATATAAATATACATATTCCCAGGCCTCTCCAGTACCGAGTGTTTCCATCGTGCGGCCCCTTGAAGTGATCCGGGTCCTTCCGGTAGTTTATGAATGACATCATTTTCTGTCACAAGTGCGCTGCGATACAAACAAGGGGAGGGTGGTAGCTTTGCTAACGCAAGTAGGTCAGCGCGAGCGCTAGAAATCGAGGATTTGGGAATTCCTACTGAAAGAGCAGGATCGTTTTCTACTCTGCGTCTGGAATGAGACTCGTGAAACGGCTCGTGCTGCCTTCGCTGTCCAGGGTCCTGCCTCGCGAAGCCGTCCGCCTGCGCCGCTTTGTCCTCGCCCTCGGATCAGGTAGGGTGGGACTCATATAAGGTCAAAGCGGGACGTATGTGCGTGTACGTGTGTGTAGCATGACGGGGTTTTTTTTTGGTGTGCTTTTGCTTGCGGATGGATGGAAGCCGCGTCCACTGCGCGCTATGCGGTTGCTCCGGAGTCATGATCTCTACAGGGTGCGGCTGCAACCAAATCCTGCGCGAGCCGTCGTCTTCCTCTCCACCGTGGCCTGCTGATCTTTCTCGATTTGTGAAAGCATGCCAGCGATGGGCAAACCTAGTTTTTCAGTCGGAACCTCCGTTTTCACGGCCTCGAGCTTACCAAATTATCTTGGTAACCAACTGCATATGCGTATAATAGCATTGCTGGTATTGCCTACACTTGATCAGATGATTCTCACTGCAAGTAGTTCAGCACTAGCCTGCTATCGATCCTGACCATAAATCAAAGTCAGGTCTGCTTTACTGTACTGGAGAGCTCCCAGTGCATGTCAGCAATTCATGCGTTTTCTCTGAAAGATTACAGAAGAGGTTTATGTCAGTTGGCACAGCTAGTGGCTTGTGTACAGAATGATGTACTATTACCATGTACCATTCTGTTTTGTAATCCGGCTCCGCATGCTGTAGTCTCTGGTAGCTTCCTAATAAATCTTTCCAAAGGATGTGACAATTTCCCCAGTGTGGCACTAATTTTTTGCTCATTCCCAGACAACTTTTAGAACAAAGTCATGGAGCTACGTGTTGGAAACAAGTACCGCCTTGGGCGGAAGATCGGAAGTGGCTCTTTTGGGGACATCTATCTTGGTTAGTAGCTCCTTTGAACGCGTTTGAAAGCAGACCACACAAATGCCTGCTCTTCTCCTTAACTGAATTTGTCTATAACTCAGTTTGCCTCATCACTGTTTGCAGGTGCCAATATTACTTCAGGAGAAGAGGTTGCCATCAAACTAGAAAGTGTGAAGACTAAGCATCCCCAGCTTCATATAGAGAGCAAATTCTACAAGATGATGCAGGGAGGAGGTGAAGCTGGAACAGACCTTTTATAAAGATATATCCAAATGAATAACATAAAAGATCCGTTAATCTATGTTTGTCTTTTTACCTGTGTGTGTAGTTGGAATTCCGTCGATCAAGTGGTGTGGTGCCGAGGGTGACTACAATGTGATGGTGATGGAACTCCTGGGCCCAAGTCTGGAAGACCTGTTCAACTTCTGCTCAAGGAAATTTAGCCTTAAGACTGTGCTGTTACTTGCCGACCAGATGGTAATGGGATGGATGCAATCTATGCTCAGAACATGAGTTTACATGAAAAATCTCGCTTTTGAACACTGTTCTTCTGTTAATTTCCTGTTTATATATATATTGGTCTTCACTTCTTCCCTGCAGATCAGCCGCATTGAGTACATCCACTCAAAGAACTTCATTCACAGAGACATCAAACCTGACAACTTCTTGATGGGGCTTGGCAAGAAGGGCAACCTTGTGTACATCATTGATTTTGGTTTGGCCAAGAAGTACCGTGATGCTCGTACGCATCAGCACATTCCTTACCGGGAGAATAAAAACCTGACTGGCACTGCCCGCTATGCCTCCATTAACACACATCTGGGTATTGGTAAGAGGGGAATAGGGTGTTAGATACAACACTGCAGACATGGGTTGTTGCTTAGGGCTTTTGTGTACATGTCTTATCTGTTCCCATAGAGCAGTCTCGGCGGGATGACCTGGAGTCTCTTGGCTATGTGCTCATGTACTTTAATTTGGGCTCACTGCCTTGGCAGGGTCTTAAAGCTGCCACGAAACGACAGAAATATGAACGGATTAGTGAGAAGAAGATGTCAACTCCTATTGAAGTGCTTTGTGAGGGCTATCCATGTGAGTAGAGGAACAGCAACTGAATTATACATGATTTCCTCCTACTGACAATTCATTTACTTTCTTTGTCTTTCCTTGTATGAGTTCATGAGGATCCATCCTCCCTGTTACTGTTGATCTTCTAACAGCCATTGCTCTTTTCCTTTAACTCTGTCTGCAGCTGAATTCTCCACATACATGAACTTCTGCCGCTCACTGCGATTTGATGACAAACCTGATTACTCCTATCTGAGACAACTGTTCAGAAATCTGTTCCACAGACAGGGTTTCTCTTACGACTATGTGTTTGACTGGAACATGTTGAAATTTGTATGTTTTTCTTCTTGCCCACTGTTTTAGAAATTATTTTTACCCTAGGCATTTGTTGTTGATTCCCCTACTTTTGCCTGTGACTGCAACAGGGATCCAGTAGGACAGCAGATGAGAAAGAGAAGGAGCAAAGAGGAGGAGAGGGAGAAGAGAGAGACGAGAGGCCCAGTGGGGGTCCTCAGGGCTCTGCAGCACGTGCACTGCCCTCTGGCCCGAACCTTCCAGCTCCTAACAGAGTCCGCAACGGTCCAGACCCAGCTGGCTCTGCACCTGCTCCACGGGTTCCACAGTCTGGTGAGCTGTGACATTAGCTGAAACCATTTTTGAAAGGAGTTTCTATAGAGTAGATTGTCTTAGAGGGTAGGTGTCATCTATACAGTAATGTGTGACATGTTTTTCTCAGGGAATGCATCTCCCAGAGCAGGGCGAGGAGCTGAGCGAGAGAGGAGAGTGTGCCTGCGTCTCCATCGGGGGGCTCCTGCCAACGCATCTCCTGATCTCCCACTGCGCCATGATCAGATTCGCATTACCCCCCCACAGGTACGCACACCTGGGCTGCTGTATTTGTATTTGCCTTGCTGTGCTCATCTTAGCTTTTTGAATTATTTATTTTTAAATATAGTTTCCTTTTCTTTTAACATCTCTCATATTTTGCATTATTTTGTTTCACCCTCAGGTCAGTGTGCCATTTGAGCACATGGGAAAATGAGCTTGGCAACTTCTGTTATTTATTCTTTTTCAGGAGGTAAGTCTTTTTTTTTTTATTGCAGTTGCATTTCCCATGAGAGTAGAGTTTTCAGTTTACTTAAAATGTACTGTTATCTCTTTAATTCAATAGGATTTCAACAAACAACTCCCCTAAGGCCTTTGTATTCATCTTTCTATATAAATCAGTTGTGCGGAGAAACAGAAGTAGGGGAGAATGTCAGTAAACATCGTGCTGCATTGGACAAAGGGGTCACAACATGACTCCTCTGAAGTGCTGAAGTTTTCTGGGTATTTAGACGACAAGGCACAATTAATGAAGAGGTGTGATTCAACTATGGACATTTGGATCATACGTTTCAGACGGAATTAACGGAATTAAGGACTTTTTGCCCACAACATGACTGTTGTTCCTGTTGGTCCGACATACAGATATTGGGAAACATGGAATAACTTCTTAGATTGTAATGTAAAAATTGATTGTTTATTAAGTGTGAGTCCAAATAAATGTATCGCTTGCACACTCACTTTAAATGCAAAACAAAGGTATTATATGTTGTCATACATGCTGATGTAGTTGGTATAGTGAAAAACATTATTTTTATGTTTGAACATATATCAGCATTGATATCAAATTTAAATGTTTTTGCTAAATTAGATAAAAATTGGACTAATTGCAAAATAAGACACTAAAGAAAAGTTCTGTAACACAATAGCATGGACAACACTGAAATTTAACAAAGATGTGATCCTGACCAGAAGTTTGTTAGCCAACCTAAAAACTTAAATGACAGCTCAAGCATTCCTGCTGGCCTATGTATATGTCAAATCCATAGAATCCCATGCCATATATTACAAGATTTAATCTAGAGAATTCTGTAATGGCATGTTTAGCCATGGTACCCTGATTTATAAATAAACGAATATGTCCAATAATGTCACAGACTATGTGAATGTGAGTGGCTCAAAAAACAAAACAAAAAAAAAAACATTGGTGTGTGTGTGTGTGTATTACCATTTAGAAGTTTTCTAATTCCTTGGTCTTTCCTGATTTTTATTTTTCACATCTCTACAGTGTTAAAGTCATCCAAAATGTGCAATAATCTCAGTTGAATGGTTAATAATGAACAGTGAGATATTGAGATGTATCTGCTACTGTACTTATGCTCTGTACAGCCTTCATAATCGCTCTAATCTGAGGTGCTGTTAATTGGTAATTTTTGACTTTGACATACAGAGTCAGCCAAAAAAAAGTGCATACACACTTCAGAAAAAGAAAAATAGTATGATGTATATTATCTTAATATATTAATAATATTATCATATTGTAATAATATCATATTTATATGTTTATATTATTATCATATTTATCAATATGTAACCTATAGCAATAGCTTTAGTATTAAAATATTTATACAAGTTTTTCTTTTCCTGAATGTATACATTTTATTTGAATGACTGGTATGGATGGCGGCATAGTGGCATAGTGATTAGCACTGTGGTCTGAGGGTTTGATTCCCACCTTAGGTCTGTGTGTAGGTCTCCCTGTGCTTGGTGGGTTTTCTCCGGATACTCCAGTTTTCTCCCACAATCCAAAGATCTGTAGATAAATATTTTAATACTACATCCATTGCTATAGGTTATATATTGATAAATATGGTAATAATATAAACATATAAATATAAATATGTTATTATTACAATTTTATATAGGGTCTATCTCAAGCGACGTACGTGCAATCTGGGAACGCCTGCGCCACAATTACTACTTTTATCTTGAAGAGTGGACATGAGTTCAGCCATTTTTGAAACGTACAGAAGGCATTTAGTGTTGCCAGATTTGACGGTATTTTCTCTGTTGTTGCTTTTGTTTGGATTGTGACTGCGAAAATGTGCACGTACAGAACACAATCTGCTCCAATTTAAACAAATTAAGGAAAAACAATTATTTTGGTGTTTTTCATATGTATTAATCGTTGTCATCTTTACATTTCATGTGAAATATATGGGTGTTCTTTGGGGGTGGGTTGAGAATTGACGACACAGTAAAAACCAACCCAATCTGGCAACCCTTGAGAGTTGACTCGTTGGCTCTTCGGCTTCAGAGCACTGCCACTGCAGCTCTTTACCTCCGTTTAGCGGTGTTCATCCTCACCACAGCGCCTGCTCTTCAAGCTCTTACCCTGCACCTGGAGAATACTAATTGTGCCATTTAGTTTAACAGTGGTGTGTCGTGGTGTTTTTTTATAGCGCTTTGGAAGAGTCGGGTGGCGAGTTAGTTAGTGTAACAAGTCAGTTGTTTAGTTAGTGAGCCGAGTTCTGTCTCAGTGTCAGTGGGAAGATAAACATGGATGACGGGCCACGGTGATGCCTTCCAGGAGTTTAGGCCCTGACTGATCTGCTGCTTCTTTCTTTTCAAACAGCATTCATGCATTTGGTAAGTGTGATAAATCTAATACGATGTTTTACTGGTGTTGAGTCAGCTTTCGCGTTTCCTAACAGAGACCAAGCTGAGCTTCGTGTGACCTGTAAAACTCCTGTAGTACTGCTGTCTGTCTTTCATCATTATTAGTAATTGTTCAGGTTATCAGGTTATAAACGATATATTTATGTTAACATATAGAGGACAACGTTCAAGTTCGTGAATGTTGACTCTGACTGAAGAGGATTTATGGCTTTTACTGAATAATAAAACAAGTTGTTTGTTAGGAAATGTTTTCGTTAAATTTAAACGCTCAGTCCAAGTTCGCGACTGTGTGTTAAAGACTCCCCTTTATCAGTGAACACCTGACCTGTGTTTGTTAACCGACTGTTGATTTTGATGCCCTTATTGTTTGCATTAGAGCTCTGTCTTTCTGTCAGTTACTTTGCGTCACTTAACTGCGCTCGGACGTGTCGCTCTAAATAGCGCGCGCGTGACGCTCAGTAGTGAAGCGCTGAGATTTGCGTGGTTACGTATTCAAAAAAAATCGAAAGGTTGCTAAGTGACGCAGAACGAGCTCATGCCCACGATAGTCCTATTTTCAATCCCCCGCCCACTTCCGGTCACCAGTCCAGGCAGTCAGATCTGTTTAAACCTACCCTTTTCGTCCAGCATGTGACATGTTTTTTTTTCTTTCTTTCCCTGGCTCCTTACATTCTACTATACAGATGGTCTACCCAGAGCTCATTTGTACAGAGCTTGCTTTACAACACAATATTTATCTTGTACTATCTATTCAAAATAGGATGCTTGCCTACAGGAAGCACTTATCACACCCCACACTGCACCACATTCCCTCAGATCCTCCAGCACTGCTCGACTGACCCCACCATCTCTAAGGATCTAGAAAGACCTGTATCAAGTTTTGTGTTCTTGCAACTAGGTGGTGGACTAAACTTCCTCTAAATGTCCGTACAGCCGAGTCACTGGCAATCTTTAATTCGACGACTAAAGACTAATTTTTTTTATTAGATATTTGAGTTACCCCACCCCCCTTGTATAAGTAACTTAGTGTAAGAATATAACCAATGTATCCAAACTTCAAAGCACTTTAATAAGTAGCTCTGCAACTGTAAATGTACTGTAATAGCCCATCAGCACCTCCTTGGCTTAATCGAAAAAAACTGAACATAATACAGCTCAATGTATTCATTCCTCTTAAGTAACCTCCTTGTCACGGTCAGCCTATCCCAGGAACGCTGGGTGCAAGTATGGGACTACAACAAATTGCAGGAACCACAGCATACACTCTCATTCACAGAACATAGATAAACAACACACAGGAGAAGATGCACAGTTGTGTACCTGTCTTACCAGGAACCTTGAAGCTGTGAGGTGTCAGCATCACACCCCTGCATCACTGTGACTCTCTGGTTAAATACTGTTCTACCTTTTTGTATCTGTATAACTACGAAAATGAATCTTTAGCCTCATTGTAAAACATCACATGTACAAATCGGTGTATATATAAAACCATAAATCCATAAATCATTTAAAGGGCCATAGAAGAAACTACGAAAGGTTAGCATCTAAAACTGAATAAGATGTTAAAGTATTTTGTATGTTTATAGTTGCAATCTAAACCAATCAGCTACAACATTAAAACCACTGATGGCTGAAGTGAATAATATTGGTTATCCAGTTACAGTGGTTCATGAGTTGGAAGTAGGAACAGTGGGCAAGCCCAAGGATCTGAACAACCTGAACAAGGTCTTTTGGTCAGAGTGCCCATGCTGATCTGTGTCCACTGCTGAAAGTGAATAAAGTGGGCATATCACGAACAAAACTGGACTGTGGAGCAGTGTAAGAGGCTGACCTGGTTTGATGAATCATGTTTTCTTTGTATACAGTATCATGTGGATAGCCAGGTGTGTTGTGTCAATTACCTAGGGGAAGAGATGGCACTACAGGAAGCAGACAAACTGGCGGAGGCAGTGTGATGCTTTGGGCAACGTTCTGCTCGGAAACCATGGATCCTAACTTTCATGTGGATGTTACTCTGAAACTTACCTACACATTGTTGCAAGTTGAGTTAGACCACTTCAATGCAACATTATTTATTAATGGTGTTTTTCAACAGGATAACGTCCCCTTTTACTTGATTAGAGTAACTTCAAATTCAAGGTGTTGACTCACTGTCCAAATGCCCTGGGTTTGAATCTGATCAAGCGTCTGTGGAATGTGCTGAACAAACAAGTTCCATCCATGGAAGTCCAAACTTACAAATGCTAATGTCTTAGTGCCAGAACACCTTCAGAGGACTGGCACAATAGTAGCCAGGTGGTTTTAACATTATGGCTGACTGATGTATATTGTAAGATGTTGTAGGGCTTTGGAAGGTGATCTTAAAAGAGCTTTGTTACCTGAGTCACCTGCCTGAGGGACGCGTTTCAGATTGACTGTAAAGTGGATGAGGGTGTGGGACTTCTGTAAGTTCTTTTGTTATCCTGAATCCTTTCTCGAACCTCCTGGCTTGGAGTGAGCAATAAATCTGTCAGTGTATTTATATAAACTGATCTAAAAGGAATTGGTATAAAACAATTTGCTAATAGTCTTTTGTGAAAGACTAATGATCTGTATGTGAAAATGGTTCTTCCTGATTCCTTTTCAGAGCCCCAGGCTCTGGAGACGTGACGTGCCTTTGTCAGAGCAGTTTGGCGAGGCTTCAGTAGCTGCAATGGTTCCAAGATCTCCAGCAACAGTGTCCCCTACTGGGCCCAACATCTCATGGCTCCCTGATGCTCCACTCCGCACTGCCGACCAGCCAATTTTCCTCATGACCACCACAGCTCAGGCTGTGTCTGGCTTCTTTGTGTGGACAGCATTATTGTTTACCTGCCACCAGGTACAAACCTGCATCACTGCTTAAATAAAAAAAAAGGATAGCCTATTTCATTAAAGACATAGAAAAGTGTGAATGACAAAATATGATCAGGGTCTTTTCATTGTAATCAGGAAGCTTGATTCCCAGCTGAGTGTCTAAGGGCATTTCACATCAGGGCCCCAGGATCAGGAAAACACTTGACCCCAAAGTCTGGTTTATTTTGATCAGTGAGAACACAGTCGTTCCTCGCTCGGGCACCTTGTCAAGTCCACTGGAAAAGGTGGTCTCAAGAACAATACAGCGTTCTTGGGCACAGATCGAATCGAACAAGGAAGCTGATCGTACCTGAGAATGGAAGCTTAGATGCGACGTTATCAGTGCTGATGGTCTCCTCTGAAATCTCTGTGTGTGCGTAGCACGCGCCAATCTCATCCCCTATTCCACACAGCCATAGCTGATAAAGTAGGGAGGCACATGAGAGCGTAGTGTGAAGGTTAACTTGTTTGTTCTATTCTTCTCTTGTGTTTAATGGTAGCTCAAAAAATAAGTAGGTGCATACTGCCACCTGCTGTATCGAAGAGTGTAAATATGCAAGTATACCTGAGAACGGAGCACAAAAATAATGTCAACGCTGGCCAGTGGTGGAGTGAGGAGGGGAGAGGGGTGGCAATCATTCCTGGGCACGATACAGACCAATTGTGCCTAATTATATGAAAACGCCCTAAGCTTCCCTCATTACCATTACATAAAACTGCTAATAACAGAAGAAATCAAGTATTGTTCAAAATAAATAACCATCTGTATTTAAGCTGTGTTGAGAAATGTGCAGCTCCTGAAAACAGCTAGTCATAACGTCTATAGCTTTAAATGTACTTGTCTCTTTAAAATCAGTCTGATTTGGATTACTGTACTGTTTTTTTTTTTTTTTTGTTTTTTTTGTTTTTTCTTTGTTTATTTGTTTCCCCCCCCTCCCCACCTTTCAGATCTACATGCACTTACGCTATTACAGTTCGCCGAACGAGCAGAGACACATAGTGCGCATCCTCTTCATCGTTCCCATCTATGCTTTTGACTCATGGCTCAGCCTTCTCTTCTTCACCAACGATCAGTACTACGTCTATTTCGACACCGTGAGAGACTGCTATGAAGGTAACGTCGCCTCGTGCTAACCGCAATGTAAATGGCAACAAGCTTCAAAGTCCACAGTGCGCATGGATTTCCACAGCTATGTCTCTGAGGCCCTCGTATTTGTTCTCAGTCTCGGTGCACTCATCTCTAGGGATTACTTTGAGAGTGCTGCTTGTTGCATGGCAACAGTGTTGCTCTAGCTTTTATTAAGAAGCGACAGAAAAATGCAGCTTAGGGATAAACGAGGGAATTTGACCTATGATCAGCATCAATCTGCGTCTTTATTAGTAAATGGGCCAGTAAGTAGAAATTATAGACCCGTGATTTATGAGGCTTTGTCCTGGACTTGTCTCTGCCCTGTAGTATATATATTTTTTGCATTACCAGGTGACTCATCTGGTAATTAACAACCCCTTCCAGTGTTGGATCAGGTGTGCAACAGCAAGAAAAACACTACGCAGGGCTGGACTAGTCTAAGAGCATAACTCAGAAGCACTTGTATAAGCATTAAAATCATGATCAAACTCCAAAAACATTATTAAATGTTTCTGCTGTCTTGAGTATGATATAAAATTTGTTATATTAGGCCAAAATTTTAAATGTACATTACATTTTTGTATTAAATTATTTGCTCAGAGAGAAAAAAACCAAAGTCTCTATCCAGTCAGGACAAGGCAGTATTTCTGTTACTTGTTAATTCAGAAAGCTTTTCTCTCATAGTAGGGCTGAACGATTTTATAAAAAAATCACATTGGGATTATTATTTAATCTGCAATATTTAGCGATTAATATACCATTTTGTTTAAAAGTATTTATCTAGGCCAAAAGCAAATAATTGGACAAATGATCTTATTAAGAGGATGTTTACCAATATTTTTTTATCTTAAAATTATTTCTAAGAAATTCAATATCTTAATTAACAAACTATAAACAAATTCCTGAGTATCCATATACTAACTCGTAGACTAACATTTAGTCAACGTCAAATTTATTTTTAAAGCACATTTGACACAATAAAGTAAACAAATACAACCATAAATAAAAACAGGAAAAAGAGTATGTTTAGTTGTTCTGGTCCAGGCATGTGTTCTATAGTAAAGGAAAGGGTGGTTATTTGCTGTCCATAATATCTTTTAACTGGTTTAGGAATTGTGTATGAGAGACAAAATTAATAACAAATGCTTGAAGTAAGCCCTAACATCACTAATCCTGGTCACATCTGCTTTCCCTCTGATGGTTAAGAGAATCACGTATTGTATTAGCAGAGCAGAAGGCTAGCTACTGTAAGGGTGAGTACAGGCTGGGTGTAACTGCAAAGGTGATGTCTGCATCAACAAGCCTTTCAGCTGTTCCGTACTGCAGCTTCACCAGACAGCCACACCGAACAGCTTTGTTCCTGCAGCGTTCCTGCTATATATAGAGCAACACTCACCCCCCACCCACACACATGCTCACCAACTGCTCGACAGACCATGAGATATGGACATATTAAACCCACGAGGAGGGTGTGATGAGTACCACAGTAGTCCACTGCATGGACTTCCCATATGGCTTCCTGTCTTGTCCATTATTAGGCTTCGTACAGATGCTTCAGAGTAGATCACATTTAATTAGTGCTTTTTAATAAGCTGAATGCAACAAGCTCTAGAGTATTTGTTTCCCTGTAATTTCAGTTAACAAGCTTGTTAACTAGTTGCAAGTATTATAAAGTATTTAATACTCATAATTCTCATAATGTTTTCAAAAGTTTAATTAACATTTACATTTTCTTGTATGTCAGAGCAAATAGAAAAACAAGTATTTCATAATCTGGAAAACTGATACTAGTTTGGACAAGGGAGATGATTTGACTGGTTTATTTAGAAGCAGAAAGGATTCGTTTGTAAATAAGAAACAGAAGTAAGTTCAGAAAATTAATGAATAGTTAATGCAAAGAAAACGAGTCAAGTGCTATTCTAGACATTGTCTAAAGAGGCAGGTCTTTTAGTCTTTTATGGAAGGAAAGGAGACGTGGTTAGGATTGGAGGGTAAAGTTCATGCCACCAAGACACTTCTTCAGAGGGTGCTCATCTTACAAGCATGCTCAGATAACAGAGAAGGACATGCCAGAGGTTAAAGACTCAAGTTGTGTCACAGGTGTGCGCTCCTGAGTCAAGGTACATACAGTACACTATATTGTGTAGTGGCCGCTAAAGCTTAGTTAGCAGAGAATGTGTCTTAAACGAGGAAGCCTGGTTAAGGTTATGAACCCGTGAAGTATTCTGAATGTACAGGAGATGTAGCATTTGAAGGAACACCAGCAAGTAAAGCGTTAAAGCATTTAAGCCTGGAAATCACCAGAGTTCGTGTGAGACTCTGAACAGTTTCTGTGCTGTCGTGTTCTCCTAAAGCCATGAATGATGCATCTGCAGGCCCTGGCCTGTTATATCATCAGATGCAAAGAACACCTCATGTCAAATCATGCCAAGATTCTGAGAGGCCTGTTTACATTAAATGTTTTAAAAGTTGCATATAATTCCTTATGTATAAAGTCTGCAGACACAATTCAGATTGTTGGATGGATTGTACACAATAAAATCAACACGATGGATTGTGTTTTATGTAATGACAGTGTTTTTGGCTTTGTATATAGCATCTATCTGTTTGTCTATATGGTAGGGGGAGTTCAAGAAGGGCATCCAGAGTAAAACTTGTGCGAAATTGTTTTGAGCAGTTGAAAGATTAACAACAACATTTAGTACTTATAATTGCATATTGTAAATTCTATGTTTGATTTAGCATCATTATATCAACGTTTCTTTTTTTTGTATTGCTTTTGGTTCTTATCCAGCATTTGTGATCTATAACTTCCTGAGCCTTTGTTACGAGTACCTGGGAGGTGAGAGTGCCATCATGTCTGAAATCAGAGGGAAGCCCATAGAGTGAGTTCTGTATTTCTTCTGAGATTATTTCTCATTAACAAGTCCACAAGCTCAGGTGTTTTTTTGTTTTTTTTGGTGTGTGTGTTTCTCATATGTACCATATTTTTTTTATTTCTGTGTGAAGGTCCAGTTGTGTCTATGGGACTTGCTGCCTTTGGGGTAAAACCTATTCTATTGGCTTCCTCAGATTCTGTAAGCAGGTAGGGATAAATAATTTATTTCTCTTACAGTTCATTACCATTTTTGTTTAAATCTGAAATTACACTTCCAATCAACTCTACCTTTTTTGTTTCCTCTCCAGGCCACCCTTCAGTTCTGTGTAGTGAAGCCCCTGATGGCAGTCATCACAGTCATCCTGCAAGCCTTTGGAAAATATCGTGATGGAGATTTCAAGTATGTCTTCCTCTTTACAAATGGAATCTAAAACAGGGATTGAATGCTGTTTACTGTGTTATTAAGCTGCTTTTCGACACTGACCATTGTTAAAGGTGCTATATAAATAAAATTTAATTTAATTCATTCATTCATTTGTATAAAATTAGCTAAGTTTTTGTTTGTAGTTTTACTTTATTTGATCCCTGTTGCAATCAAAAATATGTGGCCATTTTTTTCAGATGTTTTAATTGTCTTAACATTATATTGAATGTATTAAGATTATTCAATTGACTATTTTTTATATATATAACATTATACAGACTACAGTACTGTGCAAAAGAAAACTTTTCTTCATATTTTGCTTCCAAAGAGCCAGACTTGTAGTCTTGAGGAATAGTTTTCCAGGCTTCCTGAAGGATTTTGTTGATACTCCCTGTATCTGACTAGGGTTCTAAGAAATGTTTTTACTTGTTAAGCCACATAGTGATCTATGATCATAAAATCTATTTAACGTAACGCATTAACCAATAAGAAACAAGTGCAGATGATGACAGATGAGCAAGCTGGTGATTAGTTTACTGGTGATGCTGAATGTTGAGTGGTTGGAACAGACAAGAAGGGAAATCAGGTTGCTGCTGAGGATGTTACATTAACAGCCAATTTTTTAAATTTTATTTTTAAGCACTTTGTAGCCTTTCATTGAAATGTTTGTCCAATTTCTTTAGTTTAATCTACATAATTTAATTATTATTATGAAATTAGAGGTTGCTCAAGACTAAAGTACTGTAGATTTGTAAAAAAATATTATTACTGTAAAATTACAGAATAATTATCATAATATCAATTCTGAACAAATTTACTGTTCTTTAACATATTAATAGTTATCACCATTATCATCTGTAATAATAAAAGTATTTGGTTGCCTGGTTATTTTTCCCCTGTAACAGTGTGGCCAGCGGGTATCTGTACATAACCATCATCTACAATGTCTCAGTCAGCCTGTCCCTCTACGCTCTCTTCCTCTTCTACTTTGCCACCCGAGACCTGCTCAGCCCCTACAGCCCTGTGCTCAAATTCTTCATGGTTAAATCAGTCATCTTTCTTTCCTTTTGGCAAGGTGAGCCACGTTTGTCCCATCTGATGTGTTTTCCCCCCTCGTTGAATACCAGCAGTAGTCGGAAACAGTAACAGCTGATGATTGTATGGAAAAAATCTATTTTCAGGTATGCTGCTGGCCATCCTCGAGAAATGTGGTGCGATTCCAAAGATTAGCTCTGCCGAGGTGTCCGTTGGTGAGGGCACGGTGGCAGCTGGCTATCAGAACTTCATTATCTGCATTGAGATGTTTTTTGCTGCTGTGGCCCTGCGCCATGCCTTCACATACAAAGTGTACATGGACAAGAGACTGGACTCACATGGTGAGGCACCTCACAGCATGCAGCTGATTATCGTTACATTTCTAAGCATGCTCTTTTGTCATAGTTGCTGGATTAGACAACTTTATAATTCTTTAGAAGGAAGTCTGGATTAAATGACTTATTCCTTTAACTTTCCTCCTGTCTCTTGTCTTGTCTTGTCCTCCCATTTTATGTTCCTCTCCCATGTTTACCATGCATTCATAAAAATGATTTTCACGCCTTTTTTGCTACCGCTCAAATATTGCTTCCTTGCCTGCTTGCCTCATCATCCCTACTTTCAAATCTCATGCTCCTTACATTTCCATATCCCCTTTGGTTCTCTCCTCAATCCCTCCTCCCTATCCTCATGCTGCATAAAGGGCCTCTTCCAACATATGGACAGTTCGGTAGGCCACACACTTGCTCTTTTCCCTTAAATGCCTTAAACATGATTGCTTTTAAATTTCTTAATATTACGTATAGACTTAATAAAAAAAAATTCTGCGCCTGCATTTTTAAAATGTATTTTTTTTTCTCTCTCTCTCTCTCTCTCCCCCTTCCGTCTGTTCCAGGCCGTTCAGCACCTATGAAAAGCATCTCTAGCAGTCTGAAGGAGACCATCAACCCTGGGGACATGGTCCAGGATGCTATTCATAACTTCTCTCCAGCTTATCAGCAGTACACTCAGCAGTCCACTCTGGAACAAGGGGTCAAAGCACCGCCCCTGTCACGTAGTCATAGCTCTATGAGCGCACAGGACACTGAGAAAACCCTCCTGCTCAGCTCTGATGATGAATTTTAGCCCCTGTGTAGGATCCCGCAATTATCCAAATATATGTAGAGCTACTCTTCTGTCTCTAGGATAGATTCTATGCTGCAGTGATGAACTGGTAGGCGAGCCGTTTATAATGGGGACATGTCGTTACAGGACCATATGACAACTAGTCCAACGATTTACATGTTGGAGTATTATAATTATTGCTGCTTATCGTTTCATTGTTATTGAAGTTATGAAACAACAAATCCTTTCTGCAGAAGCCTTTTAGTATGTTCTGCCTTCTAAGCAAACAGTTTATTTTAAGAGTAATCTTTTCTGTATTATTAGGAATTATTTTGTTGTCTTAAATGCTTATCAGCATTTTTACACATTTATACTTGAATTGATATTTTTTTTTTTCCTGAAGGCATTTAGTTATAGAATGACAGAAACTATTTAAAGTCTTCATAAATAAATCTAAGTAATAATGTATCTAAGTGATGGTGATCAGTAGGGGGTTGAGGTTTTGTCTTCCTCTCCCATGTTTAAGCTCAGCCCTGTGTAAGATGGTCTGTGCTTACATTTGATGTAAAAGGGGTTTGACAGCAGAAATCTTAACATCTGTTTTGGCAGCTGTGAGTTGCGTGTTTTTGTGATTGATAAATCAGGGACAGAGTGGAGTCACAGTTGGATTTAATGAGATTACAGATTAAGAGAACCCTGCACTTGGTTTGGGTTCTGCATTCCAGCAGACTGGAATATTAGGTTATAACTGGGGACATTAGTGTGTTAGCCATTTAAGGAACTGCCAGTGCTCCTGGCGGTAAGGACATTATCTGGGTTAGCTCGGGTGTACAACAAAAATGCAGATAAATGTTGCTTAAACTGCAAATTCTTCTAATAGTACATTTCAGATGACTTAATGAGACACTCAACAGTGACACTACAAATGTTTTTATATGCTTATTAGGGCAGTTTACATAGATCCTTTACTTACCCTAGGTGAACAGGCCTGTTCTTTCTTGATGGCCACTAGAGGGCGGGATCTTGTAGAGCGGGAGGGCATCAGAACCTTATCTCAGTAGGACATATTAGTTGCTGTGGTGTTTTCTAAGGGCCATGTTGATATTTCCTTCCTGTTCTTCTGTTTTTTCTTCATTTCAGTTTCCTTATGGTAGCACTACAACCTCTCTGGCCTAGACTCTGCTTGTTGTGGACATTGTTATATCTATAGCTTTATTACCTAGCAGTTAGAGTGAAATATTAATGTCTGTTCTGCTCTTATTTGTGCAATAGAGGCCAGTAGAAATTATCTAGCTACAGTATTTGATTGAGTATTTATGGTACCTGCTTTTTAGTATGTTAGGGTTTTTTTTGGGTGGGAAGGGAATTTTTTTTGAAATATTTACCATTAATGCACTAAAGCCCAGCTCAGTGCCCTAAAGGGAACATGAGGCTTTTGAATTACTCGCCCAGGGGGCATCCACACATTGGCTACATTTAAATATTTGCAACAGGCTTTCTTTGTTCTAAGGTAGCTAATCCCACAGTGGTTAAATTATTTTGAGAGTGGTAGTACGGTGGTGTAGTGTGGTTGCAGCCAGCTCCATGATTTCCGCTCCGACCCTGAGTTTGGGGTCGCGTCTGTGTGGCGTAGCTCTACATTTTTCTCCTGGTGTCGTGAGAACTCAAAAAAAAAAAAAAAAAAAAAAACCTGCTGGTGGAGCTCTATTGAAAACTGTAGGCATGAACGAGTGCATGTGAATGAAAATACGGGTGTGTCCAGCCTAGTGATGGATGGGCCTTTCAGTAAAGGTGTATCCCTGCCTTTAGAGGACTTCGGATCCATCGCCTCTCTCATGAATGAATGATTTAGAGAAATCATTATTGTTACTAGGAATTAAACTATTGAGGCTATTCGGGCCTTTTGAACACTAGAGTATATTTGGAGCACAGATAGAGCAATAGTTTGTACGATCAAGCAAATGCTTTGATTTTGTTTTATTTTTAAAATTTTTAATGTGCCATTGTATATTTTCCTGCAAAGATGACGCTTCTATTTTTCCTTGTGATGTCCCTACAGAATAATAAAAAGGATTTTCTGTAATGACATTTGAACTGATCTTTCTTAAACACGTTTTCTTTTAAATTAACATGCGCAACTTTATGTACAATATATACATTTATTTCAATTAATGGCATAAAATAGACAATATTTTACCATAGAAAAATATATGTAATAAATACAAATAAAAGGCTTGTATTTTGCTACTTCACAAAACATCCAGCATGTTTGGAACCAAAACAAGAACAAGTTGATAATGAAATCACGTGTTCAATATTAAATTTGAAATAGCTTTAACAGATTTCTTTGCAATAAAAATGTTTTAACCTATAAATAATACATATACTGTATACTCCTCGATGCTGGAGTTAGTAAAGCTAATAGTCGGCAATCTTCTTGTCAACCATGAGTTAATCTGTAGCCACAACTTGTCTCTCTTTCCTTCTAGCACTTTCATAATCTCCTTTTGTTTCTCTCTCAGACCCTTAAACTGGTTTCTTTTCCTTAGGTCACTTTTTATTCCACATTTCCTCTTCCTCTGGTCTTTCATACACTATACCATCATGTGATACTTTCTAGACTTCCAAAAAGTATTTTGTCGTTATAAATAATCTACTTTTATGTACAAAAATACCACTGCAAACAAGCCACTATAATATATTAGCACAAATACAGTCATCACACATACTGGAACACATTCCAGTAACATGTCCTGTCTCGGTCATGATCATTTTAGCATTTCCCTGTTCCTTACCTCAGGCGATCAGCTGAATGAGTGTTATATGAGAATAAGGGAAATTCTAAAATATCCCATACCGAGCAGGAAGAGAAACACACTGGCATAGCTGAACTGCTCTTTAAAATATACTCATCCTAAATACAAATCACACCATTACAATAATCAGACATGAAAATATTCCAAAACTAGTTACTCAAACAGTATTTGGACGTAAAATCACAGCTCTCTAGCTTTTAGGTCTTCATCTTAAATACAGATTAAAAAAAAAAAATGTTGCAGATGTAAGATGAAAAAATAAGTGGGAATGTAATCGAGAAGCTTGCATTGATGTGGCATGGCATAAATCAAAACTGAGTAATTATGATTTTTTTTTTTCTCTTAATCAGAATTAGAAATATACTCCAGCAATATTTGCCAACTTTGAATGAGTTGGTAGTCAGAGATATGAAGTGAAGCTTAATCATGAACTCAGTACAAACATTCTCTACACTTAGCTTTTTGTGTGACGGCAAAAATCTGGCATATAAATATTAATGGTATAATTAAAACTGTTTCAAGCTACGTTACATGTAAACTTTCCAACATTACGCTATTTATATTTTAGTTATACTGGTTATAGCAAATGCAAATCGACCATACGTAGAAGAAGAAGTGAATACAGTCAAACAATTTTTAAATTTAGAAAACAAAATCATCTGAATGAAATCTGCATTCTCATTATCTAAATGGTCCAATTAATCAATACACAAAACGGGAATAAAATGCAACATTGGGGTAATAGTGTGGCAAAAGCGATCCGGCATCACTGACATTAATGACTTGATTACACAACTGTGTGTTGTGTAACGTTAAACGTTTGGCAGTCATTCATTTCAGCTTGGTCCAGTTGTTGTGTACCTTGTACCTCTACGTGTTTTTGAGTGTGTACATGTTTGCCTATTGCCTGTATGACTCATCCCTACGATGCCTCTTGCTCTCTGGGGCCATGGCTTTGCTGTGGACTCTTCACTATGGTGATGACTGAGGCGGTGTTGAGGCGAGGCGCTGTAGCTAGAATGTTGCCTCCTGCAGACTCAAGGCTGCGTGCGAAGCGCTGCAACGCTGCCAGACGAGCCCCGAGCCCCTCCAGCTCCCTGCGCATGCCCGCGTTCTCTGCTCCGAGCCGTTCGACCTCGCGCTGCAGCTCCTTCTTCTGCTGCTCCAGGGCCTCACGCTGGGACACACGCTTCACCCTGCAGCTGGCTGCGTAGCCACGATTCTTTAACGTACGCCTCCTTTGCTTTAGTTTCTGGATCTCCTCTCTCGACAAGCCGCGCAGGTGCAGGTTCAGCTCACGCACCGACAGAGACATGAGCTCGCTGTCCGACAGCACAGGCACGTTCTCTCCGCACTCTCTCTTCACCTACAAAGAAACAGCAAACGCCGTAAGAGCTCCTGAATAAACAACGTTCTCAATGATTTTTGACAAAAACAAGACATGCATCTTTGAAATTAAAACTACCTGATGCAATAGATCAGTACTGAGCAGAGGAAAGAAAGAAAGAAAGAAGAAAAAAAACATCTTGATAGAGACATGGATATCATGTTTACCTGTAGGGCTTTGCTGGCTCTGCTGTCTGACGTCATGGTTGCGCCTGGGTTGTTTTTTTGTTTATGAAATCTGTAAACACATGAACACGAAAAAATAACTATGTCGATCTACCCATGTGAGCATAAACACGCTGTACTACATTTCAATTACTACATTCAGAAGTGAAGGTGATTTGTCAGTTAGCTTTATATTCATCTTCTATACCACTTATCCTGTTATAGGGTCGGGGGGTGCAAACTAGGGACAATTTGGCAACGTCAATTAGCCTAATCTGCATGTTTTTGGACTGTAGGGGGAAACTAGATTACCCAGAGGAAACCTACCAAGCACAGGAAAAATATGCAAACTGCAAACTTCAGAAAGAGACTCGAGGCGGGAATTAAACCCTTGACCCTGGAGGGATGAGGCCACGGTGCTAACCACTAGAGATGTGGCATGTATTGCCACACTAACTCCGTAATTGTTTTATTATTTCTACACATTTCAATTTGATGTGGTAAAATATTGCAATCCTTCTATAATCCTACAGGTGGTACTCTAAACTATTAACTATTCACACATTGGCAAGCAGCACAGCATCCTGTATGGTAGGAGTGAATGCTTTGTGTAGTTTGTTTAGAATTGAAACTATATATAATCAGGATATTTCTAAAATCATGATACTAACAGGATCTTTGCATCGCGATAATATCGTATCGGCTGGTCCCTGGTGGTTCCCATCCCTACTAACCACTACATCACCATGCCGCCAGCTTCAACATAGTGAAGGTTATTCTAGTATATTACAGTTTTATCTGGGTGTAATGCCTACTATTACACCAACAGAAAACAGGAACACATTATGTGCTACTGTTAGCTTATACACATACACACAGAGAAACGTACATAATATAAATGTAACTTTCACTAAGTTGTTTCAGACATGTCTTACAGTATAATTTTTTTTTTTGAGAAACATATTAACTGGTCTCAACTGGAGATGTTAAAACCCAACCCTTAAAACCCAAGCAGCACAGATATGACAACGATTTTTTTTTTTTATGATGCTGGTTTTCAAACAGAAAGGCTTCAAACTGTGCATTTGTGTTTTCGGATTGTCAGGTATAACGAAAGTTATCATTACTTTCATAATGTAAATTTAACCACTACTAGAATATGGGAATGACTTTGCAAATATGTAGAACCTTTAAAAATTAGCATATTATTATTATAATAATCATTCTTATTGTTGTATTTTATTTTTGGTCATAGAAACACCTAAAGACAACCAGAAAAAGATGTGATCGTGTGTAACTGTGCAACTACTTCTTTGTCTATGTGACCCATTTTTTTTATTTCGGGCTCCGTCATGATTATATTTGGTTAAATTTAAATAAAATTCAGTTGAACACATTGCCTAGGTTGTGCTAAAATAAAGGATATGTCACTGTTACATATTGCACAATCCTGAGCCCTATACATGGTTATTAAAAAATAAAAATAGCAAAACAAGAAATGGCTAAAATGCTCTAGCTACATGGATCCTGAAACAGAAATGGGTTACACCTCCTAGTATGTACACACTTCGAACTTGAATTCACAAACACACACCAGCATTGTGTTGATACCCGTGAAAAGAACTCATTATGTGTACAGTGTGTGAAAGATCCACAAGCAGAAGCAGGCTTCCTGAGGGCAGGTGAATTGTGGTTAGGAGTACAGATAACACACACAGCGCTGTTGGCCAACACACTGCTGAAAGGAGAAGTGTGTGGGCCGAGCTCTGAGCCTGTACTGCTGTTCAGCCATGATTCAGCACAAGTGCTGTCCCCATGGCCTTCACTCACATGATGACTGAGTTTCCATTAAATATAGATTTATTTGGCTCATGTGTTAATATTTCTCACCACCTTGACTCAGGTTTAATATATCTAACAGTTTGACTGCCATGATGAGGACATAATAATAATGTGAAATTATGTGAAAGTGGTGATGTAGAAAAATCCAATGACATGTTCACTGATTAGAAAGTCAACTTGAGTTAGTCATAAACGTGTTAAAGAAACACAGCGGTGTTTACTGGAGCTACACGTTTTTACACCTTATTCCTAGATATTTTAATCAGTGTTAAAAAAACAAACAATAACAATAATTAATAAACGTCCAGCTCACAGAGTATTAAAGTGGACAAAACTCGACATGTTAAACACAGCTAGACATTTTCCACCAGCAGCTAACGTTAAACACCTCACTAATCAACTTCTCGCTAAAGGCTAAGCTAGTCAGCTAGCAGTCCTGTCAGTTTCTCATTACTGAGAGCTAAACAATCTCAATGCTACTCGTGTCGCTTAACACAAATCGAAACAACACACCACTACTCACTCAAAACACACTGCTGGCTTTTTATTATCAGTTTGTTTAAATGGCGACGCACACGCTGGTGAGCTAGCTAGTTAGCCACATAGCACAACTGGGCGGATTGCTCCGTAGGTTAGCGATATTGTAAACAAACGAAAGAAAAAAACAGCCTTGCCTGGTAGTGTGTACTTGAACTTCTGCCCTCCAGTCGTAGTAAGAAAAAAAACAGATATTCTTCGACGTTCTTTACATTCAGAACTAGATAACAGACAGGAACAAATTCAGCAACTTTACACTACAACGCCACAGTCCGCCTTTTCCCGGAATTACTCAGCGACTCTCCGTGGGATTCTTTCATTCATTAAAAAAAACACCCGATGACGTAATTCTTCAAGAATGTGGGTGGAGCCTCGACACCTCCTCAGTCTGGAGGGTTGTAAACAACATGAAGGGAAAACAGAAATGAAATGTCAAATCATGAGGTAGTTATATAGAGGGAAAACAAGATGAAATTGAACACAGATTAAAGGCAAAAAAAGTTTAGACACAAGTTTGGATTTACATTCTATATTCTATTCTATGTTCTATAAAAACTGCATTAACCCCCCCCCCCCCCCACACACACACACACACCCCAAAAAAATGCATATGACATTAAATATTTAAGTAACAACAATAACAGTCAGTCGTAGGTCAGTTGCTGGAATAGTCTGGAATAGTTTTACAATGTAGAAATAAATTAAAATCAGGAAAAACAATGTAATTTAACGACTTATTGCCACTTAATTACTGTACCTAATTCCATGTGTTATTTCATAGGTTATGTACATTCCCTTACAATAACTGTTGCTCCGATGGTAAGCCAATACTTTCACCAAAAGCTTTAGTTAAAAGCAGGTTGTACTGACATCTAGTGGACAAATTTTTGTGTAACAGATAGATCCTAACATCGCAAGCAGTACAATTACTGTAATACAATAATACAATTATTATTGTATCAATCATTGACAGTTGTCAGTTGTGTGTTTATATGCTGTAGTTTACAATTCCATTATGCAAAGGCAATGTTGGTGCACATAACCATCATTTCTTTCTTTTTAAAATTAAGTAAACAACAACAAAAAAAGCGTCTATCTTTAGTGGTTTAAATTAAGTAATTACCTTATTTGGAGAAATCACTTAAAAAGTTCCCAAATAGGGAAGACCTTCTCTTCTCTTCTTCGTTTCTCTCTTTCTTTCTTGTGGTTCTGACAGTGTACCTGCTGGTGCCGCAACAACTCACAGAAAAGCATACGCAGAAGTGTGTAGATATCAGTGTGAATTCATCAGTACGAGTGTGAGAGAAAATGGCAGAGTATAGAACAGAAACATCTTCAATCGGCATCCATGAAAAAGTTAAAAAAAAAGTCAACCATCAGTATGAATGTTGTTTTGAGGTGTTAAAGCATCCTCCCTATAGTCCTGATCTTGCTGATTTTCTTCCTGATCTGATTTTACTTGTTTGGTCCCCTGAAAGCAGCCATATGAGGACAAAGATTCACTTCTGATGATGAAGTGAAGACAGCGGTGCATTCGTGGCTCGCAGTTCATCCTAAAAAAAATTTAATGCAGGACTATGAAAGCTTGTTGACAGATGGGCAAAGTCTATTGAAAAGCATGGAGACGATGTTGGAAAATTATGTATTTGTGTTTTCTAAATATTCGTTTTAATAAATTCTACAACCAGAGTACAGATAATTTATATTAAAACGATGAACACATGTAAGTAAAATTAATAGAAGAGGGAAAGAAAAAAGAGACAAAAAAAGAACACAACCTAGACACAATAACAACGCTAGAGTTTATGAGATAAACTGAGGTCATTGATTAGTAAACTAAAAGCTTGTTGCATTTTCCTTCTTCAGGCATTTTATAAGAAGTAGTTCATTGTGAAATGCCAAAAAAGTGATTCATGGATAAAAAAAAATCCTCAACATAATGACAGAGTGAGTCACCCTGTCATCAGAGACGTCAGTGAGACACTCATGTGACCGAGCCTTTACTTAAGCCATTTGAGGCGCGAACGAATCAGTCACGTGATTCTCAGTCTCGAGGTTCGTTCCGATCGGCCTGAAGTAACCTTCGAAGTGTACTTCACAGGGTGTTCACCCATGTTAAGTGTGATTCCAAACTTACAAATTTAATTAGGTAATTAAAATGTTCAGTTCAAAGAGAACTGCAAACGGTGTAGGGAACAACTAAACAACAGGTTTTCACTTCACCGGAAAAGGGAATGAATTTAGAGTACCGCCTGTAGGATTATAGAAGCCAGTGCATCTCGCTGGAGCGTGAAAATAATGTAGCTTTAAAAATTATTTAAATATTTAGTATCACTGTTATCGAGGACGACATCATAGTAATAAGACACAATGACTTAGAATTTAATTTTATCAATAAATCATTAAATAAGAAAATATCAGAAAAAAAAATTCCGTAATTTTTAAATAATAATAATAATAATAATCAGTAATTTATTCACAATTTATACACGTTTCAATAGTATATGTTTTATAATGGTATCAGTTTTTGTTTTAATAAATATTCAATATTTAATGTACGTAGTGTGTAATTTCGACAGCGAAGCGACAGGTATTCGAGGTTCTAATGTTACCATGGTAACGCACGGAGGAAGTGACGTCTGCACTGGTGTTTCGCAGAGTGTTCCGAATGGTGGAGTTTTGCCGAGGGAAGTTCCCTTCACCGACATTCCCTGCAAACGAAGCAGGGACTAGGGAGCACCCCTTGAAGTACACTTCGGAATAGAACGCAACTTCGGTCGCCGTTGATCACGTGACACTCGGGGACTCTCCACCCTCCTCGAAGCGAGGCTTAACTTGGAACCGCCCCTTCCGCTCAACACAAGTGTTACACGTAATAGTACCACCCTGCGGCAGGCGGCGCTGTTTACATTTCTGCTCATGTGCGCTGCAGCAAGCGAAGAACAGTTCCTTCATTCCGGTGCGCATGTAACCGACGTGACCTCCGGCTTTGGTACAATTCATTTGCTCATATTTTCATCCTGTTCTCATATTCGCAATAAAGACCGGCTATTAGCTTCATACGCAGCACAGGCGTTAACACGTACATCTGTAACACAGTCGCGTTAGGGTAAATAAGCGTCAGGCTGATGGCTGCTGTGTCGGCTGTGTCTCCAGACCCTGGGCCTGTGGCTACACGGCCACCTGAAGACGACATCGAGGGAGACGACGAGGATGACGTGAGTTATATACGAGTAACACACTGTTTAGCTACATGAGCAGTAACGACTTCAGTGGGTGAAATATATCTCTCGAGCCTGCACCAGCTACCTGTCCGCCTGCTGTCCAGCATTCATTCATTCAAGTTCAGGAAGTGGTTTTGTGTGTGTGTGTGTGTGTGTGTATAACCGCCTAATACACACGATAGGAAAAGACAAGACAGGATTAACCTTGATGAATGCCTCGGTACGGGTTTATTTTAGTCTTTATGAAAATATTTGACACAGTATTTGGCTCTGCTTTAAGATCAAGTGGTATGTGGTCATCTAATAGTTTTTGCTGCTCAGACCCAACCAGTCCTTTTCGCAAAGGAAGACTGGTGTTAAGTGATCAACCATGAATCACTCACCTACTCATCATCTATACTGCTTTGTCTTGTTTAGATGTCCTGAATAGCGAGGGGGCCTGGAGCCTATCCCAGGACGGTGTGCCAATACATTGCAGGGCACACACACACACACGCTCACACATTACAGGCAATTTGGAAACGCCAGTTAGCCTAATCTGCATGTCTTTGGACTGCGGGAGGAAACCAGAATACCTGGAGGAAACCCACAAAGCACAGGGAGAACATGGAAACTCCATGCAGACAGAGACGGGAATCGAACCCGCACCCTGGATGTGCAAGGCGACAGTGCTAACCACTAATCCAACGTGCCGCCCAACCGTGAATCATTCAAGAAATGTAAGGAGTGCAAAAAAAGCTTATGACATGAGGAACATTCATATTTTACCATGTACATAACTATATTAATAGATATTTATATATTTTTATCCATCTACCAGTTCCAGCCTTGCGTCTGTGTACGTGGAGTTTGCGTGTTATCCCTGTGCTTGATGGGTTTCCTCCCACAATCCAAAAACATGCAGATTATATGAATTGGCGTTTCCAAATTCCCCCTAGTGTGTGAATGAGCATGTGAGTGTGTGTGTATATGTTTGTGCCCTGTGATGGATTGGCACCTTGTCCAGTGTGTACCCTGCCTTGTGCCCTAAGTTTCCTCCCCCGTGACCCTGTACACAGGCTAAAGTGATACAGGCAATTAGTGAGTGATTATCTATCCATCACTCTCCCTGAATTTTCAACTGTGCACACAAAATATGAGCACTCAGATTCAGTAAGCTAGGGGTTCTCAAAATTTTACCATTAATAATAATAATAATAATAATAGTTACAATGTCCCCTTAGAACAGGTCTGTTTCATGAAAAACAGGCGTTAACAGTCAAACAGATGAGAAACTGTATGACCTTAATAAAAAAGACGACATCTTTCATAATGGTGGGTTAGTTTTTTTTCTATTATACTACAGGTTGCCCCCGTGCGGGTCCTGACACCTTCGTGCTTTTCTTACTTGCGAATGGACTGTGCGGTCAACTCACTGCTGCTCCTCGCACTGCTCTAATGTTTCGCCATCCCTTTATTCTGCCTGTCATATGTGCATTCCTCACCGAAGATTTCTGTTATATGTATGTAGATTAAAACTCACTGACCCACTGGTTGTACTTCTCAGGCCTGAGAAAACAACTACAGTTAGCAGTGTAAGAAGCTTTGGTAACATCTCAACTCCTCCTGTGATATCTCACTGATTTTTGTGTTTGTGTTCATTCCCCATCAGCTGGATGAAACCCTGATGGAGAGGCTGTGGGGATTAACAGAGATGTTCCCTGACACACTTCGCTCAGCAGCTGAAGTATCGGCACAGTGCTCGCTGTCCCTCGCGAAAAAAGTTTACGGGTACTGTCTTGGCTTTATCTGTCTCATGTTACTTAGCCTTTTTTTTTTTCTAGCTTTAATATTTCTCCTCCCAATTCCCTGTTATTTTGTAGTTTTTCCCGCACTGCACTGTGGATAGGCACAACTTCATTTATGATCCTGGTGCTTCCAGTCGTGTTTGAAACAGAGAGACTACAGCTGGAACAACAGCAGCTACAACAACAGAGACAGGTAATATTTAGCAATAAACTGAGATTTTAGATTTGTTGTAAAATTGCTAAGGATTTTTTGTTTTGTTTTGTTTGTCTTCAAGTCTTAAATCTTCAGTATCAGTAAAAAGCTTAGCCCTTAGCATGGTTAGCAGAATTCTTTCTTATTTTTAATCATTGCATCCACATTTAGTATGTATATAAAATGTTAGATTGCAAAAACCCTGAGACTTTTAAAATATGTTTTGGCATCCCTTTTTTAAATTAATTAATTAATTTTTTGGCATTAAAATAATAGATTATGTGTATTATATACCTAGATTCTATTGGGGCCAAATGCTGGAATATCTGGGGTAATACCTGGAATGGCACCCTTGACTTCTGGAAAGGTCTGAAGAAATGGCTCATATTCCATTCTCAAGATGCAGTTCACTGGGGACCTGGAAAGGAATCGTCTAGTCATCTGAATTGAGAAGAGGAGACTGGCTTTCTTTATGAAATCTGTCATCCAATGTTAAAAATTTTTTGATTGCCTGATATGTTGTCTTTACATGTGTCTTTCTGAAGAGAAAACAATGACTATAGTACTCCAGTAATGTAATTAATATTATATGTATATACTTATACATACATACATACATACACTGTGGTCCCAATGTCTGAATCCATAGGCAACACACTACTTTAAAGTATTAATTAAAGCAAATTCTCAAAATGACAGCCTCTGACTTGACAACAGTTTTGTGTTTAAGTTAAAGAATGTTGATCATTTCTTAAAGAGTCAGACCTGATATTACACGCAAAGATGATTTTCTCTTTATGGGTAATGATTAGTCTGGGCTGATTCTGATGTCAGTTGGTGTTCTGTCTGGTTCTTCTATTTTTAGATTCAAAGTCTTCTTGTAATCTTGAAATGAAAAGAAAAATGTAACTTTTATATGAAGAAAAATGCCTATAGATCAGATTTTGGACCACTCTGTACACAACAGCAGCTCTGGTTTTTTTTTTTTTTTTCAATATGTGTCGATAAACCGGTCAGAGTCAGAAACATATTTAAGAGTTAATTCTAAGAGCTTTTTTTTTTTTAATTCAATTATAAAGGACAGTCAAATGCTTTTCTATTCAGAAAGACCAAAGAATTTTGGTTGCCTATTTTTTTATTTTTATTATTATGATAAATCTGTATGCCTTGTAAAGTTGCAAGTTATCATCCGAGCCCTTTACATGTGAGTTTTAGTTAATGAAAATTAAAGTAGTGACAAAACAATACACTATAAATGGTAACAAAATGTTGTATTTTCTTTAGTCAGAGTGTCTACTATTTGATAGTAGACACTCTACCTGCCTTCTTATAAGAAAAACAGGAAAAGTTTTTAATGATTTAATGGCATCATAACATACAGCACTTTACTCAGTAAGAACGCTGTTAATAATTCATTTGGGGAAACATTTTACAGAACATAGAAATCCTTCCTCACTGCTCCTCCAGAAAGTTCTCAGAAAATCTTTGTATATTTGACATCTTCAGAAAAAAAAAAAAAATTTAATGGTTATTTGCAACCCGATAAACATACATCAAGCAGTAGTGCACATGTTCGATACAAATAAGAGCTCCCTAAGGCTCTTGAACATATAAAGCTGTTTATTTATGCTGAACTTGTCGCGTATCTATAGATTTGCACTTTCTCATGTCTAATACAAATAAATTGAAAGCAACACCAAAATAAATGGAGTGGATAAAGTAGAAGTGAAGATACAAATGTGTGTGCATGTTTCCAGATTGTTCTAGTTGACACTATTATGTACTGTATATACACTACTCACAATAAGTTAGGGATATTGTTATTTACGTGAGTGCTTTTCCTATTTGCTCTGAATTTGAATGAAATAAGTAAATGTTCCCTTTGATATTACTAATAATGTATGAGAAGAAACACCATTTTCATTAGTTTACTATTTATTACCCCAAAAATTTAGACAATAACAGGGATAGCCCCAAATAACAAAAATTGACAATCTCAGTAGCGGGTGTTTCCACCATTTGCCACAATGACAGCTTGACAGCAATGTCTCATGCTCCTCATGATGTTCTGAGGCAATGCTCATGCATGCTACACGCAGTTCTGCCAGATCATGTCGGGGTGGGGTACGATCATTCAGTCTCTGCTTCAATTGGTCCCAGACGTGCTCTATGGGGTTCAGGTCAGGGGACATTGATGACCATACCATATGAGGCACTCCAACTTCCTGAAGTTGAGCTGTGACAATTCTGCCACGATGTGGTGGAGCATTATCATCCA
>JAQMYJ010000006.1:11092542-11104041 GCA_030014305.1 Clarias laeviceps | reverse complement strand
ATTTGACCATTAATTTTGTGACATTATAGGGGAAGCTGAGCTTCCCTTGCAGTCTTAAAGAAATCGCCACTGCTGCAGTGTAAGAAAATATATAGTACTTATCCATATGTTATAATCCAGGTTAAAAATTTCTCTTCAGTAAACTTCTCGGAGGTGGAGTAGAGAGTATGGCGATCACTGAGGCTTTTGGAGGTAAGTTACACTTACGCTCTGTGGACCTCTTGGCCATTCTTGTCTGATTTGTTTTGTAACTAATACAGTACCTCTTTATGCAGAGTTCAGGACAGGGAAAACTCAGCTGTCACACACACTTTGTGGTAGGTAACAAAATACCTTACATAGTGACCCTAGATCACTGCATGACAATAGTGTTGATAATGTTTATTAATATTGTGACTAAGTTAAAGAGACTTATTTAAATAAGCGTCAGTTTTATCTCTTTAAAGTTACAGCCCAGTTGCCTGGTGAGAATGGGTATACTGGAGGGAAGGTCATCTTCATTGATGCAGAAAATACCTTGTATCCTTCTCGAAATGACTTCGAGGGTGGGACTCTTTAGACATCTTGCAGTATGGTCTCTATACGCTGCATTTTCTTTTTCCCCCACTATGAATACAACTTTTCTTTTTCAACCATCATTAAAAAATCTCTTGACATTTTTCCGTTAGCTATTTTAATTGGGAATAGTAAAAACAACTGTTTTTGTCCCCCTGTCCTGACTGTTAGTTATGGATTCTGTTACTTCTAGTCTTTTTGTTCTTAACTTCTTTTTCTCAGTCGACCAGACAGGCTGAAGGACATTGCAGACAGGTTCAATGTGGATCATGAGGCAGTCCTTGATAATGTGCTGTATGCCCGTGCCTACACCAGTAAAACATGATTATTATTATTATTATTATTATTATCATCAAGCTTAGCTTTTCTTCAAAGTTTTATTTGGTAGATATTTTGTACAATGTTGTTGGTTCTGGCTACTTTAGGTGAACATCAGATGGAGCTGTTGGACTTTGTCGCAGCCAAATTTCATGAGGAGGGAGGTGTCTTCAAGCTCTTGGCAAGTAACAGGAAGGGAAAGAAAAAAAACAGTCTTTGGTAATATCTGAACATTTAAGTTAAAAAAGTACTGTTTTATTACCAGGTTAGTATTATTCTGGATGAAACGGTGGCCTAGTGGCTAAGCACTGTAGCCTCCCTCCTCCAGGGTCAAGGGTTCGATTCCTGCTTTGGGTCTTTGTGTGTGGAGTTTTTCACATGCTACCTGTGCTCCATAGACATGTAGAGTAGACTAATTGCTGTTTCTAAATTCCCCAGAGTGTGTGTGCTCTCTCCAGGGTGCATTTTGTCTAGTACCCTAAGTCCCCATTGATAGGCTCCAGGCATCCTGCGACCCTGTACGGGATAAGCAGTATAGAGAATATAGTCTTCTGTTTTTAACCTGGACCTTTGTTTTGCTTCAGATCATAGACTCCATCATGGCTCTGTTCCGAGTGGACTTTTCAGGGAGGGGTGAGCTTGCAGAGAGACAGCAGAAGCTAGCACAGATGCTTTCCAGGTTGCAAAAGATCTCAGAAGGTCAATTTGACTTTATAAACTCTTCATAAGATTTATGTTCATTTGAGGTAGAGAACTTGTGTGTAAATTTGCATTAAAAATTACACTGAAAAAAAGATGGCCAGTCAAAATTTCTTGAACATGTGTACATGTTTCTTATTCTGGGATTCTCATAAATCAAATATAACATTAACACATTGTTTCAGAAGTTTTAAATAATATTATCCTTTTAATATGTTTTTGCTGCTTTCTATAATAAAAGTATTCAAGCTTGACATGAGTAAAAACATGGCTAGGAATAACCATATATTTATTTTATTACAGTGTTTAGATGAGAAACACTACATAAATCAGACTATATTCATAACTAGATGTGCCCACAACTTTGTGTTTTTAATGTACAGACACGCCAACTTTACAGTTTTATTGTATGTATAGAAGAAGATATTTTAACTTGCTATGATGTTAGTTTTTGCACTGTACTTGAGATATTAGAGATAAAGTCACTAATTGGCTGAATAAATAAATCAACCCTTTTCTGATCAAAAGATTTCTGTTTTAATTGCGACAGAGTACAATGTTGCAGTGTTTGTCACCAATCAGATGACAGCAGATCCAGGAGCCGGGATGACGTAAGTATTAAACGTTTCTTTTGAAACTTGCTACACACAGCAGATCGCTGGAATGATGTGTCACGTCCAATTAGTATAAGCATGACCATCATACACTACATAAACATTGCCAATTGAAAAAAAATTTTTAAAAACACGATCTGGATTTAACTAAACACATAGTTAAGAGCCTTTCATTAGATAATTTCTGCAGTGATTGCAGTGTTGTTCAGCTGGCAACACATTATTTAACCCTAAATGACATAGCCTGTGTTCATGGCAAAGATGTTCCTCTGTTTCAGAAGGGTCACATTATTGTCTTGCATCAAGAAAAGAAAACAACAAAGGATATTGCTAAAACTATTGAAATTGGGTTAACTTTAAAATATATTATAAACAAATAGATTTTTGTTTGACCCGGCAGTGTATATATATATATATATATATATATATTTATACAGTAGTATATATATATATATATATATATATATATATATATGAATGTAAACAGAATAATGTGTCTTAAATGAACTTGAGATGTGAGTGTACTATAGGTGCAGCTACTGATTTGTACCCATTCTGTTAAAGATTTCAAGCAGATCCCAAAAAGCCTATTGGAGGTCACATACTGGCGCATGCCTCCACCACACGCATAAGTTTGAGGAAAGGACGTGGGGAAATGAGAATTGCCAAAATATTTGATAGGTAACTTATTTTTTGGGGAAGTGCTGCCTGGAATAATATACGCTTAAGCCAATAAATCAAATAATAACTTATTAGCGTGTGTGGATTGATTACTAATGTCAGTCCAAACTGGAGATATAAAGGAGAGTCTAAAGTGTTCTCTCCTCTTTTCAAGCCCTGACATGCCAGAAAATGAAGCTACCTTTGCCATTACTGCTGGTGGAGTGGCAGATGCAAAAGAGTAAGGCAAAAACTACACAGTGAAAACACAGCGCATGGATTGTTAGTAGACATAATATATATTTAGATCTAAATACAGCTGTTTTCTTGTTTGTTTGTAAATCTATGTATAGTTTCATGTGTGGTTTGTTTTTGCAATAAACCTTTGGGCTTATTTATTGGTTGAAAATATTTCAGACTTTTTATTCCTCAATACTAACTCCCTTAACTTACTCAAAGGACTGGCCTGTACTTTTTAACTGAATCTCTCTTTATTTCTATCACTATCTGTGATGACCACAGAATTTTTTTTTTTAAATATTCCACTTTACTAAGTAAACAGTTTTTCATTGCCTGATGACCCTAGTCACATGGATCTTAAACAATCTACTACAGAGAGTTCTTTGGGTGTGGGTGCTCATATAAAAAAGTGGAAAATACAGTATGGTCCACTTGCACTAGACAAGCTTTACATTTATTCATATTTTTTTCTTATGTGGATATATCAATTAATATTTTGTGCAGCAGATTTTATATATTAGCTCAGTTTATATTAGCTAAGTTTTGTATAAAAGAATGACATATAATCTTTAAAGAAAACTTATAAACGTATAATCTTTAAAGAAAACGTATAAGATTATACTACTTTCTTTAATAATAATTAAAGAAAGTAGTATAATCTCTAAAATCCCATATTACAAATGTCTTATTACAAGTGTTTAAATAGATGGAGAATGGCTACTGATTATTTTTAGCCCTGTTCCTACACTTCCAGTCAAATGTTTGGACATACCTTCTGTTTTGTTTAGTGATTTATTTTGTACATTCTAGAACAATACAGGAGATTTAAAACTATAAAAAATAACACATGGCATTTGGTAATTTGTTAACAACAACAACAGTCAATTGTTATTTTAAGACAGGAAGGTCAACTGTTCTGAAATAGTTCTTGCAAGAACAGTACTGTCAAGTTCGTTTGCAAAATCCATCAAGCACCATAATGAAACTCTTGTGAAAACCAGGAAAGCAAGACTCTCTTCTGAAAGCAAGAAGTTCATTTAAACTGACCAGCCTCAAAAATCACCAATATTAGAGCTATAAGTAGCAGACACATTTTAATAGCAACTGTTCTAAGCAGATTATTGCACATGTTGGATGCCTTCAGCATTGTAGCAGTGGTAGAAAGAAATAAAAATCAGGAAAGACATGGAATGGAGAATGGAAGGTGTGTCCAAACTTTTGATTGGTAGTGTACTTCAGACAGTTTTTACTACAGATCATTACGGGTTCAGTATAAGGGCGTGTGGTGTCTCTGAGATGCTGTGACTTGTCATTAGAGACGCAGGCCACAACCAGGCATGCCATGAAGTTACTGTACAGCTCATCAAGATTCATATATTTGTAGCAATCTAGCATAAAAAAAAGGTGGAGGAAAATCTAGAGAGATGGAGGTACGATCTGGAAAGCAGAGGAATGAAGGTTAGCCATAGAATACGTGTGTGAATGAGAGGAACCTAAGTAAGGCTACAGGGAGCAGAGGTAAAGAGGGTGCAGGACTTTAAGTACTTAGGGTCGAAGGTCCAGAGCAACAGAGAGTGTGGAAAGGAGGTGAAGAGGCGGGTACAGGCAGGTTGGAATGGGTGGAGAAAAGTGTCAGGTGTGTTATGTAACAGAAGAGTATCGGCGAGAGTGAAAGACAGTAGTGAGACCAGCGATGCTCTACGGCTTAGAGAGAGTGGCACTGAAGAAAAGACAGGAGGCAGAGTTGCAGGAAGCAGAGATGAAGATGTTGAGGCCAGATTGAGGTGGTTTAGACATGTTCAGAGGAGAGATTGTGAATATACCTGTAGAAGGATTCTGAGGTTGGAACTGCCGGGCAGGAGGTCTAAAGGAAGACCAAAGAGGAGATTTATGGATGCAGTGAGGGAAAACATGAAGTTAGTTGGGGTGAGAAAAGCGGAAGCAGAGGATAGGGTTAGATGGAGGCAGGTGATTCGCTGTGGCGACACCTGAAAGGGAACAGCCGAAAGACAAAGAAGAATCTAGCAACAAAAAAAAAAAAAACATGAAACTGGGCACTGATCTTCACACTAAAGAAGTGATTTTGTCAGCAGGTCTTGTTTTATTTCTATGGGTAAAAACAACCCAATACAGAAGTAAATAATTTCTAACATACATATCCAGTAATCAATTCCTGTAAAACCTTTCAGTTTTTTTTACAGAAAGCAATTTAATTACACTGCTCTTAGATTTGTGTTAAATGTTGTTTAGAGTTCTTCAGCTTTAAGAAAAAATAAAAATAAAATAGACAAACACTCGAAGGTAATCTGGTTGACTCTGAGGACTGGGGTTTTGGTGTCCCTCTGCTGAGGTCCTGCTCCAGCGTTTCTGGCTTCACACACTGAACACTGAAGCAGGAAGCATTGAGGCGCAGTCAGCTATCTGAGTCCGCACTTGTGGGAGCGGAAAAAGCAGCAGGCTTCATGCCGTAAACCCGCTATACACACACACAGACACACAGTTATCTGGAGCTGTTAGAGAGAGCAGTGTCAGGGACGAGCTTTCTGTGCGGCTGTGGCTGTAGTTCGAGCTCGCTATGGACCAGAGAGACACTGCGCCGGAGAGCTGGGAGGAGGACGACGTGGAGGCCCGGGCCGACACCGAGCTCCAGGCTGCCTTCACCGGCCTCAACGTCAACGCACCAGAGTTTGTACCGTCGTTCGTACCCAGAGTGTCTCCTCAAAACACCGGCACCAACGGTAAACACCCCCACACAGACCCACGACACTGCTAACCAGCTAACGTGAAGAGGAAATGGCATGGCGGTGAGGTTAGCTTAGTTTAGCTTAGATAGGATTAGCTTAGCTGCCACGCTGAACAGCTGTCAAGTGTTGTACACACGGTGAGGTGAAAATACACTCCAGAGAGCAGAGCATGTGTATTCTCACGAGTGTGTGTGTGAGAGAGAGAAAATGCTCAGTTAGAATGTTGAGACAGTAATAAAGCTGAACGCTTGTAAGCTTTGCGGTTTGTTTAGTGAAATGGCCCCTGCTGGCTGCTTAGTGCTGCTCTGTGAGAACTCTGAGTGGACCTGGGGTTCTGTGTTAGTCACAAGTTCTGCACAGCCAGACATCTACTTATAATAAAACACTCTTTAGGTTTACTGACTTTCTGTGTTCAGGTAAAAGCCAAATATTAACAGCAGTGAAAAGAAATACTATCCACATGCCAGATTTTTGTTGCATTATGTCCATCAACACACACACACACACACACACAGCACTGAGGTGCCAGCAGGCACATTCTGGCCTACTGGCACATGAATTCGATCCACCCATTTTCTCTATATTGCTGTGTCTGATTGCATGCACTGGAGCAAAGTCCGGATTAAGAGTCAGTGTTTTTTCGTTTGTACATTACAGCACAGTGAAATAATTTCAGTGAGGATATATACTTTATGAAGCTGGGATCAGAGCGCAGGGTCAGCTGGGACACCGCTCCCCTGAAGGAGATAAGGTTAAGGGCCTTGCTCAAAGCCTCAACGGTGGCAACCTCTGACTCTCCAATCAGTATTCCCGTAACCCACAGCTTGAACCGTTTGAGCCACCACTGCCCTGATTTGGGTGTTTGAGCCACCACTGCCCTGGTGTGCCAGAGTGGAGGGCACTCTGAATGTGGTGCTAACCCACTGCAGGCCACAGACAGACACAATCACATTTATTTTCACATTTAGGCATTTGGTAGATGCTGTTGTCCAGTGCTTTGAAGTTCACTAGATATATCCTTAATCTGGGTAACCAGGTTACTTACTAGAAGTAAGCCATCATTAAGACATTGTTGAGCAGTTTTTTAAAATTATTATTATTATTCTGTGGTGTAGGGAAGAATCAACGTAAATATCTTACACACACCTGGTGATGCACCACAGGGAATTTGTAAATGTCTTTGCACTGTGGAAAAGAAACCTTACGTTAAATAGAGTCCTTTTTTGGCGCCCTGGTCTCACACTGCGCCTCATTATGGCGTCCCTCAGATCTGATCTGATCTGATCCCAGGCTGATGTTTCAGGCCAATCAGGCCCGAATACCAGTTTTTAGTATCAGATCAGTATGTCCTTTTGTTGAAGTGGTTTTCTGTTCATAACTGTAAATATGATTGGGTTAAACAGTAAATAATTTATGAAATATAATTTACTGTCTTTAGTGATATCAGTTTTATTAATCATTGTCCTCAATAGTTGTGTAATTATATTCAGTTGTCCATTGTTTAATGTGAAATGCGTTTAATGTAAAATCACACATTATATGTGAATGATGTACTGGTGGCTCAGTGGTAGGTGTTTCGCCTGCCATGCGGAAGGCCCGGGTTCGATTCCCAGCCAGTGCCCAAACCCCAGCCACTGGATGCAGCGCCGGTCCCAAGCCCGGATAAAATGAGAGGAAGGGCATTCGGCGTAAAACCTGTGCCAAGTTGTAGTGCGGATTGGATATTCCGCTGTGGCGACCCCTTGCCGGGAGCAGCCGAAAGACCAACAACATATATGAATGATGTACATCATCTACAACAGCATGTATCTTGTGCTCGATATTACATCATTCAGTCTCATACTGTGTACTGTTCTCTCTTTAGGTCCTGACGCTGTTACGAACATGGAGATTTCAGAGCCTCTAGGTAAGTATGCTTTAACTTTAGCTATATGATGATTTAAAGTGAGCAGAACTCATGGTGATTTCAAAATAAGCAAATGCAAATTAGAGTACTTATATTTCTCCCAGTTATGGTGGTGTAATACTGTCATTAGTGTTAGTTCAGCTATATAGAGGCCAGCTGGAGATTGTACAGCTTGGCTCATGTAACAGTCTGTGCACGCTCATGTTTCACTCCTTCTCTCTCTCTCTCTCTCTCTCTCTCTCTCTCTCTCGCTCTCTGCTCAACTCCTCCATCTACAGCCAGGGGCCGAAGCATTCCCAAACAGTATTATATTAATAAGAAGAATAGTCAAAAGTTAATACTGTTTCAGAAATATGATTAGTATAGAGTTTTTTTTTTTTTTTGTGGCGATTGATTTGGTTATGAATCACAAGATTTTTGTGTGCTGGTTCATGTAGTGCCACATTGACTTCTCACACATGCTTACACAAGTCTCAAAACAACAATTGCACTAATTAGTCTTGAAACGCGCATGTTAAAAGCATTAACTTTAAAGGCATTTGAGACATGTCACATTTTCTTTATAATCCTACAGGTGGTACTCAATAAACTATTCACACATTAAGATCTCATGTGGTAGGAGTGAATTATTTGCCAAGTTTGTTTATAAATAATAATTTTGGCAGAATTAGAATTTTCAGTTAAATGTTAAACTTTTGTATTTCAAGTTTGTATTGTGAAGTGTGAAAACTAATGTTTATTGAAATGGCTTTGTTTAATTACAGAAGTTGATGTATAAATCTAGAGTTTTGACAGTTTTTTTTTTTTTATTATTATTTTAAAGGTTTGAGGTTTTTAAAATTGTAACCAAATTGCAAAAAATGCAATACTGAATTGGGATATTTATTAAATTGTGGCGGCTCAGTGGTTAGCACTGTCTCCTTGCACTTCCAGGGTTGGGTTCGATTCCCGTCTCGGCGTCTGTTTTCATGGAGTTTGCATGTTCTCCGGTTTCCTAATTGACGTTCACAAATTGCCCATAGTGCGTGTGTGCGCGCGTGTGTGCGCGCGTGTGTGCGCGCGTGTGTGCGCGCGTGTGTGCGCGCACGCACGCCCTGTGTTGGATTTGCTTCCTGTCCAGGGTGTACAACGCTTCAGGCCCTAAAAATAGCATTAAAATATTATCTTAAAATTATTTTCCATTTTGGGAGACCAATACCCCTTTTCCACCAAAGTGAACCAGACATGAACTAGCACCTGGTTCACTTTGGTAGAAAAGGTAGCATTTTTAATAGCGAACCTCCTAAGAATTGGCTTTGTTTTTCCATGGGCCAGAGAGTCGTGTCATTATGTCACAATGTGGCAAGCACAACTTCAACATGGCCTTGTAAGAAGCTGTCTTGGCTTTGCAAGTCTACTTTGGAAACCAACCATAATTTCTAAAAAAGCATTGCATTTTGAGTATGTTTTCTTTCATTTGTATAAAATGATTGTTAAAAATGGGGGACAAGAGAGCAGCATGGGATATGCTCTCAGGGAGGGAAGTGTGAGACTCATAGGAAGCATATGATAGCTTTTACACTCCCTGGTTTGTACTGAAACGGGAGAACTGGTTGAGGGTTTGGAATCGGTCATGCCTAAATTATAGAGAAAATCATGAAATAAAACTCCCTATCCGTTAAAGCTGTCTGAATCTAGTTATCAGACAATTTAAATACTGTTTATTCCAAATTAGCTGATAAATGGATTTCATTGACACATTAAAGATATTCAGTATAAAGATTATTTGAAGTTTGTAATTATATAATTTATCAGTGCCACAGTGTTCTTTGTCTCCGTGATCTGTCTTCATCATTTTCTCACGATTGTCACATTTGCCGCCATGTATATGTGAATCAAAATTACATTTATATTATTAATTAAGAATCTCCTGCTGGCGCAATGATTGATCCATGTCTAATTTGCTTTTTAACTGTCTGTGTGGTGTCATGACCCAACACCCGCACTCACACATGCCTGCTATACTGGTTGAAATGCAGCGTTAGGTGTGTCTCTCAGCCCAGAACGTTTATCTCTTTCATTATTCTGGATTACTGCAGACAGAGATAAAGCTTTATGATCAGTTCTCCTCAAAGAGCAGACACGCTGAATGACAGTCTGTAATCATGAAGCATATTTCTAATGCCTTTGTAAATCGTTTGTAATTTTTTTTGTTTGTTTATGTAGAATATTTTTACTTTTACTCTGGCTTTAGCTTTTTTTTTTTTTTGTAAAGTAACAATACTGATTATGTAAGTTTATATGAGCGAAGTTTGTATATAAAACTTTTATAACAAATCATGAAGCAGAAACTATTTTGCCATGATGAAACAGCAAAATAACTCACAAAACCTGTGCTCTAACACGTATAAGATCATCATTTTAAACTTAATGCCATGCATGTCGCTTTTGTCTCTTTAGCTGCTGTGGAGAACGGAGAAACAGATAACGGCACAGCAGAGTCGTGGGAGGAGAAGGGGGACTCGGATGAGGTGGAGGCAAGAGGCGGGGCTATGGAGGAGAGTGGACCTGAGAGGGAAGAAGCCCAAGATGAGATGATGATGATGGAAGAGGATGAGGAAATGCTCACCCCTAAGCTGCCTCCTCCTCTCCCAGACGCCCCAAAGAAAGAGCATGTTAATGTTGTGTTTATAGGACATGTGGGTGCGTCAGTGTACAGTGCCTTCATAGCACAGTCATTTAATTTTCCTGTTTTGTATTATTAGTGCTGTTTCAAGACCATTTTATCTTATTGTGGTTTTGTGTTTTAGATGCTGGCAAGTCAACAATTGGTGGACAAATCATGTAAGTTAATTCAGGCTTTACATTTCTCTTTACACCCTTTTAATTAAGTCAGTAATTTTGTTAAATTTAATATGTAAGGCATTAAGTCTAAGCTTCTTCTTTTAGGTATTTGACCGGCATGGTGGACAAAAGGACCCTGGAGAAATATGAAAGGGAAGCAAAAGAAAAGAACAGGGAGACATGGTAAAAATGCATTATTGTGTCATTTATGCAGACTTTTTATTTTATTTTATATTTTTTTCATTATTTTATTTTATTTTTAAATTAGAAGGGTATCTTCGGTTCCCACCATCTTCGAATGTAGTGTGCAGTCAACTCGCTGCCGCTCCTCACGCTGCTTCAGTGTCTCTGCAGAAATATCAGTAACCCACAATGTGACATAAAAGGTGATGATTAGGCCGTCAAAAACTATCACAATCGATGACACTGACAACAGTTACATGGTGAGGGAGGGCCGCTATACCAGCCGCCTGCTACACTGGCCATCTTAATCACAGGCCAAACAGAATTTCTGTTTTATATGTATAGATTAGTTATCTATATAACCTATCCCGCATGGAGATCCTGACATCTGCGTGCTATCATTACCTACAAAAGGAGTGTGTGGTAATCTGTTGTTTGTGCCGTCGCTGTAGACGCTCCGCAGTCTAATCCGGGGATTCAGTAGCAACTGTATGAGCTCGGCCTGACCTAACTGTTTTTGTTGTAGACGATGCTCCCTGTTACTATATTTGGTTTGAGATGCCTGTGACATGCTCACAGTATGCCTTAATTTTTTTACGATGACGCAGTCTACTGCAAATATGTTAAAAAACGCACATCCATACAAACAAACAGAATTTCTGTTTATATATATATATATGTATATATAGGGTGGGCCATTTATATGGATACACCTTAATAAAATGGGAATGGTTGGTGATATTAACTTCCTGTTTGT
>JAQMYJ010000006.1:11063682-11075741 GCA_030014305.1 Clarias laeviceps | reverse complement strand
TGCCACAAACAGGAAGTTAATATCGCCAACCATTCCCATTTTATTAAGGTGTATCCATATAAATGGCCCACCCTGTAGATTATTATTATTATTTTTTCATTGACAATTTTTGATGATAAATCAAAATTGCAGGGGGAAAAAAATCAATGTGTGTACTGGGCCATAAAGTGTATCGTTCTATATAATCACACCCAAGTGGATTTAAATTGTTTCAAGTTTTCATGATGATGATGTATTGTTCATAAGCATTAAAGTTTTCATTTTGATTTCGTAGGCTGCGTCCAGAAGGGGGTCAAAGAAAGTGCCGAAACCAGCTGCAACCAAAACCGCCCAGAAACCTAGACAAGGACAGAAGAAACTGGTCAAAGCGACTACAAAAGCCCATGAAAAGAAACCAAAAAAATTGTCTGTCTGAAAAGCATGTATGCATAAAAACTTATTTTCTTGTTTGTCAATGCAAAGACATTCAACATTTCTGTAAATGTTTTATATAGGTGTTTGTTCATAACTGCTATAGTTACACATAGCAAATGTGTAGATATACAAGAAATAAACACTGTTTACACATTTACTTTGTGTGTGTGCGTGTTTGCGAATGCGATCAGTTGTTGACGTGATTATATACAGAATTTCATTCCTGACTCGATATGTCTCCACGTTATTTATTACTACATCGTACATCCACAGCACTTGTGTTGGTTTACCGGCTTTTGGTGACGTCTTTCCTCAGGGCTGTGTTGGACCAGCTGCTGTTTATCCAGTCGCTTTATCCAGCTGACAGCGGCTTGTTAAGGGCTGTCAGTCTGGTCCCCCTATGCGTATATGTAAATTCATTTCTGTGTTCGCAGGAAGCAAACAAGATTATTTTTGCTTTAATTGTACAAAAAAAAAAAAACATCCTTTCCATCCCCCTGACAGGGTGTTCGAAAGCCCAAGAGCATTTGCGTTGTGTATTTTGCAAAGACATTGCTGTGCATGACAGGAGGCAGACATTATTTGTTGACCATCATGCCCCTCCCTCACTTTAATTACAGTCAATGCAACGATTGAGGCATTACACTTTGTGTGTACACCAAACACACTGTCCAAAAGCTTGGAGATAGATTAAGTGCGGGTGTTGGAGAAAAGACTTCTGTATCAAAGCTAACAGTAGATAAACAGGTAAGCGTTCACTGGATATTACTGCTGCTGTGAAATTTAGTTTAGAATTTGATTATAAAATGTAATTAATGGTTTTTCAGATCCACCAGAGATTTGCAGGGTTTGTTCAAGATGTCCTCTGGAGCTGAGGGTCCACAGAACAACGTGAGGATAGCCGAGTTAGTTCAGAATCCTTTCTACTGTGTGCATGATCCTGTACCTGCTGAGCCCCCTCTCTGGACTTACTACAATAAACCTATAATTCTTTCTGTTATTGGAGGGCTGGTATTATGCGGAGGCATCGTGTTGTGTCTGCTTGTTGAATTCGGCGTGGCTGATGTGCCCAGTGGCATGGGACCTGTTGGTCTGGCTGTTGGCATCATGTTCATTGCAGTTGCACTAGTGTTGTTACCGATCATCAGGGACAAACTGAGGCGGCGAGGAGTGAAGACGCGCCGCACGCTTCATAGGGACCAAGTGTGACCGAGTGAAACGGTGACGATCAACGTTCATCTGGTGACCAGCAATTATTTACTTGTGAAGCAGAAAATGTGTATCCAGAACATAGACGTAACGCGCAAAGAGGTTAATATTTATCATGTTGAAATGTGTAAAATGTCAGATAAGCAGAACATTTTGTTTCATATTGTGGGAAGAATTGTGAAGTTTTTAGTTTATTACATTTTATTTATGTTCAGTGTAACAAAGTTTGAGACTGTAGCCTGTACATATTGTTTAAAGGTGGAAAAGATTTTTTCGGTTCGTCCATAAAAAACGACTGACTGTCTAAAAGACCCCATTTCATGGTCTCCAGTGATATTTATTTATTTATTTTTCTTTATGAAGTGGTTCAGTGAATCAATTTTTTGTTTAAAGAAAAGTTTTCAGACTCTCCTCTGAGTATCTATAACCACACTTCTGAGTGTACATACAATTGCCAAAATGTATCCATTAAAATATGATTGCTACGTCTGGTGGAAGATGATACTATGAGGCAAGATAAAGTTTTAATCGTTCGGGTGATCCTTGCCGAAGGCTTATCCCTTACAATGTACTTTGACCCTTTTACTGAACGCATTTCCCTCAGAGTGACTACACGGTGTACCGCTAACACCTGTGTCACTCGTAGCAAAAATATATGTTTAGTGGAGAAAGAACACATCGTGGTAGACATGGAGAAAAGTGGTCAGGGAGTGGGTCGTTGCAAGTTCTCCTTTTGGTTTGCTGTATTTCATGACATACTAGGACTCCTGATCCTCATGTCTGGTGTGTTCTGGGATATCTTCTTCAACGACCTTCTGATCTACTCTGGAGCTGTGGTCATTTTCCTCAGCCTTATCTGGTGGGTGTTTTGGTACACTGGGAACATCGAGGTGCCTCCTGCAGAACTGGAGGATGACATCGCTTTGTATAAAAGGAATAAGGGAATTTCTGGAGTGGTGCGCAAAGTCTCGGCTCGTCTCTCCAACGGACTTGGTTCATTCAGGAGAAGCGGGAGAGGCAGTGCTGTCAGGGGAACCTCGCAACAAAATGCCAGCAACAGCTCAAACATCTGCATGATCTCCTATGCAAACGCGCAGCCACTGGGACCATCTAACACCCTGAACAGGGAACCTTTATCCATATGATCCACAGGTAAATAAATTAGATATTATACAGCCAGTGATTAGCCTTAATTCCGACATCATGCCTCTTTTGTAGTCTGTTAATCATTACCTGTGCTGCTCCTCCAACTGGTTGGTGAATGGAATCAAACTAAATGTTTACAACATTCTTTGCAGACTTTGCACTGCACTGAATAGGAATGATCAGTTATCAGTAATACACAACTTTTTCCACAGCAGTGTGAAGAAGGCAACCTCTGGACAGCTGTGCCATGTCGAGCAAGCACATGACTGGAATATGTTGGAAATATATTTGCAATTTTATGGCTGTTTTTGTTTTGTTTCATATTTATAATACTGTATAAATGTTCTATTTAACACAATATTGTCTGGAATATTTTTGTTCTATGATAAAGTGCATAGCACATGAAATAAACTATGAGCGTGACACGTGAATCTTAAAAGACATAAGTTTAATTATGTTAAGTCCATCCCGTTACCAAAGAAAAAACCCTGACATGAATCATAATTTGTTTTCATTAACACAAGTAAGACAAATTATGCTCAAAAGTTCACATTTCCCTTTTTCCTTATCTAGCTTTTGCATTCTCACTTCAGATTAGCCACACCTTTAACTGCTTCACCTGATTGCTTACTCTTTCTTCTCATATCTGTACTGTTCTTATTCAAATCAAGAACAATGACTGAGATGGTCATGACAAAATGTCTATATGTATTTAAAAAACAAAAATCCTAATTCTATTTCTATTACAATATATGGTAATGTTAATGTAATGTTAAAAAAAGATTATGCAAACTAAGCTGTATTGTTATATAAAATCAGCATTGCAGTCAGCTGCGTAAAAACAGTAGTTTAACAGAACAATGAGTATGAATACTTATGACTGACAGACACTTTTGAGACATGCTCTGTTAAACACAATATTCTGTTTTTTAATCTTTTTATAGGAACAAGACAATTTTTTTTCTGCTAAAGACAATTTAAAAGACATTTTTTCTGCTAAAACAAAATATCTTAAAATAAAACAGTGCTGGTGTCATGTAAAGGAACAATCTGTGACCCTTCTTAAATCCTCATGAGACTTTGTAATGGAGCATCATTTTTATGAGTAATCATGAGACTACATGCACACCTCTGATGATGAAAATAGGACTTGGCTGACTTAACTCTAAAGGGACGCCCCCTTCCTTAGAAATTATTTACATACTAACAACATAAATGCTGCCTGCTGCGTACTAAAGTGACTTCAGATGCATCGGGGAAAGATGACTTCCCATATATGGCTTTTACTTTATGTAACGCCTGTGGCTTTGGCAAAATGTGGCATTAATAGTTATTACGATGGACTACTCGATGAGTGTCAGCATTGCTCCATTAGATGCCAAACGCCCCCCTCTATCTGTGTGACATATTGTAAATCTACAGCATGTAAGTACGGTATTGATTAATATTTATGTACGGATTTGATGAAAAGGTCTTAGTCATGTAGTTGAAAATATGATAATTGTAAAAAAACAAATAGAATTTACAGCCTTCATGGAGATAAATACATTTCCAATCTTTTAAATTTTCAACATAGACTTTTAGAAATTTATATAACAGGACTAAAATGAGGAAATGAGCATATCATGATCTTTACTACTTTATATCTTTTACAGCCTCTGCTAATGAAGCTGGAACAAACCGAAATATTCGTGTAATCCTCATAGTGTTATTTGTCTTCCTTGCTGTTTTCATTACACTGACTTTGATTCAGTTTGTACGCAGGAAGGCCTGCAGACCTGTTGCCAATGCCAAAGGTAGTGTTTTACACAGCCACTACTATCATACTATAATAAGAAATTATTGTATACATGAAATAGAACATTAGTCATTTTTTTCTAATGTTTTTCAAAAAACAATTTATTTAGTCTTTTTTTCCCAGTTCATCATTAATAAAATGTATTTTTATTCTATTCACATAGTGGACATGCGTATATATGTGTGTGTGTGTAGCAATGTAGCAGTAGAGTAATCATCAGGTGAATACAGAAGATTGAGAGCTTTAGTTATGTATGCTCTAATCATCTCATGGTTGCTAGTGCCAGATCGGCTGGTTTGAGTATTTCATAGACTGTTAGGGGGGAAAAAAATTCACAAAAATTTTACACAGAATTTTGTAAAAAAGAGAAAGATCTGGTAAGTGGTCTGAGGGAAATGGCCAGGTATGACACGTTTAAAATAAGAATAAGTCTATGATACTTTAAATAACCACTTTACAACTGTGCTGACTTAAAAGATTTTAACTTAGCAAAACACATCAAACCATGAGGTCAATGGAATAACAGAGCAGATGACGGTATAGTGGTTCAATCCTGTCTGCAAAACATAGGAATATGATGCTACACTGGTCACTAAACTGGGTAGTCGAAACATGAAAAAACATCACCTGGTCTTTTTCCAACCTGCAACATCTTTCCCATCATTTTTAACTGTTCTTAATCGTTAATCAAACCTGCCAGAAGAGAAGGCTTTATCCTTGATTTTGTGCATTGTGCTGCTGCCATATGATTGGCTGATTGTATAGGTGAACAGGGGTGAACAGGAATTTCCAGTGAATATGTTTGTATACTGTATGTATTGTATATGTATATGTGCCAAATAATTAAGATCATGCTAATCATCTAATAATCACCATGATAATGGGATAAAAATGGATTTTATGTTACCAACAGCTCAACAAGATTCATCAGAAAGTGATGGAGGTTCTGACACAACTGAGAAGTCAGATGATGGAACAACTGACATGGAAGATGCCAGATGCAAAACACGCTGCAACACGAGCCTTCCACTTCCCTCCACAGAGGAAGGCACCACCATGTTAGTCACCACAAAGACAGTGCAGACATATAACTGCAAAGCTCAATATACAGAGGATGTAACTTTAGGTGTCTGGAGAACTGAAATCGTATAAATAATACCTGAAGAATATACAATTATGCAGTCTCTAAAATACAACAAAACTGTAAATTGCACAAAAAGATGTGATGTTTACATATTTTACTCAGTTGTACTTGGCCTTCAAAAGAGTTGGAGATCTTTTTCATCTTTACCTCTGATTCATTTAGTGTCAATTAAATGTTAAGATATCTGGACATCTGGATGAAGTGTAATGGGTTTGACGTTAACCTAAATGAAGTAAGACAGTTAATCTCCAGGAGCACAAATGTGCATCGCTGAAGTCTCCCACAGGCGGTCATACTAACTGAGATTTAAGCACACCCCATGGAAAACTAACGTAGGCTGCTTCTGCATTGTATAACCTCTTGATGATTATTATCATCCTTATCTTTGAGACTATTGTTAGTTTGTTAGTAAGTTTAACTGCTGTAGGGATAACCAGATTTACAACAGCATTATGTGTGTGTATCTATATAGATATAGATATAAATATATATCACTGAACATGTATTTTGTATCAAATTTGGATAAAGCCATACTGGGTTTGTAGCTACAATGTTAGTTGCTCATTAAAAACCCTTGTGCATGTGCACAGCTTCCAGGTATGTGACAATGCATGTGCTTTGTGTGTAAACTGTTTTTTTAAATTTTTTATTCTATGCAATTCAGTTTTATTTGCATAACCTTTTCACTGGCGGCATGGTGGTGTAGTGGTTAGCAATGTCGCCTTGCACCTCCAGGGTCCGGGTTCGATTCCTGGCTAGGCTTGATTCCCGTCTTTGTGTGCATGGAGTTTGCATCTTCTCCCCGTGTTTGGTCGGTTTCCTCTGGGTCCTCTGGTTTCCTCCTACAGTCCAAAGACATGTAGATTACAATAACTGGTGTTCCCAAATTGCCCATATTGTGTATGTATGTGTGCCCTGTGATGGATTGGCACCTTGTCCAGGGAGTATCCTGCCTTGTGCCCTAAGCCTCCTGGGATAGGCTCCAGGTCCCATGACCCTGAATACAAGATAAAGTGGTATAGAAGATGAGTGAGTGAGCATTTTAACCAAATTCTTTTATGAACTCACTCATCGTCTATACCGCTTTATCCTGTATACAGGATCGCTGCGGTGTCCGGAGCCTATCCCAGGAGGCTTACGTCAATAGGTGGGGTCCACCCTGAATGGGGTGCCAATCCATCGCAGGGCACACAGACATATACACACACTTGCACACAACGGTCAATTAGCCTAATTTACATGTTTTAGGACTGTGGGAGGAAAACAGAGTACCTGGAGAAAACCCACCCAAGTACAGGGGGAACATGCACACTCCACGCACACAGTCTAGACCAGCGGGGGGAATCGAACCCTCGACCCTGGAGGCGACAGTGCTAAATAATAAGTCACCTTTGTGCTGCATTTGGACAGACAGAACACTGAATATCTTTTTTATTATGATTTTTATTATTATAAAATAAAGTTTGCAAATTTGTTCCACATCTTATGCAGGATTAAAACTTCCAAAGTTTCAGTTTTAAATAATGAAAAATATGGTATGAGCTTTTTTTTTTCTTCCTAAATTCAGAATTATATTAAAGTGTTAATTTTAAACAAAGTCAAAATGTAAATCCGAAACTGAGTCTAAATGTAATCGCATGCTGGATACTAAATGCATTCCTGTTAACATTATAATGCACTAAATAGTGTAGTAAAAAAAAGCATTGCTATAGGCGCCATTAGGCAGCGATACCGCGGTCACATGACCAACAGACCGGGTCACGTGACTAATAAAGGTGGAAACGCTGTGGTGTTGGTGTTTAGTTTAGCATTAGCACTAGCACTTTGCTCGGAAAGTGGCTCGTGGATGTTTTAGAACAGCACATAATGAGTGCTTTTCTGCTGAGTGTTATGAAACACTGGTTGGTGTAATATATTTGTAGAATATAGAGAGTGTGTGCAGGCCTTTGTTTTTGGCTAGTCAGTCTGTCTGCTTGTCCTCCTTCCGACTGTGGGCTCCATCGATGGCAGTTGGCAACAACTTCATCTAACGCCAGTGTTAAAATTGAAAGTGTAGTTTAATAAATCAGGCTGTGAGCACCGTTGGAGTAAAACCTTCGTCCTTGAGGAAGGAAACCTGTCTTCATGCCGTATGACCAGAGGAACAGATCAGCCTGGGGTAGACTGACAGAATGAACGGTGAGTTGCATATCATGGGGAGAGAGAGATACATACATATGGAGAGAGTCAGTTTCAGAGAAAGGCTTGTTTTTTAGTTAATTTGGCGCGTTCTCTCACCACATCCGCTGCTCTCAACACCAATCCTAACTCTGTGTCACTTTACCTCATTACTTCACATCATGTTTCAGCATTACTGACTCTATGAAAAGCTTTAGCGTTATGTTCCTGAATATTTAATTTAACAACAGGACATCAAGCAAATAGTATTATTATTATTATAATTTTTTTTTTTTTACATATACGCATGAGTTCTGAAAGTGTATGCGCGCGCACAAAGGTTACTTTCGCTTCGGTAACTGCACGAGACACTCTGTAAATTAGCAACATGCTAACAATTTCAGTTAGCACTCCACACTGATCTTTAAGCCGTGCATAATGTTCATATTCCATGCTTTTACAGTAAGAATACCTTCATAATAAGTGTCCAAATTATGAATTACAGTTGTTTAAAAAAAAATAAACAGCCTATCTGACAGTAATAAATGGATGATTAATACTTAATCAACGTTTCAACCTTTTTTTAAGGTTTGTGATACAATGTCATATTACTTTTTTTGAGTAGTATGACATTGTGTCACAAACCTTATACAATTTTTTTGAGTAAACGTCCGTATTCTACTCGTTATACTGTCCCATAAAAAAAAATACACACACATATTGGCATGTACAGTTTCAAGATTCCTAACATTCCCACCATTTACCTTGAGTAAACACACACTGGTAAATATAAAATCCATTTTAATAGATATGGGTCAAATCTTACCCGAATCAGATTCAATGTACAACAAATTGTAGCACTTGTACAAAAGTATGATATTGTAAAATTATTTTCATTTCATTTTATATCTCATGCTAAGCGTTTGCTCCAGGACTGTTGTGTTAAAAACTGCACTAATAAATGTGAGTTAAAGTTTAAATTCATTTGTCATTTACCCGAGACATAAAAACGTAATATCATTCCTCAGTGTTTACTTGTATATGTCCTTTAGGTTGATTTTAAATAAAGACTTCAATATATAAAACACAACCAGCCCAAAGAAAAATTTGTCATGTCTCATTTTTAGTTGGTTTGCTTGTGTTTTTTTTTCTCTCTCAGTAATTTAAATTCAGTCAAATAAGGATTTTAAGTGTCTTGAATCTCACTTGTTTACTTATCTCATCTATGCCACTTTATCCTGTATAAGGGGTGCGGCTTCCCAGGAGACGAGTCAGGGTACACCCAGGACAGGGTGCTAATCCACACACACACACACACACACACACACACACACACACACACACACACACACACACACTAATTCACATGATATCGGCAAATTTAGATAGAAAACCAGTTAGCCTAATCTGCATGTTTTTGGACTGTGGGATGAAACTGGAGGAACCCCACCAAGCACTGTGAGAACATGCAAACTCCACGACCACCGAGGTGAAAATTTTACCCCCAGTCTGGAGGTACAATTCAACAGTGCTAACCACTATGCCACTTTGCTGCATGTCTTAAATCTGTTGTTAAAAAAAAAAAACACTTATGTTTGAGTGGAGCAAAAGTCAGGCAGTTTTGAAGGCTTGTCATTGTGTATCATCACACACAGATTTGCCTCAGGGCATTTCACATGTCTTCTTGGAATAAAAACATATTTACACTTACATTTCTAGTGTTTGCAAGGCGTTCTTTATATATATATATATATATATATATATATATATATATATATGTGTATATGTGTGTGTATATGTATATGTAACTCAGATGTCTAAGCAGTTGAGAGTTAAGCACCAGGCTGAAAGGCCCAGCTTGGTGGTGAGAGGGGGTGTAAACTTGCACTCCTCCTGATCAATTGTCCAATGTTAACAACACACGTTTAATCCTAAGAGATATGAGACGAGCAGCCGTTTGAGGTTGCTTCTATCACTGAATATGACTGATTTTTCCTTCGGAAGACTTATGATAGAAAGGACCAGTCCTTAGAACTAAATGACTCCATTGCAGTTTCCCTGACTACAACCTAAATCCCATGGTAATAAATTTTTTTTTTGAGTGAACGTCAGTATTCTGCTCGTTATATTTACATTAAGCGCAAAAAAAAACATGCAGTCTAAGCGCTCACTGAAATTAAGTTTGTCACGTTCTGCTTAAATGATTACACACATTTACATAAAAACCCCATATTGTTCTGATCAGCATAGATAACCCTGATTAGCTAATTATGTATTAATTGTGATCAAGATAGATCATGAAATGTAGCTGACATTGTTTCCCTTTTTAGATACTATTTTAAGTTTATTTAAACTTTTAGGCCCAGTAATCTAGAAATGCAATAACTCTTGTTTTACAAGAAGGAAATAAGTTATTCTCACTCTGATAATCAGGACAACGAAAATAACAAAAACGTGCATGGCAGTTAGTAGGATAGATTTTTAGTCAACTCGCAGATTGTGGTATGAAAAATATTTAGTATTTGTATTGTGTTTTAAAGCATGACCAGCTAAATAGCTTTTACATCTGTATTGATAAGCAGTCAGAATCGGAAAACATTCAATATTGCTTGGTAAAATACTCCACATGGGTATTGAAATTAGTTTTGGTGTCACATTTAGCATTCACATACGATTCACAGAGCAAAATTACCCCACCCTGATTTAAATTCAAATCCTGCATAGCATGTTGGATACAACGTTTTGTGCCTTTGAGTATTGAACATGGGTCATATTTCAACTGTAATGCTAATGTTAGTGAAAACACCAACTCAGGTCGATCTGTCATTTTTGACTAAGAAGGAAGTGACGAGGCGTGAATGCTATAAGCGTCAGGAGGTGGAAGTCAGAAACTTTAATTAAGCAGATACTTCTGCTTATAAAAAGGAATCTGTATAATAAAACCCTGACAGCTTCTCTATTCCTCTAATATAACTCAATAACGACCGGACGTACAAGTGTTTAGTGATGTCTGCTGACAGTTTGGTGGACTGCGCATGTGTGCAGGCTTTGTGCAGTCTCTACATTTTTATATTTTTGAGAAATGTGGGTGCTCCAGTAAGTAAAATGTTGAATGTTTCGATCTTTTAGGCACACAACAACATGACATGAAAAGACAAAACCTTCTGGAAAGATTGCTGGATGCAGTTAAACAGGTACAGTATATCAAACCTCAAATCTCATGTTGTCTTTGTATCTAGAGGTTCTTCGATTGTAAACACTGGAGGAGTCTAAAATTAAATCACAGTGATTATTCTTATCAAGATTATGTTTATTATTTAGTTTGAAGGCAGAAACCATTTTTGATAACTAAGAAGTATAAATAATGGTAACCTTAATCTTTTAATAACAATCTTTTAATACATCTGAATGAGTGAAAGGTTCATGAATAAACAGTTCTAATATGGCAAATAAAGAGATAAAATAAAATAAAATAAAGAGTAAAAGTAGTGCACTTGATCAAGGGTTAAAGAGGGATTTGGGATTCAGCCTTGTGTTAGAAGCTAGTTAGCGTTGTAGCTTGCGTTAGTTGTGATTAAAACAACATGGACGATTTTGAGGCAGTTCGGAATGCCTTGGAAGCAATTACTCAGTTACCTACTTTCACTGATGCTGCGACAGACAATTTGTGTAACTAACGATTGTTAGAGCACCTGTGATGCAGATTAGTTCCAGATGCATAAATGTCCCAATGCTGTTATGTTCTATAATGTGAAATGCCTCTCATCCAATCGATCAGAACTAACTGTTGTTTAATGTACATAAAAGATAATGTACATTAATATTTGAATTGTTCCTAATAAAAATCTGTGGAATGTGTAAATTATTATTATTTTTTTTAAATAAGAAGTGGGTACAAAAACTCTTGAGCTCTCCTAGGCTGCGACTTTGATATTAATGATTTTGTGCTGAAATTACACTATATAACCTGAGGAATTTAGTTTATTCAATTAGTTAAAGAAATGATTTTAGTTTAAAAATGCATTGCTTTGAATAACGCTAATTTGTAATTATTTATTTTATTCAACTATTATTTATTACACTACTTATTATAAGTATAAAAGTATGCAGTACAAGTATAAAGGTTCAAATCAGTTTAATATGCTTTTATGTTTGTATATACAGTGTGTGTGTGTATGTGTGTGTGTATGT
>JAQMYJ010000006.1:11052699-11063655 GCA_030014305.1 Clarias laeviceps | reverse complement strand
CATGACTAAGCTTTTGTGCAGTAAGTGGGGAGGGCAGAATGTGCACATTTATATAAAAATTTATGTGACTTAAACCATGCAACCTTATTTAAATAATCCATAAAATTCTGCATATTTTTTTATACATTATACAGTATGTTATTTCATTTGTTGTGATTTATTTCATAGTGCCAAATTCGCTTTGGTGGAAGGAAGGAGATTGCCTCAGACTCTGACAGCAGGTTTGATGATATTTTTGTATACGCTATAATATTATTAATGATTCATTGTATTTAAATTTGGTTTTTATCGGACCTACAGTATTCTAGATTGTCCCCCACCTTTCCATGTTTTCTCCTATTCTCTTTATTGACTATGATCCATCTATAATTTTGATGTGATTGTGTTTTCAATTATTTTCCCCTGGCATGCTGTTATTGCTAATTTTTCATTGCTGCATTTTGACCTAGGTTTCCATTGTGTTCCTGTGACTCATCTGTTCCCGACTGCTGTGTGTGTTTTCAGAGTCATCTGCCTGTGTGCCCAGTTTGAGGCTGTACTTCAGCATGGCCTGAGGAAGAGTCGAGGCCTGGCGCTCACCGCTGCCGCCATAAAACAGGTTGCTGGCTTTACCAGCAAGACAGAAGGAGGTAGACAAGCTACAGACATGACGCTCATCTATTACTAAGCCACATTCTCTGGTTAATATTTAAAGACGTCTATCTGGAGAATTAACCTTTTTTTAAAACCAGAAACCTGGGCAAAATTCACTAAAACAAATACCGGTCTACACTTTCCTTCTAAACCTGGGAGGTGCCTTAGTAACAGAGAGTATCTATAGAGCTGCGGGCAGTTTATAGAGGAAACACATGCTTCAGAGATCTTGTACAGGGAAAGCAGGTGCTGAGAGTGCTTGCGAAACCAGATGGTTATACAATGTGTCACGAAAAAGAGTAAAAAAGAGAAACAGACCATCTCTGAGGTTTACTACCAACACCTGCTGTGGTTTAGAGTTTTTAAAAAGCAACAGGGGACTAAGAATGATACTATTTCTTAATGTTCGATAGATTTGAATGATTAAGGGATTAGCAGAGGTGAATGTGCTTGACCTCAAGAATTGAATATCATATGGTAGCTAATGTCATTATTAAGTGTGCTAAAAGGGTTTAGTTAGAAGGGCTGTTTTTCCCGTCCCCCTCCATACCGCTGCTTTTTGGCCACTGTTGTAGCTCTTGAGCTTTGCTTAAACGATACTTTGTAGATCCCAGGAGACTTTTAGCAAGTTGATGCACGTTTCCCATGTCCTGCTTTTTTTTGAAGTGTGAAATTGGGGCCCATATTTTGCTTCTGATTTGATTGTTGAAAATTATATATTAAAATTGAGATCCTCTAGGTTTCAGAACTATTTACTTGTTTTTACTTAAATTTATTTGAAAATAATCATATTAGCCTTTTTTTTTGTTTTTTACTTACCAAATGGACAAACTTGATATGTTAAAATAAACCCTACTGGCTGTTTCTTCTGTGCATTTGTTTATTACGGGTTTGATGATGTTACCACACTGTAGACCTTGCAGCATCTAAATGCACCACTTTACCTGGAACCTTTCTCCATTGGGTCTCTCTTATTAATATGCTTTTTTTTTCTCATCTTTAAAAAAAAAATAATAAAAAAATCCTCCTAAGAAGATTTGTACATGTCTTGAGTATGAATGGATGAGTCGAGTTGCCACTCGGCCTTACGGATCTTTGGCGATCAACAGTTTCATTAGTTTTTTTCCACAGCCTGGATTTATTCCACAGCCTGGAACCGGTATTCCTGGCTACTCCAAACTGTCTCGTGATGTCTCCTTGCATTGCACTAAGTTGAAGAATGGTCCTCTCCTATTCTGAGTGTGTCTGAGGATTCTGCGCCACTTCAGGAGCCCTTCTCCTTGTTGCATTTAGTTCATTTTCTTCCAGTTTTTTAGTAAGTAACCCCCAGATATGTGAATTGGTGACAGAAATGGATGTCTGTAGGGTGCTCTGTTACTGTGATGGATTGGAGTCCCGTCCACCCTAATAAAGTAGTTACTGAGGAAGAAAAAAAACGAAAGGATATTATTTATTCCTCAGACGATCAATTTAAACACAAAGTGCTCATAGAGAAGTGGTATACAGTGCAGACACATGGTTGAGTATTTGCAAGTGGCTCGGTTGTCTTTCTGTTGCTTCCTTCCAGTCAGTCATGTGCAGTTTTAACTTCTGAGTTCTTATTGCCCTCTTTTTGTTTGCCCTTGCTGACCTGAGTCGAGCAGAATATTTGTTATATTTGTATAAGCTCAACTTTAAGTGCAGAATGTGCAAAATCCTTTTACAAGCCGTGTTTAAGTCAGAGATGAAAATTAATGATGTGTAGCGTTGCTGTGTAACTGTTTTGCAGATCTGACATTCTGGTTCTATGTGAAAGAGCACCTGAACCGCCACGAGCTGCAGCGTTTCTACTCTCTAAGGAACATCTGGTCTGAGCTGGGCCGAGGCAGGGCATGGCTGCGCTGTTCCCTGAACGAGCACTCTCTGGAGCGTTACCTTCACATGCTGCTGGCTGACCGCCCTCGTCTGAGGTACACCTTGCTCTGTTTGATTCACACTGCTGTTTTGTTCAGCTTCCAAGTCAGGATTGATGTATTTTTGGATTTGAACGGTGCGCAGGTACCATATTTCAGGGCTAGAAAACTTATTTTCTAACCCTGTTTGAGCAAGTAGGCATAAAGTTGCAACTCCTCATCAGATGATTTGTATGTTTTCTAGTGTGTTCTATGAAGATTGGGCTTTTATCCTTGATGAGGAGAGGGCCAGTATGCTTCCCACCATGGCTGCAGGTTAGTAGCTTGGCTTTCTGTAAGCTGATAGTGTGTATAAAGCCATCTTTCACTTTTGAAATCAACTGAAACTTTAATAGGTCACCTGAGATGCCATACTTCCTGTAGTTAAATGTATGTTTGTTTAACTATATATTCTCTATATTTTTCTTTGTTATTAAGACAAAAACATTTCCTTTTTTTATCACAAAAACCATGAAGGTTGCCCAGTAATGTTTTTTGGGGTGGAGAAGCCTAGATTAATGAATTATTTATAAATGATTAACATCAGCACTTGGACCAGAAAATGCCTAGCCAAAAAAGTCACACTTCAGATTTCATTCAGTCACCGTTATTTTTGGTTACAGCAAACAATGTGTTGGCCAATTAATGTATGGAAATGATTCTTCATACTCCCAGAATCACTCTCTTATAATTTGAATCCTGGAATATGCCTGTGGGGGGGAAAAAAAAAAAAAAAAAAAAACTCCACAGATTTGATAACCTGCTCATTCAGTACATTCACGTCATCAACTGACTTCATTTTATTGCCGCATAACATTGCTGAGCCTGACCAACTGAAGCAACCACAGATCATAACACTGTCTTCAGAGGTTTGTACAGTGGCCACTCTGCATGATGAGTGCATCACTTCTCGTTTTCCTTCACCAAGTTAAGTAAAAGTGATCTCGATTCAAGACTTTTTTTTTTTTTTCTTTTTCCTTCCACAACGTTGACGGTTCAGCACTATGCTTCCAGGGTTCTTAACCCAATTCCAGTAATTTCTATTTCAATTTTCTTTGCTTGATGTGGCCTAGTAAATTAACCCTTCTAAAATGGTCACTTCTTCCTTTTTTTTTTTTGGCCAGGCAGTGGATATAATTCATGGATTACGATCCCAAAATGAAATATACTCATGGACAAAAGTTGGAAAAATATTTTTTTGTGTTTAATTTTCTTATTTTTTTCTTCTTATTTTTTTTTAAGTTTGATTTTATACAAAAATCACTGTCCACAAGCACCAGAAATTCAAAATTCAGACAACGTCAATAATTCAGTCAACATTGACCAATGATACGGCCTCTTTCACGTCCAGCAAGTTCAACTGCAGTTAACATGGTTGAACAGTTCAATAACTTATTGTGTGTAACCCAGCAATACCAGTGTCAGTAGTGGCAGCATTTTCTGTGCAATTTCTCAAATTATGCCATCAAATTAGTCTGGCGTTATCACTCTGCCTTCCAGACCTAGGGCGATCAGCAGTGTAATTAGTTGTTCAGGATTTATTCCACAAACTGGAAACGGTATTCCTGGCTACTCCAGACTGTCTGGTGATGTCCGTTTGCGTTGGACTAAGTTGAAGGATCGTCCTCTCTCTGATAGCATTGTCTAAATGGGGAATGATTGTGTGAAGACAAAATGCACCGTCAGAATGTTGTTCTTACTTTTGATACCAAGACATGTAAGCTGGACCTGATCACATGGCAAATTTCATTCACCTGCCCAACAGCTCTTAAGAAGACTTGAGTTAGGTTATCCATGGTAAAGTAACCTTTCCTGTGTTCTTAATGTAACAAGCCAAACAATATTATGAATTAGATTTGGGGTTTTGTAACAGTACAATTTTTTGTATATATACATAAATATAAATTTTTTATAATGCATGTTTCTTTTGTTCATGAGTATAGCTTATTTAAATTGCATCCATCAAGTTGAAACTTGACTGATTCATAACAATAATACTACCACTACTACTACTGCTACTACTACTACTACTACTAATAATAATGGATTAAAAGAAAGCAATTGAAAAAAAACTAAAAAAATAAGTGAAATAAGGCTAATAGGACACAAGAACTGAAGTCCGAGTGTGCCTGTGGTAACTATTAAACTGTAATGAATGAGCTGCCTTACTGGAACATTTACCTGCCTTTAGAGGTTCTCTTTTACAGTTTAATTATCATTTAGTTGCTATCAGCTCTCTATTATCTTTGCCTTTTATGGAGTATTGTGGGCATCATTTAATGTAAATTAACTCTGGGGTGATTATGATTTGTAATTTATGGGTGAGAGACATTTATTAACATACTCACATGAGCACAGAGAAAATCTGTGTTACCAAAAATGTTTAAATCTGGGGCAGAAAGATTTTAGTTCATTTTGGGAAGAAAAACATTTACAGACAACGTTAAACTTGATAAATGATTCCCTGTGTTCACAGAAGAGCGTCTTTTCACATGAATGTTGATCCGTACTCTTTGTTTTGTGAAAGCAGGACTGAACTCCATCCTGTTTGCCATAAACATCGACAACACTGATCTGAATGGTCAGGCACGCACAGGAGCGTCTGTCTCACTCCTGCTGAAAGAGTCCACACAGGGAATGAGCAGTCTGTGGAAGGAGTCGGCACAGGGCGTCAGCACTCTGCTCAGAGAGATCGGCACTGCTACAGCCGTGGTACCCGGTCTTGCACCACGCTCAGACTGTCCCTCTGATCCCTTGCCCGTGCTGCCCCGGAGCACATCTGCAGGTATAGGGAAGAGACAAACATGTTTTTTAATAGTTCCCTTTTTAATTATATATATATATTTTTAATATTATTAACTTCCTTTATGGTCAGCATGCATATTAAAGTAACTGTACAGAGGTTTCTAATAATGTCTCTTCTTGGTAATTGTTCGTAGCAAGATCACAGTTGGAGCAGTTTAAACATTTGATGCTTCCTGGTTTCTGTTCCCTTTGCTCATTAGACTCTGGTTTGAGAAAAGAGCGCAGGAGGAAGAAGAAAATCACTAACATTATTTCATTTGATGATGATCTGGACGCGGGAGCAGAGGATGAAGACGAGGGCTGTGTGGGCGTCAGGAGGAGTCTGAGGAAGAGTACGACAGGTGATGTGAACTCTGAAGAAGCTCTTGAGACTTGTGAGTCGTCCCCCTTGCAGAACGGGCTGCCTGAGCCAGAGCATGGCATCATTAGTTGGGCCGAAACTCCTCCACAGAACGGCATTCTTCTTGACACCAAGAGCACTGACCATGACGAAGATGACGAGGAAGATTTTTACAGCAAGAGCCGGCCAGAGCCTCTGGAGGACCACACGACTGGGGAACAGTGTGTTCATGTTTATATGCACTATGTGATTTTACAAAGAGCAGCATCAGTGAATTAATATTGATACATTAATGTTTTTTTTTTTTATAGCCTAGCAGATAATGTCACATGATTTCTTCATCCAGGGTCGTAATTGGGAGCTTGTCCAGTGTTTCGACTTGGAGCCCCAGGCCGGTCATTATAGAGGCCGACAATGACAGCTCAGACATCCTTATCCCTGTATCTACAGTGGAGACCTACAGCCCGAAAGGTCTGCACACCCTGTCTCACCTTCTCTGGTTTTATCAATTTATCAAAAAATTCATGATCACTGTATGGTTTAATGGAGTTTTTGGAACATGATGTAAATATAGAGCTGGTTAGTAGATCACCATGTAAACCAGAATTAGTAGTGAATTTAACTTTGCAATGTGCTTGTTTACTTACAGTTGACAGCTCTGTCGAGACGATAGGATTTCACGAGCAAACAGAGAGCTCAAGTCCAACCACTGACACTGAAAAAACAAAAGCTGAGCCAGAGTTCAGGTAACACTTCTGCTTTGTACGTCCTAAAAAAATGCATCTTGGGCTGCTGGTATGGAAGTATAACAGTGGCAAAATTCCCCAAAGCAAAAAAGCGATGCTTTACAATGCTTGAAATGTTTGGCACTGCAATTTACTGTGGTTGGATATTTCAATGAAATTGTAATTCAAGCATTTAAAATTCAATGCAAAAATATTCAAGTTATTAAACTGCTGTTCAAAAATATTTTCAAGTGTTAAAAATACAATCTTTATCATTTTTTTTTACTTTACAAATTCAGGTTGGGGAAATTTAGGTAATAAAATTCAGGTTGAAAAAATTCAGTTTTTTTCATCTGGGATATCACAGGAAGAGCATTGGATTACCGAACGCTGCTGTCTGTGTCGTAGTGGACTTTAACAGAATTTTGGCACTGTTATACTTCCATATGCTGGTCATTAACTGCAGAATGTCGTTTTGTCTTCCAGCATGGAATCCAGCTTGTTGCCCCAGAATGCCTCTGTGGCCAGTGTGGTGACCAGTCCTGGCCTGCCTGACTCTATGACTATGGGTAAGTGGGTTTTTTAACATGTCAATATTTTGTCAAAATTTTTAAGATGTCAATATTGTTACTGGTTTTAAAGGGGTTTTATGATATCATGTGATAAGTTGTGATAAGTTACTACAATAATGATATATACAGATTGGCCATAACATTTAAGACCACCTAGTTTTGGGTTCCCCCTGTGCTATGTAGGTGCTCTGGACCCTCGGGTGTGGCCGCACAGTGCCTTTGAGGGTATGATGTGGTGTCTGGCACTCTATGGATGCGACTTGTTTGTCTGTGTGTCCCATGAATGTCCGATCGAATTGGGATCTGGAGAGTCTGGAGGATAGGTCTGTGGCATTGAGGTCATTCACAGTAGGCTGTGGTGCACTACGTGTTCTAGTACCTTTCTGTCATGGCCAGCATTGACTTTTCTGTGGGATCAGACCGGATAGACTGATCCTGTCACCAGTCAGTGGTCATATTGTTATGGCGGATCAGTGTATAAATACTGAAATGTTGTGAACTGAGTAAATTTTTTTTTCTTCATGTTATGATTTATAATCACACCCAGATGTAGCTCACAGATGAGCTTCGAGAGTGTTGTTAATGCTTACAGAACACTTCATGTACAATGGTTTGTGATCGTACTGACTGTTGCATGCAATAAGTGAGGAATAAAACACGAAGGTACGCTAGTGCAAAGTCATCTGTCCTGTAGACTCTCCAGTGGCAGAAAACTTACTGACCGTGACAAAATGCTGACATTGCAGAATGTTATAAACAAACATCTCCATACAGCGAGTTTTATCATACCAGAGATTACATACTTTGTACCAAATAGCAGCACAGTTTTTATCTTTTTATTATTCGTCTTAGAATATGACGAATGTCATACATTGCATAATGAATGAGTCACAATAGAAAGAATAACTGCATTCACATTATAGTAATCTGAGTAATATCCTAATCAGAACAAAAATGCATCATGTAATCACCTGAGTTGGAACAGATTGGAACGAGAGAGGTAACCCTTTGGTGGGAAAACATTAGCCATTTTAAACACATGATTCTCTTGTTGGAGTAAAAAACGAGGGTTAGTCAAATATACAAATTCTACACTGGCTGTAGAATTTATTTAAATTTATTTTCAGAAAAAACAAATGCATCGTTTTTGAACATATTCTCATTGCTTTTCAATACACAATGTCCATCTGTCAACAAGTTTTTGTATTCCTTCATTTAAAAATGTTTTAGGCTGAGCTGATGAGCAACGAATCCACCGCTGTCTTCACTTCTTCACCAGAAGTGAATCTTCATCGACATAGGGCTGCTTTCAGGGGACCAAACAGGTCAGGACTATAGGGAGGATGCTTTAACACTTCAAAACAAAGTTTTTCAGAGTGTCAACAGTGTGGGCAAAATTGTGCGGATGTGCAAGATCACAATGCCCTCTGCGTTTAATCCGAAGTTTAGGCTTTTGCTCTTCAATAAGTATCTCACTGTAACGAGCACTGTTGATTCTTGAACCTTTTTCCTGATAATGTCCCAACTGTGGGAATCACAGAAAACTGAAAGCATCAATTTTCCAACTGATGGTTGACTTTTGACCCGTCATCTTCAACCAACATCTTTTTCTTGTTCTGCGATTGAGGATGTTTCCATTCCATACACTGCTGTTGACTCTCAGGCCCTAGTGATGAATCCATGTCTTGTCACCAGTAATAAATCTCTTTAAGAAACTTTCACCTTCCTTAGAGTATTGGCCCAAATCTTGTTTGTAGATATCCAAGCACTTTTGTTTATGCTCTTCAGACCGCAAAAAAACAGAACATTGCACACCGTTCTTCTTCCGTGCAAATCACAAGTTGGGTGTTAATTTTTGCTCACACTCCAGTTACTATTTTTGACTCACACTCGTATTTTCTTTCTGTGTACTATATGTGTACCCCACATGGAGATAACATTAGGGAGGTTTACAGAAAGGAAGTTTCCTTCCTCATCGGGAAACTGTGTGAACAACGCCCTCCCGCCAGCCTTCTCTTTGGGCTTTCATCCACTGATACCTGACATCCATGTGGAGGAAGGGCCATTCATGCTTGGCTTTCATTTCACACAAATGCGTTTTAGCTCTAACCCATTATAGACAAGACTAAATTCTTGGAACCAGAAGGCAGGATTTGTTGAAAAAAAGATGGAAAATTATAATGATCGAGATCAAAACGAGTTTAAGTAATCTAACCTTCAAAAAACCTTCTGTTAGCAGATCAAATGGTTCACAGTTGGCGGAACCACTTTGCGCAGGTAAAAAAAAAAAACACTGCTTAAATGCTTTGAACACGCTTTCACTCATGTTCCCACTGTGTTACTGTAGCTGTTCGTCATATAAAAATACACTCTTGGTGGCAGATCTGCTTCCGGGGGGAGTCCTTGATGACTGGTTTCTATCACACTGCTTTAAAGTCTTAGTCTTAATCTTTTTGTGTTTCTAGTTTAACCTTTGATTTAAAGGTCCTATATTTTACTATTTCTTTAACATGTTAACACTGGTCTCGGAAGTTTGCCAAAGTGTGTGTAAACGCTCCAGTTGAAATTACCCTCAGATAATGCATTCTTGCCTTAAACTTGCGCTGTTTCACTCCTTCTCCTCTTCCAAACGCAGCATTTCAGTGTCTGTATAAATGAGCTACTGCTGAGGCACGCCCAATAAAGAGCCCCAAAGTTGAGCCAGGGAGAGCGGATCTACTCATATGAGGAAGAAAAATCTGATTGGATTGATTAAGCCATGGCCAGTACAAAAATGGAAAATGTACATAAATCAGGAAATGCTTTTTCATGTTTTTTTGTTCACACACACACACACACACACACACACACACACACACTGGATATTTAAAAATGACTAAATTGTCAGTTTGGCATAATATGTGTTGTTTAAGCCTGTTGCATTTTTTGTTTAAAACTTTTGGATTGAGCACCTTTCTCCAGTGGAGGGCACTGTTGATCCAGAGCAGTGTCTCAGCAATTCTGCCTTGGTACTGTAAATACAAATGGTACGCTAAGATGATTCCAGAAATGGCTGGGATTAGATATGAATAGAAATAAAATGCATTCAATACAGCACAATACATAGTTTTGAAATATGCATATTTAGTTTTTAGCTATAAATGCACTTATTCAGTTTCCCGCTGAGTTGAAAAAGAGTGACTGAAACCTGCTCCGTCTACGAGTTGGAAATTCTTTATGATCACGCCCACTTTGCCCACAGTAATAACAAATGCATGGGAGCCCCCCTGCTCTTGTAAACAGAATGGCAATTTTAGACATGTCAAGAAAAAAAAATGCACTAAAACATGGTAGTGTAATGCCAGTGGAAAATTTTTGCATCGGTCTCTCCTGCTTGGGTTTTTGTACATCTCTGTGTGTGGACATTGCTATTGTGATTACTCATAAATTGTGTGTGGGTGCATTCATTCAGCTGTTGTAGGCAGGATCTTTCCTTGTCACAGGGTATTCACGGGCTGCACTGAGAATGTGCTAGCTAGAGATGATAACAGTAGTGGGGGACCCATCTGTATGATTCCATGACACCTGAGCTGCATTGTGCCACAGTTACAGCAAATCTGTGCAGAAGACTACCAAGCATACTGGAGACTTATCGATTTAGATTTTTCCTTACTTGCCATTAAAAAAAAAAAAAAACATATTAAAAAATCTCAATAAATGATCTAATTATGCAGAACCAGACAGAAAACTGAGCATCTCCATCATTGCAGGTACAAGGAAACTACGAAAGGGGTAATATTATGACCAGCTGTGCAGTCAGGAACTGCTTGCTGGCACCTGCAATTGCGAAACCCATTTGGATGGTATGGTTGTTTAACCATATATACACTACCATTCAAAGGTTTGGGGTCACTTTCTAACTCCATGATCGTTCCTGATTTTTATTTCTTTCTACATTGTAAAGGAATGCT
>JAQMYJ010000006.1:11033911-11052599 GCA_030014305.1 Clarias laeviceps | reverse complement strand
TGTTAATTGGTCATTTTTCAGGCTGATAACTCTAAATGAACTTCTCGTCTGCGGCAGAGGTAGGTTTTGGTCTCGCCAAAACCTATACTTGTAATAAAACTGTAAATATTGGAGTTTTCACAGTTGTATTTGGCTGAGCTTGAGGTAACACCCAGGCTTCGTTTTATTGCACTCGGTCTATGGGCTGATATGAGAACATATGCTACTTTGAAATTTAAATGGAAAACACCCTAATGTCATATTATCGACCTTAAAAAATGGAAAACAAAATTAATCTCAAAATTCAACAGATGGCGCTGTACCATTTTTAAATACGCGGGTGTGTAATTGAAATCTACTTAAATAAGCATGATTTCAGGCCTTCATTCCACACACTTCTCAGTAACATATACATTTTAATTGATTCCAAAATTCAACAGATGGCGTTGTACATTTAAAAAAACGCGCTCATGAGTGCGCTTTAAAATTCCATGTGACTGAAGTTGCAGGCATATCTTGTGTATAATAATCTCCTTTGAACGGTTAATATTGAGGTGTATCTGCTACGTATGCTCTGTAAAGCCTTCATAACAGCTCTAATCTGAGGTGATGTTTATTAATTGGTGATTTTTGAGACTGGTATCTCTAATTGAACTTCTCCTCTGCAGCAGAGGTAAGTTTGGGTTTTACTTTCCTGGGATGGTCTCCATGAGAGCCAGTTTCATCATGGTGGTTAATGGGTTTTGCAAATGCACTTAAGTAGCTGACCTTCGTGTCTTAAAATAACAACTGTCTACTGTGTTAATCTAATTCCATATGTGTTATTTCATAGTTTGGAAATCTAAGGTATTATTCTAGAATGCAGGAAAATAAACCCAAACTAGGTTAAATGAAATAAATGGAAATTTTTTTTTTTTTACTTAAAAATTGGTTGTTTATGTATCACCCTCAGCAGCAACCTCATTTCCCCTCTTGTCTTTTCCAACCATTCAGCGTCACCAGAATACTGATCACCTACCTGATCATCTGTAATCATCTGATTTCTCACTGGTTCATGCCCTATGCAGTATTATTCTTGAATGATTCATAGGTTACTGTGTGGTTTAACAAATACTCAACAATATTCCTCTGGTCAGATACATGGACTGGACTGAAAATAAAAGCCCAAAACTTACTAAAAATCAGAGCCAAAAACGTCCTTCCGGAAGCCACAAGAAGTTCTCAAGAAAGTCTGGCTTTTTGGAAGCAAAATATAAAGAAATGGAACAGGTTTACAATTTCATACCCTGGACAATTAGTTAGCCTGTTCATTCCTGTTATTTTTAATTCTGTAATTTCTGTTAGAATTGTCTCTTGGCAAATTGGGCCTCCTGCAAAAAAAAAAAAAAAAAAAATTCTCATTGTCTTCCAGTCAGTGTTCACAGGTAGTCGGTTGTTAAACTGAAATCGCTGGCGTAACCCTCTGGCTGTGTGGTGTTATAAATGTCTTCCCCTTTCACGTCACCTTCACTTAAAGAAATTAATGTCTGGCTGGTATTTTAAGCTGTACAAAGTTCTCTTTATTATTTCTGTAGTGCTATACAAATGAAAATGTCAGTAGTCTGGAACAGTATCCATTAATGAAAAGAGTAGCGGTCTACATGGGACACTGAACCTCACCAATATATTCAGTACACTGAATATATCTTCTTATTGTCCTGTGAGAAGTTGAGCTTGTGATGCTCTAGTCAAGTTTTATTCTGGTCCTCTTTTAAAAATTATTTTGCTCCTACAGCCGAACTACGTCAAGCTATTGTGGCCATGATGAACCGGAAGGATGAGCTCACTGAGCAGAACATGTGAGTCACTTTTGTTTCTCCTCGCTTTGCCAGATTTGAACGAACAGTTGTGATTTCCTCAATATATGCACCTTATTGTATATAATCTTGTACATAAATAACCCTTTATGATAATTTTCATATGGTTGTAAATGAGCACACACAATTTTAGCAGTATGCATGGACTACTAACACAATGTAGCTTTTTTTTGTTTCTGTGAGCTACCATGAATTCACTAGTATGTGTGTGTGTATGTGTGTGTATGTATGTGTATGTATGTGTGTGTATGTGTGTGTATGTGTGTGGCTTCAGGTCTCTGCGCAGTCTGCTGGATGGAGAGATGGAACACTCCTCTGGGTTGCGTCTCGAGGTTGACAGTCTAAAGAAAAAGCTGGCTGACCTGGAGGAGAGGCACACTGCCAAAGTTCAGGCCCTTGGGAGGTACGAGCACTTTGATCTAGACCTTCAGTTTCATGCATAATGGCCACTAAGCATGTCCAGGATTTGGCTGTTTCAAGTAGCTACAAAGCTTTTAATGCATTTGACTGAAAAAGTGTTGAACAAAACCAATCTGATGATACCATAAGGACCTCTTTGAGCTAATGTGGATCACTCAAGCATAAATTTACCACTTGGTTAAACAGAACGGTTGCAGGTCCCTGAAATCTGCAAGATAAACATAGTGAGAACATTGCTTTGAGTGGCTGGAGAGACTAGTCAGTCTGGAGAAATTCATATAGAGATTTTATTGAAATTTGAACAGCTTTTTGTTTTTGTTTTTATTTTTATGCTACTGCAAGACTGGGTTGACTGATAGCAGTCATCACTGTGAGTAGGTGATGCAACACATTTTAGTGACGGGAAGAAAAAGATCAATGTCTGGTAGAGTGTGAAAGTGTATTTTAAGTAAACCAAGGGTCAACAGTACACACGACTTGATGATAATGGTCACAATTACAACTATGAGAGTGGCAAGGCTCTGCAAGTATTGTTCTTTACAAATAATCATTCATTCGTTCATCTTCCTTACTGTTTATCCTGTGTACAGGGTTGGGGGGGCCTGGAGCCCATCCCAGGAGGCTTAGGGCACGAGGTGGGGTACACCCTGTACAGTGTGCCAATCCTTCTTAAGACACACGCACACACGCACACACTACGGGCAATTTGGGAATGTCAGTTAGCCTAATCTGACTGTCTTTGGACTGTGGAAGGAAACCAGAGTACGCAGAGGAAACCCACCAAGCACACAGACCCGAGGCAGGAATCGAACCCTCGACCCTGGAGATGTGAGGCCAAAATGCTAACCACTCTGTCACCATGCTGCCTTTTGCAAATACTGTTGATGATAAAACAATATTATTTAAATGATTAATGATGCATCATGTGCATGACAACTACAGCAAATTTTTTTTTTTGCTTTAAAACTTCATGAAAATGATCAGCAGTAGCCTGGATGCGAAAAAGCCTAACTTTTTCGCATCCATTTTTATTTGGATTGGATATTTTTTTTTTCATATATTTGTTCATTTTGTAGCATAAATACACAATATACGTAGACTGTTACCATGCAACATTTTAAAGCTATTTTGTCAAAATTTGACATTTGCCCACCCGTAGTTCAAATGGTAATAAGAAGATTGGAATTAATCAGCTCTATCTAGGTATAAAATTATACTCTGTACTACTGTACTCTGTTAAAAAAAAAAAAAAAAAAAAAAAAATTCTTCTCATTCATTTCCCTGCTTGAAGAAGGAATGTGGGTGACTTAAGCTTGTCTTATTTTGGCTTTTTCGGTCTCAGTTTCTTAGACTCTGAGGCAGAAGGAGCAGTGAAGTCAATCAAAGTGTCTGACTCAAATGAAATCCTGCCAAGTCGATAGAGACTAAAAATAAGGGGGCAGCTTGGCCTGCTTAGTGTGAGATCTTTCGAAAGATGCGAGCTCTTGATTCAGTCGTGCACAGTGGGCAGTGCTTAAGACATGGGGCTGTGCTCAGCACCAGGCCGACACGCTCACGCGCTCGCACTTTCTCAGCCAAAATGCTGCCTGCTCTGCTATAGTATGACGCCGAACACCATGGTGCAGGAAATCGGCCAACATAGACCAGGCGGTTCGGGTGAAAAGTGTTGTCATGGTGGGGGTAGGTGGTCTCAGTTTCAGCCTGTATCAGAACCCTCTTAAAACCCTTAACATCCAGTCGAGTGTTTTTTTTTTAATTTTTTTTTTACTGTTTTTGTTATTTGTGCTTTATTTTACAGGGACGTGCTGATTGTGCTGATGTTTCATTAGTTTTAGTTTTCATTTAGTTTTAACACGCCGAGTGAGTGAATGAGTGAATTTATCTGGAACAGTAGGAAGCACTCTGCAGGGAGCAGGACACGGGATTGGGAGGATTGGAGGTTTGTGCCAAGGAAAAGCACGTTAACGTTGATGGGTTCCTCACCTGTCTAAGGGATCAAACCAATGACTCATTTGTAATATCTTGCAATGTAGTAATACTGTCTCTCACACTTCAAATCACCGCTCTGTCAAACTGTCAGGGCATAACACTAGTAACATAGTATTGTTAAATGTTGGACCTGCTGATATTTTAAAGTGGACGAGGAGGTCTATGGCTCTTTTTTTTTTTTTTTAAACCACAGTTCAATTTATTTGTTGTTTTCAATCCACCCGCCAGACAAGCTTCAGGGAATTGACCATGAATAGGTACATTCCTGTACACTGAAGCCAGGAAACGCATCCAATCTGAACTTTACCTCATTTCCATCCTATCCCCATCACATTCTGTCTCATCTCCCTGGTGGTGGGTTAGGTCTTCCAAACCTTTCATTGCTTTACTGTAGGCTTTATGTTGTGCCAGGGTTGCATGCTGACATCCACCTGATGTGCATTGATGACCAGTTAGACTGTCATGGACTTTTTTCAAACTGTGCAGGGATAGAAATTTCTGTGAAATTTTGCTTTGAAGGTCATTTTTAATTTGTTCAACATTTAGGAATTAGGCTGTTGATTTCGCTTTTCCATGGTGAAAAGATGAAAAGAGCTCGGTAGTGAAAGTTCGTTCTGAAAATGTGTTTCCTGTCACCTCTGCCATGCTGTGCAAATGGTAGGAACTATGATCATAAGCCCCAGGAAGCCTCAAGGAATCATTTCATTTCATTGATAAAAAGGTCAGTTCTGACAGTTAGAAAATGAAACAGTAATTACGAAGCTGAACTTTGTGTGTGTGTGTATATCTGCTACCATGTGAATGTCATGCAATATGATTTAATAAGATTAACAATTTCCTCACTACGTGGAAAATCATTACAATATATAAAATATAAAAATACAGTAAATGACGAATGTTCTTGCCATTGATTTATAAAATGGAATAATACATTGAATTAATGTTAAAGTCAGGTGTATGTATTACTTACTGCAGATTAGGATTAAATGAGTTTATGCAATCCTCACTCTCCATACATGTTATTTATAGTGGAGGTTAGAATATCTCCTTACCACCCTGGTATGTGTGTATATACTGTATGTCTTTACAGTACCTGTCAAAGGTTTGGACACAAGTTTGGATTTGTTCTTGTAGATTGTAATACAATACTGGAGATTTCAAAACTAGGAAATAACACGTATGGCATTAGATAATTAAGTAACAATAACAAAAGGGAGTTGCTAAAATGGGCATAATGAGAGAAACTCAGTTTGAGTTTCATACTTATCATGAGCATGGCTGAGTGAGACGTGGTTCTTCTGGAACAGTTCTTGTAAGAACAGTATTGTCAAGTGCATTTGCAAAACCCATGAAGCACCATGATGAAAGTGACCTTCATGAAAGCCATTCCAGGAAAGCAAGACCAAAACATACTTTTGCTTTAGAGGAAAAGTTAATTTAGCCTCATTACCAGCCTTAGAAATCACCAATTAACAGCACTTCAGATTAGAGCTTCAATGAAGGCTGTACAGAGCATAAGTAGCAGACACATCTCAATATCACCTGGTCAAAGGATATTATTGCATATTTTGGACGCCTTCACTATTGTTTTACAATGTAGAAAGGAATAAGGGAGGGAATAACCATGACGTTGGTAGGTGTGTCCAAACTTTTGACACTATTTTTAACTTGTATATACATATTTTAATTTGGCTGCTTATAACTACATGATGCCTAATAACAGTGATTGTCAGGACAGAGTCTGTATGCATGCCCGTTTTCACTTTCTTTGCTCTTGGATGGCTGTGACGGCGGGTATTCGATCTCCAAATTCTCCTTACAAAGAGGCAACTATTTTACTGCCTTGTAATCTTTGTCCTCCTACCGTCCGTACTAATACGAAAAACCTGGTGCTTACTAAATACCAGTTGTTCTACTCTAGCTTGAAAAATCCCATTAGAGATGTTGGGGCTCCCTTCCATGTTTGGCATCTTAATTTCTCGAATATGAAATTATGTGAGAACTCTGAGATTTGCCCAACATGGACAATAGAAAAGATCAGTGTGGCACACGTGAAGGGTGGAGAGCTCCCCACAGAAGACCTGCCATTTATAAGCTTTAATTAAATCACACTGGAATTGTGCACAGCTCGCTGGCTCCCAATAACCACACTGGGCTATCTGAGCGCCTCCGGAAATCCTCCATTCTCCTGGCTATTCAAGGCCTTAAAATGTGGTGTGATAAGAGAGCTGCAAGAGGCCCTCAGCAAGAATAGGAAAGCTTCTTTTCACAGCCTCACAGCCTGAATTGATTATGATTGATTTTTCCTAAACCAGCAGAATCAGCCAAGCTGAGTATAAGCACACACGCACACACACACCTCACAGCCCTTAGGCCACAGCTCAGGGAAGATACTCACCAGAAGCTGTAAAGCTGCTCCAAGAATTGAATCAGGTTTTTATTAGGCATGGTGGAAGAACAACATTTGCTGGTTCCATATGCTGTAGATTTTTATGTATTTATTTATTTTTTAAAATGTTGGATGTCTAAAAATTGAAGATAATTTCTCTTGATCACTTTATTCCTTCATTTATATATGTTGTTTTCCTTGCTAGCTTTGTTTATTCTGGTTTCATACTTATTATTAGAGGTCTAAAGATTAGAGCTGTTCATGCCCATTCTTAAAAGGAAAAATGGACATCATAAGACAAACTCAATTTGATGGCTCATACTGGGCACACAGGCAAGGCTGAGTCAGACGCGACTCTTCTGTCTATTTTGCAGAGAAAACGAGGTGCTGAAGGTCCAGCTAAAGAAATATGTGGGTGCTGTCCAGATGCTGAAGAGAGAAGGCAACCAGAGCGTTGACTGTAAGTTTTAATTTATACGCTCATTTTGAAATTTTCATAAAAACTACTCAAAAAATAGCTGACGTCGCAAAGCACAATAGCTCTGGCTCAACATAGAAGAGCGAGAAATTTCTTCGTCATTAACCTAGTTTCAGAGCAAGCAAACTTTTTAACATGTCCTTAGGGTTTTTTTTTAATAAAAGTTAGTTTGCCCTGGAATGAAAACCTGCTGTGCAAAGAGTATTCAGTTTAAAAGGGCTTTATCAAAAGCCAAACAAGGCTAACTTCGAAGATGTAAAAGGGGAAAAATAATTGCTAATTACATTTGGGAGTAACGGAAGCTAATTTATGGAGAATGTGAAAGGAATGTCCTCAGACACAGTTTGACCACCTCTGCAGGCTCTGGAGGTGTAGAACGCTCTGGTATAATTGTCTAATAAAGCTTTTGTTTTACAGAGACGAAACAAATCGAAGTGCTTTATTATTATTTCTGTGGCCATGGATACCTCAAACCACCGAGGTTTGAATCATTTAAAAGTGGTTTGGATGTGAGACTTTGGCAGACCGTGAAGTCTGTTTTTTGTCATTTGTTTTGGCTTTTATCGCATTAGTAGGTCTGCGTAACAGGATATGACGAGTGTGCGACAATAAACGGTGTTGCTCTAATCAGTCTGATGTGGATCGGTCCATTGCAGGCACTGCTTGCTTTGTCTTATTACGTCTCGGTACAACAGAGGTGTGTGTGTGTGTGTGTGTGTGTGTGTGTGTGTGTGTGTGTGTGTGTGTGTGTGTGTGTGTGTGTGTTGCTGTGTGTTGCTGTGTGTTGCTGTGTGATGCTGTGTGATGCTGTGTGAGTATGTGTGAGTATGTGTCTGATGCTGTGTGAGTATGTGTCTGATGCTGTGTGAGTATGTGTCTGATGCTGTGTGAGTATGTGTGGTCCCGGAGGAAAGTGAGCCGAAGACAAGCCCCAGTCAGATGCCTAATAATGACCTTCATCCAGCCGCCACATGCTGCGTGCGTACAACACCCCTTCGAGCCTGCTGTAGAATATGACCGGCGGTCCGTGCTCTGAGGAGCACTCTTGATTAAATTTCCCAATTTGCTTCAGTGCTGCCATGTATTTTCCGTGCTGCGGCTCAGTTCTTGTATCTGCACATAAACAATCTCCCATCATGTCATGCCTCCTGCACTGTACTAATGATGCACATTGCTATACACCTGCTTTAATGATGAACAGCAGCTAAAAAACATGACCGTGAACACCACATGGACATACGAGCTTAAATAAAGGCTCTTCTCATGTCCTGTCAGTGTTTTGAAAGCTCGGGTGCGACTGTTTTTAATGTATTTAAAAAAAAACACAAAACAAATCTATGTTCCTGACATCAACCTCTGAAAGCAAGCATGTAAGATGCCCCTGACATGGTCTGTACATCACTGATGTTAAGCTCGGTCACATCTTATTTAACCTGGTTTTGAATAAACGCTTTGTTAAGAAGCTGCAAAAAAGTTCAATGGAGGAACTCTCCCTTCATGTTCTCAAATTGATCATAATAAATATATATCCAAATCATATAAACGTGCATCGCTAAGTGGCCTATCGGTTACTGAGATCCAGATGGAGCTGTCATCTGTGTTGGGGGGGGGGTGTTGGGGGGGGGGGGGTGTTTGAACACCTGGTCTCCTCTGTACAGATATCCAGGTCCAGAGGGACAACTTGCTTCAAGCAAAACCCATGAGGAAAACCTTTCCCCAGCATCTGTAATCCAGAATATATAGAGGAAAAACTGAATAATGTAGTTAATGTACTGTATAATATAACACTTTATATTGTTTTCTAAATCTTTGCTTGAACATTAGTAGAGTAATCTACATTTATTAATCAATTTTAGTAATGAGAGAACCGAAAGCATTTTTGAGCTGGGGATTTCCCTACACTTTCCTCTCTAGATGATTATGCTGCATCACAGGGAAGCTTAACACACTTGAAAGAAAACACTGTCCCACATCTTTTGCATACATGGGCACACAGGCTAATGTTCATGTGATTGACAGGACAGATTAACGTTGCTTCTATCCAGAGACCCTGGTTCGCAGTTATATATCCTTAAAGGGGAAGTATTCAAGTCTGTCTTCAATTAAAATCTGATAGGATTACAAGTACATCACCACAGGTCTTTGTTCTGAGAATTTTCTTGCTCTACAAGATTGTTTATAACTTGGAACGGGAAAGCAATGTAAGTAATCAGAGCCAAGTCCCACAACCCTTGTTCCATGCAAAAATACATTCCAGAATTCTGCTGAGACTCGTGTGAAGCGTCTGCAGTCCCACTGAGCTAAACTGAGTTGGTTCCTGTCTATGTAGTGCAAATTTAACCATTTTCTTTCCCCTAACTGGAACTAACCATATGGCTAAACAGAAATGAATATAAAACGTGTGCATATGTATGTGTGCGACTATATAAATTCTCTCTCCATATATATTCCACAATGACCAGTATCTCCTTTTCTAGAATGATCTATTCATTTATTAAAAGTTAAGTAAATTGTTTCGGTGTTTATTTCTAAGCTCTTATGAGTACACACTGAACAAATCTCATGCCCTGAACGGTACACGATCCCAGACAAGAATTAATAAACTGACTCTAGGCACTCATCTCACTGCTGATGGCCATGCTTAATGAATCAGCGAAGACTATTATTTACCGGACCAGCTGGCAAAAAAAAAAAAAAAAAAAAGCGGTAATAATTTCATCATTCAAATTCATTACACGCTGGCTCATATTTCCTTATCGCTGCCGCCCTATTAAGGGTAACTGGTTTACGTCGGCTCTTGAGTTCTGGCTCAGAGGTGTGGATGAGTGTGCGACCATGTGTGTTGGGGGGGGGGGTAGGTTACAGTGTTTACTTTGACTAATACAGACCCCTGGCGTGAACGGGGGAGGCTGTTCTTTATTTAACAGAAGAGGTGTGTGTAGCAGAGAGAAGGTGAGAGAGCATACTTGCAGGGCCAGGTGGTCCACAGTCTGGTGGAGCGCATCCCCGTCACCTGTTAACCAGCAGTGTTAATTAACATTTTAATCATCACCTGCGGGGTAAATGCGGACTTGGCAGGCTTGAAACTGGTGGTGTCAGTTATTGCTTTTGCCCTGTCGACGGATCCGGTGCTCAGGCTAAGCCCTCAGGAGGAGCACCTGGACTGAACTATCTGGCTCCTGCTGCCTGTGGTTATTTATCATTTCCTCTGTCAATCCTCCAACACCTACACAGGTGCTGCCCTATAGCTATGCTCTCACCTCCGGTTTCTCAGCTCATCAACCCACTTGACATCAGTCACACTGTGACTGCAGCTCGGGATTTCTGATTCAAGCTCAGCTCTGGCACAGGGCGTTTATAGAAAGTGGGTGGAAAAAATGTATACAAGAGCCTAGAAAGAATTTGTACTCCCAATTTTGAAGAGACCTCATCCCATAAGGTATTGGATGACAAGATCAAGATGGAGGTGATCTTTGTCATCTTCAAGAGCCTTTGTTAATCAGCTCTTTCTGGTACTCGCGTCCTCCATTTCACTTTGAGCCTTATGCAGTGTCTTTGTGGAGCGAATGGAAAAGTTGAACGAGTGCAGCAGCTGTCTGCATTGTGTGCCTGTTGTTTATCTGATGTCATTTAGATGAAGGAGGACTTTAGAGGACTACTGCATGCTGAGGACCTCTGATGATACTCAGCAGGTGAGTAGGCAGATGCTCAGTGGAGAGACAGCATCACGTCTTGAGCCTTCGCCCAGTATATTCGATCTAACCCTAACATACATGGATATAGCACAATGAATACAGTAAGCAAAATATCATTATATGCTGATGATATTCTGTTATGTATCACTAACCCGAAACTACTATTTCAGCAATCTTAGAAACATTATCCATCGACTCCACTATACCAAAACAAAATTACAGATTACTGGACTTTTTCCAGATACCTCCTCATTCTGTGAAAAATGTCAGACAGATTTAGCCACTCCCTTACATAGTTATGTTCTTTGTACTAAAGTAATCTCATTCTGGACTGAAGTATTTAAAACTCTGTCTGATATTTTACAAAGTGACTTAAAGCACGACCCACTTCTTGTGATATTTGGAATTTCTGATAAAATCATGTCACTCCAAGAATCTCAAAAACAACTGTTGTCCTATAGACTTATTGTTGCAAAGAAACTTATCCTAAGGTTTTGGAAAACAACAGAAACTCCGTCAGCTAAATTATGGTTGGAAGAATTGATTAAGGTACTACATTTGGGAAAAAAAATAGATTCCTTATGGTAAAGAAATTGAACAGATTTGATAAGATTTGGTCTCCTCTTCTCCTTTCTCTTGAAAATGCTGGCTGAGTAACCATGTGGTGTTGACCACACCATTAGTGTGGCATGATTTTTTAGTCCCTAGGGTGAGGAGGGAGGTAAGGGGTTGTTTTGTTCCTTATGTTTGTGGTGTATGTATGTTTTTTATTTTGCTATTTGTTATTCAGTTTATTTATCTTTTGTTTATAACTAAAACCTTGGTATGTAACAATATCTGTTGGATTATTTCAGTGAATACCTTAATAAAAAAGATTTAAACAAAAGTATTGATGGGGATTTCAGAGAATGTGTGCTTTTAGAATTGCTGATACCAACTCAAGAAAACCATGCGGAAAGGTATAGGATGACGCGAAGAGCAAAGTGGAAAACTGCCTGGCTTTTTTCAGGACAGGGGGCCTGAAAATATTTGACTGCTTGAAAACTGATGCTCAATTTACTTGGTACTGGTACCGATGTAATAAATTTTTTGATGTGCGCTGTAATACTTGTATCATTAAGGCATATACTGTAGAATCATGTTCTAGAGCAAAAGAAGCACATCTGCTTCACAGACTGTATAGGTATCCACTAGAAGTTAGCTGTATCATTTGCTTGAATGAAGCTCAAAATGATCTTTAATGGATGTTAACTTGCATGTTTTTGGACAAAAGTTTGGTTGGGAAAACAGAAGAACCACCTGACTAATATTGTGTATGGTTGCAGCAGATCATTTAAGTCATGAAGTGGAGCCTTCATGGACATGTCCTAGCACTGCCCCACAAAAGCTTGATTGGATAGAGATTTGGGGAAGTCCAGCACACCACCTTGCAATCAATTGTAACGGGTTCGACCCTTTTTTGCACAGGTGGCACCACAGACACGGACACGAGGCGAGGTCTTACAGAAAAAGGGTAATTTTATTTAGGTAAAAAGGGAAGGAAATGGTTAAAGGAGGGGGGAAGGAAAAGAGTGGATATGTGCACGTGCAGGTCTGGAGACAGTGCCCAGCTGGCATGCGGGCACACTGCTGGCGATAGGCAGCGGTGGGCAGAGCGGCAGGATGGAGCACGTGAAGGTAGCGCTCCTGCACACTCCCATGACAACGACCTCCCCCGCTGGCACGAGCCAAGACCGGCCCCTCCCTCTCCACAGGCAGGAGTCTCTCCTGGATTTAGGGACTTAACGCATGCGATCCTCTCTGCGGCCTTGTCATTTTCGGCGGCGGGGATGCGAAGGCAGGCTCTACACGGAAGTGAAGGTGCTACGGGAGCTCGAGCAGTTCTTTCTCACGCTGTCTTCTTGCGGAGATCAAAGGTCGACATTCCGGTCTCCTTTTTAAAGTCTCTGGGGCGTGTCACATTGCCCTGCTCGCATGCCACTCTCTTTAATAACATCCACCATGCGACGCTTCTGCTTTGCTTCCGGACCCCGGACTAAACTCCGTGGTTCGCTTTTATAATGCGGAGAAAGCTCTAGGTCCATTAATGTTAATTATCGCCAGCCGGCCCGATTAGGCGGCCCTGTCCCCTTCGTAGGGAGTCTACGGAATGAGCGAGGAGCGATTAGACTTTAATCTGCGATAACAGACTTTTATTTATTATTATTGCGGCTGAAAGAATTCACAGCCATCAGGGAATACTATTACCGTGAAGAGTTGTAGTTGGTCTGCAACAATGTTTAGGTGGATGTCACAGTAACATCCACATCGAGGCAGGACCAGCAGAACATTGCCCATGCAGACTTACCTTCTTCTAATAGTGCATCCTGCTGTCATGTCTTCCCCATGCATGTCTGGTACACATCCAGTTGTGTGTACACATGCTTCAGCAGATCAGGCCGCCTTTTTCCATTGCTCCATCATTTATTTGGATGCTCACGTGCTCATTGTAGGCGCTTTCAGTACTGGACAGGGGTCAGCATGGGAACTCTGACTGCATTGTGCTACAGTAGCTCCTTTGTGAGACCAGATAGGACGATGTACCACTCATATTTCAAGACCTCACTCGTTTATCAAGTTAAAATATTTTTGCTTTTCTTGATATTATTGCAGAAATACAAAGCATGTATTGGTATTATTGTATCAATCATTAGACAACCATCCAAAACAGACAGAACTAAACTTTTTAGCGAGGTTGCAGGAACATCTGATGTACTGTTAACATGCCCCAGCCTATGACTGTAATCTCTTGTATTGTTCATATGCCTGGACTGTGGGGGGGGGGGGGGAAGTGTCAGGACAGAAGCCAATTCTCAGTCTGCCTAAATCACCCCGAATAATTTTTGTTATGGTTTGACAAGGCCATGGTAGACATTTTTCAGCAGACTTATGTCACCCAAGGCACACAAGTCTAACGGTCTTGGAGAAGTATGGTGGTGGCAGCATGAAGCCGCAGGGCTTCTTCTTTTCATCCAGGCTTGGGGCTGTGTAAGATAGAAGGAATAACGTCTAGGTCCAAAATACCATTCTATTTTGGCACAAAACCTCCATGCTTTTTTAGATAGCTGAAGATGAAGAGAAATGTCAACTTTCAGTCCAAAAATGACCCAAAAAACGCAAATTCAAGTCATCAAACATTTGTCTGCAGAAGAGATCAGTGTTTTGGACTGGCCTAGTCAAAATATAAAACTAAGTAACACCTATCTTACAAACACAAGGTGCTTTAGCACAAAGTCTTAGGGAATGTTAATAAATGTGGTTGGTTCAGGTGGTAACTCTGTCTGTTTGGTGTCTGGCCTCTGATTGTAGTAGATTAAGTTCAGGTCAGAGATTGAGCATTGACTTTTCATTTAAAGAGCTCTTTGATGCCTTCTGTTTTCGTTGTTGTGTTGTAAATGTCACTGTGACATTGATGAGGTCGTGATTAGGTTGTGGTTGAGCACTTTGATGTTTTAAATCGGTGCTCTGTTGTATTTAAGCTTGAGTGAAGGTTTAATTAAAAATCTTTCGTTTGATCATGCCTTTATAGTGAAGGTTTGTTGCTGTACGAGTATCGGGCATCTCCCAGCTGATATCTTGTGGAGTGTTTATTTGCTTCATGTAGTTATATAACTAGATTTAAAGCATGTGTTGGGGAAATTGCCTAGATAAAAGACTTAATAATTTAATTTTGATTGAATTTGCTTGAAAGTCTTGCTTGCTTATTTGGCTTTGCACCAGTGCTTGATGGAGTAGAAAGAAAGCATGGATTAGGATTGTTTCTATCAACACCGTGGAAATTCTGTATTACCGATTAGAAGGATTCACATAATTGATCTCTGTATTTGAGGTGCTTCTAAATGAATCTTGATAGGAGTGCCTCTCGTATTCTTCACAACATAAACCAAGAGTATTAACAGTTTTTAAAATGTAAAACCACAAAGCTTAGTGGACACTGGTGTTTACAAAGATTATTCAGCTGCTTTTTTATTATTATTATTATTTTTTTTTTAACTTTGATATGCATTCTCAGTAAACATGCTGTGTGCCACATGTAATCTGCAGGTACAATAGCAACCCTGTTATTCATATTCTTTCCATGTAATAATTGGACTATGGATAGCTAAGGATGCTATGGTAACCATCACTGTGAACATTCATTGTAAATAGATTCTCCAAAAAAGTATAAAAATAAAAGCACTTTTCCAAATAGCGTTTTCACATATAAGTAAACTGATTCGATGTTTTATACCAAGTATAAAATCGATATTTTATAAGCCAAGTAATGAAATCTTTGTCACCTGCTGATCAGACTGCATCTCACAGATTTGGAGAAAAGTTTCTTTGGCAAACATGAGCTCACAAATGTCCTACGGTTGGCTAGTGTCAGTGTGATTGACAGCGACCCATAGAGCACGGCTCATTTTGCTCTCTTGGATTCCTGGCTACTCGATTGCACAGATGGGATATTAACTTGCGATCTCTGGATGATTGGGCTTATAGTGCAGAGATCTGTGTGGGAAACTGAAAAATGTACAGTACTACTCAAAACTTTGGACAGTTTGGATGTTTTTGTTTATTCTAGAACAATACTGGATTTTTTTCAAAACTATGAAATAACATATTACATTAGGTAGTTAAGTTACAACAACAACAGTCAGTTGTTTTATGACAGGAGGATCTGGAATAGTTCTTGCAAGAACAGTATTGAGTGCATTTGCAAAGCCCATCAAGCACCATGATGTAACTGGCTCTCTTCAAGAACATCCCAGGAAAGCAAGACCAAAACTAACCTCTGCTGCAGAGGAACAGTTCATTTATAATTACCAGCCTCAAAAATCACCAATTAACAAACAGCACCTTGGATTAGAGTTGTTATGAAGGCTTTACAGAGTGTAAGTAGCAGATGCACCTCAATATCAACTGTTCAAAAGAGATTATTGCATATTTTGGATTCCTTCAGCATTGTTTTACAATGTAGAAAGAAATAAAAACCAGGAAAGACCATTGCATTAGAAGGTGTGTCCAAATTTCTGACTGTTAGTGTTTTTTGTTTTTATTTATTTTTTTATCATCATTTTAATGAATGATATAATGTTCAGCTATTTGTTGTGAATAGTATGATTTAATGCTCCAAAACATAGTTGTCCCTCATTAACTATGCACTTTGAATATTTGATTAGCCACAAAGCATGTATGGATATTGTGTGTTAGCTGATGCTTTAAATTGCCACAATTAAAATTTTTTTGTTTGTTTTTACACTCTTCGAAAATCTGAACCCAAGAAAAACACTACAGATGGTGAGTAGTTGGCCTGAGTTTTTTTTTGTCACGATTGAAAAGATTTCATCTTTTTTTAAAAAAATTTTTTTTCAGACAGAGGCATGTGAATTATTTTACTTTCTTCCTTGTTTTCATCAGATTAGCATGCAGCATAAATTTAGCCAGACGTAGAAGCTGTTGGAGCAGCTGTCTGCACCAGCTGAGCACTTCTCATAAATGTCCTAGACTGCGGCTGCTCTCACTATTAGTGAGGGAAAAAATGGATCTGGCATCATTAGGCCTCAAGGCTTTTAGATTGTCTTGCTTCTGTTTTTTTAAATATGCAAATAAACTCTTGGGGGAAAAAAAACAAACAAATTTTGGGGCGGGGCCTAAGAGATTATTTTGAGGCAGCATAAAATGTAACAAGCCAACAAGTTACTGCACAAGGACGAAACACGTGAATGAATTAGTGTACTTTTTAATCTCTCAACTGTTTGTCTCTTGTCGTAGACATCACGGTTAATTAAAATGCCCAAGACTAATACCGTAGGCCTTAATATGTAAGGAGCAGTGTCTTAATGGCAGTATAATTGTCCTCAACTTCCTGCTTGATTAAATTAAATATGCATGCTGAGGCTTATTTACGTGTGTTTTTGCATGTATGAGGAAGTGGTATACTTTGTTTCCTGCAGGGGGAATATCTTCTCTACAACCTTTTAAATTATTATTATATATTTTTTTTGTGCAGTGTCAATTAGGCTGATGAGAATAATGACAAATTATTGTCATCTTTCCGTTGACAACGGTGACGATGTAAATGTGATTTAAAAAGTTTTATGTAACTTACTAGGCTGAAAAGATTGTAGTGCGCAGACAAGCTCTTCAGAAAGCTTTGTGAGACAAAAGCAGCAATATGACACACTCTGAACCTCTGAAGAAAATGTACTTTAGTTTCTAATGAAATTAAAATGTAAAGATTTGATTGGCATGAAATTGTAAACTGGAAACAACTTTAATGCTGTTTCTGTAGAAACACTGACCTGTATCGATCAATTCCAACCAGAAAATGATTGATATCGACGTGTGTGAAAATCTCATCGTTAGTGTCATCACTACTGGACAATTCTTCTATTCCGCTAATAAAACTACATTTGACATTGTAAGCTATTTCTCAATAACATGTACTTCCTTGGTGGAGACGCGGAAGTGGTTAGCACTGTGGTCTCGCATCTCCAGGGTCGAGGGTTCAATTCTCGCCTCGGATCTGTGTGTGTTGTATGTTGTGTGTTGTATGTGTGTGTGTCGTTTGTAAGTTCTCCCTGTGCTTGGTAGGGCTCCTGGGTTCTCCATATTGCCTGTTGTGCGTGCGTGTGTGTGCGCGCGCGCCCTGTGATGGATTAGCACCCTGTCCTCATGCCCCAAGTCTCATGGGATAGGATTCAGGCCCCCAGCGATGCCTGCACAGTGATAGGCGGTACAGGAGCTGAATAAATATATTTCCTTGGCTGATGGACCACATCCTGGAAACTGGACACTTGATACGTGTGTATTAAAACCCTGGTTGCTCTTTTCCTATCAGCAGATTTTGTCTTTTGCTTGTTTGGACACTGTATACAAGCATTTACACATTGGGTTTGAGAACAGGGAAATGTTTTCTGTTGTAATATTGTAAAGATCCACCTTGGAATACTGTCAAGATGCGAAAATAAATCACACAAGACGGCCGGATGCAGTATAGCATAACTTGCTCTGTTTTCTCCGTCAGCGGACTGGTGTGTCAAATTTGATTTCATTAACATCATGCTGTAGGTGATGAACACCTGTCGCACAGGACAGGGGCTGCGTCTCGGGTTTTTGCCTGAGCTTCAATTTCTATTACCACAGTGCCTTCCTGTTGTGACCTATAACAGAATGTTTCAGTTAGGACCAGAGAAGAACATGTAGGCAAATTCGACATCAAGCGATTAGACTTGGAGAAGTAATTACAGCAATCATGATCATATTAGGGTCTGGTTTACTCTCTACGTCAGCACTTGTGATTAACTTGTGCTCTTAACAGTGAGCATGTCAAGTCAATCTCATGTGAGCACATTTTCTTTTCACGTGGACAAGAAATGGGCTGGTCTGCGTTTATAGCCTATTGTGTCGTAGATGGGCTGCAGGCTGCCGGCGGGAAAGAAAGAATTCTCTGTGAAATTGCTCAGAAAGACATTTCTCACTCGGTCGCTTTGCCATGACCTTGGAGTCAGTCTGAAACAGCATATTTTTTTTAAATGATAAAGTCTGAGATATGACCTTGCAAAATGGGGAATGCAGAAAATGGCAAAATACTATTTTACCATTTTAGCATCAAAATACTGTGTGTGTGTGTGTATATGTATGTGTGTGTGTGTGTGTGTGTATATGTATGTGTGTGTGTGTATATGTATGTGTGTGTATATGTATGTGTGTGTGTATATGTGTGTGTGTGTATATGTATGTGTGTGTGTGTATATGTATGTGTGTATGTATGTGTGTATGTGTGTGTGTGTGTGTGTGTGTGTATATGTATGTGTGTGTATATGTCTGTGTGTGTATCTGTATGTGTGTGTGTGTGTAT
>JAQMYJ010000006.1:11011542-11025095 GCA_030014305.1 Clarias laeviceps | reverse complement strand
TATATTTGGACAGCATTTTCCCCTGATGATCATTTTCCCCTTGATGATCTAAATTATTTAAGTGTGACAAGTGTGCAAAAAATTCTTTTAAAGTATTTAAAGTACTTTTACACCTTGTCCAAGACCAGGCAGTTACTGATGATGAGGGGATGAATGCCAAATGTTCATATTAATAAACATGGACTTTGTTTCCATCTGACCTCTGGCATTTTGCTGCAGGAAAGTAAACCATGTCTGCACATGCAACTTTTGTTTGTTGAGTCCCACTAGTAAATCTAGTGTTGACCAGATGCTATTTTCCTCTTGGACAACCCTTTTTTAAAAGCTTTAGTTACTTGGTTTCTAAGGTTACAATCTTTCAGTTTCTTTCAATATGCATTTCCTAAAACAAGAAAAAAAATCTATTTTTTCTTTCTGTATAGTGCTCATGCCATTTTCAACTTCTGTCCCGTTGCTTACTTTCTACTCTGTAATTGTGCTACAGAATCTCTGGTCATAAACGATCCTGACTTCCAGCATGAGGACCTCAACTTCATGTCCCGCAGTGAGCGCTATGACGAGTCTGTGAAGAAGAGCGTCCAGATGTTTTCGAAGCTCAGGGATTATGGCATCGCTGATCCGGAGGAGATTAACTTATATAAGAGGTACTGATATAGACGCCCGAGTCTGCAGAATCATTTCTTTGTTCAGTTCTACATACTGTCTCTAGTATTTCTACACTTGCATGACTGGTTTATTTGCAGACTTTGACCCTCCAGTGTAGACCCAAGCTTTGCAAACTTAGATCTGGACTTGCTATAATTAAAATAATCCATTCAGCAAATGATCACAATTTTCACCACTTGAAAATTGAATGAATATTTTTTTTAAAAAAGGATAAAAACCCTTAGGGTGGGTTTATGGACCACCGTATCATAACAGCCGACATTATTTTATCTGCTTTACGGACATCACTGCTTTACTCCTGGGGGGACATGCCGAGGGTGATAGTGACAAAATTATTTAGACTGGGGTTAGGAGGACGAAACCAATGCTTACTTTTACAGACTTGTACATCCAGTACATTTTCAGGAACTTGTAGGTCATGATGGGTTTTCTGGTGAATGTCGTTATGGAAAGACAATCTGTTAAAATTGATATTCTTGATTTTATTATAATTAGTATTTCCAGTACAGGAAACCAGGTTTATTTGAAGTAGATGATGATGCATATGTATATATACAATGTTCCACAATTATTGAGATCCTTTAGACATTTCTTCCTTTTTTTCTTTTTTTTTGTGTAATTGTAAGTTTATCAATCACATTTATTATTCACACATTTGTACAGTGGCATTTTTATTTATTTACATATATTAAAAGTAATTCCAGATTATAAATGGCTAATTATAATTAATAATTTATTTATCTCCCTGAATCCTTATTTTGTTATTATAGCCTTTTTAGCAGCTACACTCAGCCTTCTAAAGAGCGTTTAGCACTGTGGCTTCGCACCTCCAGGGTTAATGGTATAGACGTGTAGGTTAGGTTAACTGGTGTTCCATAATTGGCCATAGTGTATGAATGAGTGTGTGGTGTGTACATGTGTTGCCTGCGATGGATTGTCATCCTGTCCAGGGTGTACGCCGCCTTGTGTCTAAAGAGTCCCAGGATAGGCTCCAGGCTTTCTGCGATCCTGTAATAGGATAAGCATTATAGAAGATGAATGAGTGAATGAATGAATGAATGAATGAAATCTGTGGAAATGAGCATATGAATTAGAATTTTTTTATGATTTTATATCCATGGCCTGGCGTATGCAAATCAACAACCATTTGTTGAAAGCTTTTTTTTTTTTTTTTTGATTTTTTTCCCCATCTCTTTGAGGATAACTATTTTGTTGCATGAATTTTACATCTTGCTTATGGGGTTTCATTTTGGTAATAAACTAAATGATTATTTCTTAGACATATTCTTATGAGAATATTTTTGTTAGATTTTGTGAGTGATGCTTGGAAGGTTAGTTTTGCGCATTTTATGAAGGGTGACACAAATTCTGTAGTGCAAAGCATGTTGTTGCATTTTTTTGCAATGTTACCCCTTAATATTGAGCAGTGTGTACCTGTGAGGTTTTGCACATCTGCTTATTCTTACAATCGATCATTTTCGTGCATTTTTCTTTTACTTGTTTGCCTGATTCCTTTATTCCTAGAAAGCAGTTAAAGATTAACCGTGACAGCTGTAGCAGTTTCAGTTTAATGGTTCATGCAGTCTTTAAATGAAATGGTTTCTTAGGTGGTTCATGTGACTAAGTAATGTTGCTAGATGGAAACCTTTTCCCCTTTTGGCACTATTTCAGTCCATCAAATAAAATAAAAAATCATAAAATTTTGTACTATTACAGAATCTGAAAAATTATTGTAATAATAATTACCAGAATTCCTGCTTACTGTAGGTAAAGTCGGCTCTCAGTAGTAGATCTCACTATAAAGCTGAATGTGATATCACAAGACTTAATTGTACACTATGTCCTGTTGAACCTCTTCATGTACATTAATGTTTATAATTATGAGAATTAGACCCACACAGTGCAGCAATCTGAAATGATCAGTCAGAAACATCTCCAAAAGCAACCCTGTAATAAAATTGCAGCAGCTCCATTTAATAGGATCACACATGGTATGTTTATTAAAAAACAAATTTGTGGTTAATGCTTGCCAGTAGGAGTTGTTTTTTTAACACGCTCTTCCAGGGTTTGTCTAGTGCACTGGGATCGTAACTGTAACAAAGGTTGTATTGAGATTAAATCCAGGATGAAGGTTATCAGACGTTACAAAAAGATAAAAGTTATCGGGTATACAAAAGGTGTAAATAGTTTAGTGTTAGACATGTTATTTGACCACTCTTTTGGTTCGTGTCATTAGTTTTTCCTTGGTTTTGCCTTTAAACATTGCTTTCCTTTGCCACTGCAGTCAGATTCTCCTATAGCAACGTTTCTGTAGTGTTCGGCAGTTTCTGATGAGATCTCTTTAAATGTGGAGCAGTGACAATATGTACCTTCTAATTTTGTTTTACAGCAACGTCACACACAATGTTTTTGTACTGTACCACTAAAGAGTTTCTGCCGCCTCATTTTTGTTACTTAGTGTCATCTACTGTACCAACCAACACAACTGGTACATTACAAGGTGGAAGGTTTTCTTCATGTTAATGCAGGAAACTGACATTGTGAAATATCCAACGTTCCTTAATCAACCGTTTCATTTATTTTTATTGGTTCTTTACATGGCGTGAGGTTTAATAATGATTGGCTCAGACTTGACAGATATTGGCTCTTTCTCAAGAGCATCTCAAGAGCATACAAATGTCAATAAAGACATAATACCAGGAAATTTTAATAACAGGACATCCTAAATGAAATAACGTTCAGTTTCCGTACTCATGTCGGTAGGAACAGAGATCAGATGAGTGAAAAGCGAAAATGAAGTGTGTGTTTAAAAGGCAGAAGTCAGTTTTACCTCAGGGGATAAGTGGAGAAAGGCCAAGGGCTTCAGTTAATGTTAACTTCAAACACTGGCATAGGGAAAGTATGTGAACTCTGAGAAACTTGTAATTCTCTAGAGTACACTAAAGAATACACGGGTTCCACTGCAGATGTGGCCTGTTTCCTCATTATTTCATGATAAAGTATATAAAAGGTGTGGAGTAGATTCCAAGTGTTGAATTTGCATTCGTGGCCGTTCATGGGAACTTGGGGTATTCGGTTCAAAGTAGGGCTGCAACTAACGATTATTTTAATAATCGATTAATCTGTCGATTGTTTTCCCGATTAATCGATGAATCGGATAAGAAAAGCATTAATTTACAGCCCTTTATTCAAAAACAGAACTAAAATCTTTAGAAAGTGCACAAACATGTTGCTCCTTGAGCTGTTATAATAATAATAATAATAATAATAATAATAAAATAAAATAAAAAAGCACTAACACAAAAAAATTGACATGTATGCTTTACATCTGCCAAATATATACAGTGGAACCTTGGATTACGAGCATAATTATATATACTTTCTGCTCAGTTTCTTTAAAGTGCTGCAAAACATGTAGGACGGAGCTTCCGGGTACAGCGAGATAGTTACCCAATCATACCCCAAAAGCAGCCCAAGGCAAAGAAATTAAATGTCTTTAAATGGAGTCAATCACCTGACCTCAACCCAACTAAGCATGCTTCTCACTTACTCAACAAAACAAACTAGAACTAAACAACTAGGACTAAACTCAACACAGAAAGACACACAACCAAGCAGCAACTAAATCTATGAGACATTTCAAGGGCCGGAAATTAGGTGATTTTCATGTCCAATTAACTTTGACAAATTTGGGTTCCCTGTTGAGTCTGGTTCCTCTCAAGGTTTCTTCCTATTACCATCTCAGGGAGTTTTTCCTTCCCATCCACGCCGTCGTCTTAGAATTTTGATTCACGTGTGTGTGTGTGTGTGTCTAAAGTAAGGAGTCCCTCCCACTCTCCCCCTTCTCGTCTTACACACCCTTCCTCCACTCTTTTCACACACGCGCACACAATGGAAACACTGTTTTATCAGAAAAATAAACAAGAAATCTCTCTAATGACACTCGATTGAGCGACACACTAACAGAATCACTGCTGTAAAGTAAAAATAAAACAAATTAACCTGCACTTTACCTTTGAAAAGAAAAGCAACAGAGCAGTGTTTCTGTGTAAAGCAGAGAGAAAGAGAGTGAGTGTGTGAGAGTGTGTGTGAAGGCGAAAGTAGGAGGGGTCTGTGTGTGTGTCTGTGTGGCACGGTGTCTAATGACACGTGCACACAGACACAAAGAGCAGCTGATACAGAGAAAGAAAATGGATTTTTAACGTCTCTAATGAGACTTGCTTTTGCTTTACACGCGCGCTGTACACACATGCATACAGACACAAAATAAAATGTTTTATGCGCACACACATGGTCACAGTGTTATAGTAAACAGTACACATGTGCACAGATGTTGATTATACCAGTAAGAGACGCGCACTAAGACCCAGCAGCCTCCGCCATGTATCTTTCCTCTACCTGCTCCGCCCTGTCTATGAGGCGCCGAACTCTGCTAGCATCAGTGCGCGAGACCGAGTGTGTTCACTCCGCTTCGCGCTCAACTAAAGTTATTATTATTATTATTTTTTTTTAATAATCAAATGTCTCACGCGACACAACGAATCGATTATGAAATTCGTTGCCAACTCTTTTAGTAATCGATTAGTAATGATTCGTTGTTGCAGCCCTAGTTAGCTAGGCATCAAAGCTGACGTTAGTTGGCAAATGCTACAGTAGTAATGGCTACCATTTTTAACAATTATAAAGTTTGGTCAGCAGTGTGGTGTAGCGTTTAGCACTGTGGCCTCGCACCTTCAGGGTCAGGGGTTTGATCCCCACTTTGGTGTGCATAGAGTTTGCATGTTCTCCAGTGGTTGGTGAGTTTCCTCCAGGTACTCTGGTTTCCTCACAATACAAAGACATGCAGACTAGATTAATTGCCGATATATGTAATAGAATATGAATGAGTGAATAGTATAGTTTATGTCCTCCACTGCTTGACTCTTCTTGTGAGCTACATCAGCTCTCATCGAATTAGCTGTGATCTCTCAGACATAGATGGAACTGATTTCAGTAAAAAGTTATCTATGTGTTGCAGGGCATTAGACGCAGTGCCTCAGTGCCGGCGGCTACCTGGCTTCACGTTATTCTTCATCAGTCTTTATCAACTCCATGAAAACCCCACCATGGCTCTATTATCAGCCTGACGCATCTATTGATCCATGTTTCAATTCCCCATACGGGGGATATGATCACATGCTCAATGCCCTTTCTTTGATTGCAGGAAGCCCAAAGAATAACGCAGGTGTAAAAATTGATGGGAAATTACCCCGAGGTCTGGGATTTGATTCCTATGACATTATAGGATGTGGAAAAGGGGGTGATTGTGATGAAATGCGAGTGGGTTGTTGAAATCTGGTGAGATTGCGCTGTGTGTTTTGTCAAATAATTTGTAAATTATTTTATTGAGCATATGCTACTTTAAGAAAAGGTAGATCAGTGTATAATTTACATTCAATCTTTTTCTCTGCAGTTTGTCTGAGGCGTTGCTTATTTGCTCTCATTCTGTTCAAGGCCAGATTTCTGCTTGTACAAACTAAATGTATTCAGGTTATGTATGAGCACTGCATGTGTGTGTGTGTGTTTGTTTGTTTATGTGCACCTTTTGCAAGGCAGCTTTGGCATGCAATTTCACGTCTGAAAGTCAAATTGCCGGAGAGTTGTAATTTGAGGACGCCTCACTCAGACTCGGAATGATTTGCTGAATTTATCCCAAGCGGTCTCGCGCGGCGTCAGCGGCCGCTCACTGGTCAGAAGCAGAGGAAAATTACTTTGATCAGCACATTCATTAGGTCTGCCAAATGTTTTTTTCCCCTCCTTCTGTATCCCATCAACAGACTCTGATTATGCTTGTGTTTGTCACTCTGATTATGTGTGTATTTTCCCTGTAGGTGCATCAACACAGATTTAAAGCCTCCGTTTGAAATCAAACTGAATAATTGGAGATTTACGCAGAGCTCGTTAACCATCGGTTTCTCCGACTGTGTATTCAGCGCATGATCTAGAGTGTCTAGGTTACAGAAGAGTGGTGATGAACAGCTTTCGGTCCGGCACTGGTGTGAGACACATCACGGAAGCTGTTAACTGCAAGTTTGACTGTTTTCTCACAAATCCTCAGCCTTTAGGGCCAGTCACCTCATTTATAATGATTGTGTGTGTGTGAGAGAGAGCTGGTTAGGCCAAGACATAGCACTTGCAGGTTACTTATTATTGAACAAAAGTGGCCTATATAAACTTGATGCTCAAGGCCACTTGCCAGTAAATTAGCTCAGTTTTCCGAGTGTGTGTCAGGATTAATGGGAACCGATGTTATTCAGGAGCACAGCATATAGTCCACGGGTTACATGAAACTTTGACATTTTAAAAGAATCGTTCTACAGGGAGAAAATGTTCAGGTCAAATCATTTTTTTTTGATAGATTAGCTTTTTTTTGGATGTATAGAGCAACAATGATTATTATTATTATTATTATTATTATTATTATTATTATCATCCTGTTTTAGAAAGGTGGTGAGTTAGAGTCCAGAAAAATACTGCTGCCATTTGTGGCAGTGAGGTTTCTTTTTCCATCCACCAATCACACCAACATTAGCCAATACAATTTAAAATGTATTAACCAATAATGTTTGTTATTCATGTACTGTAGCAGTAACCTCGACAACCCAGTGACCATTGTTAAAAGTACTATATAAAGAAAATTGAATTGAATTGAAATTGAACTGTCGTATCTTCATTAGTGCAGCCGATGTGTGTTCACAGACACACAGTATGTGAGAGACGGGCTGAGCACATCAATGCTCTGTGTGCAATTAAGCATGACTTTACCCTTTTTACCCATATATATAATAAATAGAGAACATTACATCCCTTGAGGTCAGTGTTGATACTGTGGTGGGTCTCCACACATTCAGTAAATGTGTGTATTGGATACCCTGGGTTGTGCTGTTGAGACTGTTTAAATAAAACTGTGTGTCAGGTTATCATTTAACTGTTAACAGTTAGTAATTTTTTAACATGTTCAATGTTGATCCAGCGGTTAAGAAAAACATGCGTCAAGTGCTTTAGATTAGCAAGGGTTAGCCTTCACACTCTCTGTGTTGCTGTTAGTCGTGTGATCTGGTGGGTGGAAATTTGTAAGTGAGCAAGTTGGGAAGAAAACGGCGAACAATCCATCATGAATATCAGACCATGTCTGGGTGGAATAAACGTATTTATGGCAGAATACTGAAACCCTTGTCCTAAAGGCATACTGTTTGAAAATATAAAACGAGTAATGAATTTCGAATACATTTTAAAAAGGCACATGTGAGCCATATAGTAATTTGTCTGTATTTCCTGAGGCACACTGTTCCTTTGTGGTCTTACTTGGCAGTTATCTCAAAATGAATTTCTTCTGAATGCTAATTCTGGTAAACTTGTATCTATTTCATGCAATGGCCATGGATCATCATGAATGCAATAGAATAGTGTGGAAATTTTAAATTCATTTTAAGACTACTCTAAGACTAAGTTTTTTTAACCTAACTGTGTAATAGAGATTGGTAAAAAATTTATTCTGTTATGTTTTGCGATTCATTTGTGTGGCGATACATCTATCGCCATACTGACTCCAAAATCTTTTTTTTTTTCTCCATTACATATAAAATTTATACAGTATATAAAAATGCGGATTACTAAATGAACGCTACTAATGTCTGTTATCTTAACTTTGCTTAGTGTGTGAGTGTGTGAGTGTGTGTGTATTTATATTTATATACTGTATAATTATAATTAATTAAGTAATTGCATTGGAGGGGAAGTTTTTTATTAATAGTAGATGTCAGTACACAATTGGCATTTCCCCTTTGCCTCAGAGATCATGTGAAAAAAGAAAAATAAGGCACATTTGAGTCGTATAGTACTAGCATTTACTGAGGGTGGATTGTGACTGTGTGTAATGCATTCTTAATCTTCTTCATTTTCTGGAAAAAAAATAATTCTACTAGTGAAGTAATTTATACTTTTTATGCTATTTACATGTGGAGGATATTAGTCTTTTACTCTTTTATTCATTTCAACTTCAATATTTCTTTAATGGTAATAAAACACCCACTGGGACTTTGTGTTGAGGACAAAAATCATCATGACAGCCATATGTTCTTGTTGAACATTCTATTGCAAAGGCATTACCTTAATTTACAGACCTTCCTCTAGCTGTTGGGATTTGTAATCATTCATTAACATTAGTGAGGGCAGTCACAGATGTTGGGTGAGGAGGCCTGGTGTGATTCAGCGCTCCAGTTCATTGCCAAGCTGTTCAGTAGTGTTTAGGTCACGGCTCTGTGCGGGCCATTCGAGTTCTTCAACTGTACAGATCTCACTTTGTGCACAGGGTGACTGAGATGCTGGAACAGGTTTGGGCCTCTTGGTTGCATTACAGAGAAATTGTAATTCTAAAGCATGCAAAAGAGATTCTAGATTGAGTGATGATGGTTTAACCCTCCAGTCTAAGTGTTCTGGAGAGGAGTGGTGGTCTTACATTTTTTTCATGAGCCCCTCATGTATTTAGACTCTATTCATGTAGCCATCCATTTATACATCAAGACAATTTCTAATGACTTAAACGACCAAACCTTTCTAGGTTTGAGTTAAAACTGTTTAAATAAAACTATTTTGGCTTTGGTAAAATGAAGGATAAGTGCACAAACAGCTTTCAATCTGTGTGTAATTTTAACCAGTAAAATTTTGGCTGCATGGTGCAATTAATATGAAAAAAGTGGACTATCTTTCTGGTTTTACAGGAATTACATCATATTTCTTTTTTAAACATGCACATTCAACATTACAGTGAAATAGGTTTCAGTGTTTGCACACAAGCAGCCATATCTATTTCTGTAGTTCAAAGCAACTTCCAGACGCAAAAGTGTGCGTACACACACACACACACACACACACACACACACACACACACACACACACACACACCTTCTTCATGAACACCGTATCAGGCTTGGTGGTGGTCTGGAATTGGCAGCGTGGGCTATTCTTTTCACTGTACTTGCTGACAGTAGCTGTATGTTGGTAATAAGGCTACACCAGCTATTGAAAACCAAAGATAAGCCACAGCGTTTGAAATGGCAGGCGAGTGTGTGCGAGTGCGTTGATAATGCTTAGGCTTCTTAGGGAAACTCTTTGACTAGACAGTGTCCAGTATTACTGTGCTGTGAGGCTCACAGTGTAAACCTATTTGCTTTCAGCTCTCCATCAGTGTTGTTCTCCCCATTGGTTTTGTCTCTTCCTCTTCTTATCAGGCGCTTCCGCGTTACACCGACACTTAACGACACCTAGGCTGCCTAATCCTGCCATCACATCTCCCGGAATCAATTTCTCTCTCTTTCTCTCTCCAAAGCTTGAAGCATGGAGAGTTATCTTGTAGGGATTAAAACGAGACACTGATTCAAATAGTTTTCCTTTTCAGTCCGGTTCAGGCTTGGGCTTTCTAGGTTGGAGACTTTCAGTTGCTCTCACCCTGTCACCTGTTTTCCTTTGGGGTGTTGGGGCTGCATTCGCATTGTCAAAAGTTGAGTCATTCAGGTTTTTAATTGAGTTCGCAGGATGGAGCAGACTGAAAAGCTCAGTCTTCATGCTTCTTATGAAATCTGTAGAGCTCAGCCTCCACCAATTCTGAGTGTTGCTCTGAAATTAGATTATGTTGTGTTTGCAGGCTAAATGAGTTCTGTTTACTGGCATTAAGTGATGAACCATTTTCAGAATTGTTTACAAGGAACAAAAGCAGCTTCTTGATGCGAGAAGTCCAAAGGCAAAATAAATTATTTTTATATTTGTTCTGAGTATTTAGAGGAAACTGCAGACTTACTGCCTGAAAATGGCTCTGCCCAAATAACCCATCATTCAATAAGTCAGCCTTTATTATGCCCGTTTTGTCAATAAACCACTCTTTTTCTCTTTTAAGCAGTACCAGTATTTATTATTTTTTTTGCAAGTATAAAGCTAGTTTTATGGTTTTGAATAATGCAGTGGAATACTTGTTGTCCTGCAGCTCTCCCTATGCTGAGGCAATGTGAAGGCTCTGCTCCTGCTGTGCAGCACAGGTCAGTTGCAGATGTGGAGGAACTGGCAGCTAGCTATGAGCGTAAGCTCATCGAGGTGAGTTTGTTTCACAGCATGCTACTGAACCCTGCATTTGGTGTTGTTAATGAGATTTTATTCATTTGGCTTAGTTTATACTGTCGGATCCATATGCATTTTGACAGCGATGCAGTCTCTTCCCACCACCACAATGGATTTGAAACGTTAACAATCAAGATGTGATTAAAGCACAAACTTTAATTCAAGGTGTTTAAAAAGAGAAGATGAAGAAGAAAAAAAAACTTGAGTGTTTAGGATTTAAAAAAAAAAAAAGGATTACAAAGTCCCTTAATTTTCACAGGCTTAAAGGTAATTACACAACTAACAATCCTAAACATTAGAATTATTTTTAATATTTTGATAGAAATCCTTGTCAGTCAGTGCCTGCCGTCTGGAACCCATCAACATCCTTAAATGCTGAGTTTCCTACCCTAAACCATTTTGACTGAAGCCATCTTTAGGTGCTGCTTGTTTGGGGACCTTTCTGTCTTTAGTTTTGTCTTTTACTGTGAAGCACTGTTTTATCATTTTTGCACTATTTGACTGAATCTGAGCAGAAATTGTTGCCCTATAGAGTTTAGAATGCATCCTGCTACTTCTTTAAGCATTTACATCATCAATAAACACCAGTGATCCAGTTCCACGGGCAGCCATACATGCTCATGCCACAGTGTCTCCACCATGTTTGATAGATGATGTTGTATCCTTTGGAGCATAAGCCCTTCCTTTGCTTCTCCACATTCTTCTCTTCCAATCATTGTGGTAACATCTTGTAGTAAACCATCTTTATTTACCTTAATGAAGGCATCACTAAGAGCAAGACCCGAGATCATTTTCGAGAACACTTGACCCCAGAGTCTGGCTCACTTTGCTCAGTGAGAACACAATCGTTCCAGGTTTAGGAACCATGCCAGAGTCCGCTTGAAGAGCTGGTCTTGAGCACAGTACAGCGTATTTGGGCACGGATTGAATTAGATATGGAACCAGGTGTACTTGAGCAGGGAAGTAGATCATACGACATCATTAGTGCTCCTTTGAAATTTCTGTGTGTGCATAGCACACGCCAATCTCATCCTTTGACCCACACGGCCATAGCTGATAAAGTAGGAAGGCACAGGGAGCCTTTTTATATTTTTCTAAAAGATCAATAATATTAGGCTTAGTACAAAAGCTAACTTCTGTTGTTTTTAATGGTGGCTCACAAACCAGGTAAGTGCGTATTGACACGTGCTGTACGTGTACCTGAGGATGGAGAACAAAAACAATGTGAGCGCTGGCCAGTAAGGGAGGAGAAGCAATTGTTCCTTTGACAGTACAAATTAATCGTGTCTAATGTAAAAACACCCCAAGTGGTCTCGTCTCATAATGTTTTAAAGAGGTTTTTATTCACCAAGGAAAGAATTCTGTGAAAAACTTTACTTTAGTTGTTTTCTGTCACATTTCAGCCATTCCTTTTTTTTTAGATTTTTGATTTGGCCACTCCTAAAGTTTCTGATCTTTTATACATTCACTTGCACAATGAAAATATTGTAAATATTGTTATCTGGTGCACTTCAATGTCTTTTTTGTACAATACATGAAAGCTACTTCCGTGATTTGTTTGCGTCTATGAATGTTCGTAGAACCACGGTCCAGTTGTATCTGCAGAAATTCGTAACTCGAATGTTCGTAAGTCAGGGACTTGGAATCAACCCCAGACCTTTTATCATTTCTCATGTAATAACTAAGAAACAGGCTGCAGCTGGCCATAAAAATCTTTTACTCCATCATCCAATTACATTTAAGCCTGTGAAAATGGAAGGAATTCATAAAAAAAAAAAAAAATCTGTAATCCCTACATCATTAACACAGTAGTTTTTGTTAAACTCTTTGATTTAAAGCTGTAAGTCTACACTTCAATCACGCCTTGATTGCTTTATTTCAAATACATAGTGGGTTTACAGAGGCAAATGCTTATGGACCTGAGTGTATATTTCAGTAAATTATGGCTTAGTGTGTATATTTCAATAAATGATGTCATGTATTTTGGCCTAAAGTGGTAATCTGCTTAATGCTTGTATTTTTCTCATTGATATGTGTTTACTCCCAGCCCACGTATAGGACCGTGTACAGCGCGTTGAGCTCCCAGGATTAGGGTTGAGGACCACTGATTTAGAACCTTAACGCTCATGGCGTTTTCGCTTTTGTTTTGTACAGATGTCTTAAGGGATTTGGCTAATGAGAGAATATTTACATAAAGACTTTGGTAATTGATGTGAAAATTCACGATTGTTTAATTTTTTTTATTTCTTTTTATTGTTATTATTTTGTTAATGAAAAGTGAAGTGAAATTCATTATATAATGAACAAAACACAGTGGGTCAGGCTGTTCTAGAAAAATAACCCATGATAGGTTGGTGTGATGTATCCTGACATCCCGTGCTTCAGTTCCTTGCAGTGGATTAGTAACAGTGTGTCATTCCTCATATCCTGCAGCGATTTTACAGCAGAACAATTTATATATATATATATTTTTTTTTTATTAAATGAAACTGCATCCTTTAACCATTTGTAGTTACATATAATGTCGTGGAACTTCTGCTGGGCAAGTTGGTTCTTTTTGTCCCTTATGTTATAGAAGCCATTAAACAGCTGTTAACTTCCTGAGAAGTTTCCCATGATGTAAAATCTTTTTTTTATTTTTTTATATATATTTTTTTGGATTTTTTTCCCGATTTTCTCCCTATTTTTTAGTCGTGGCCAATTCCTCCCCGTCACTAGGGGGCTCCCACATTAAGGCT
>JAQMYJ010000006.1:10994366-11011130 GCA_030014305.1 Clarias laeviceps | reverse complement strand
CTACCACTCAGTCGGGAGGGCGAAGACTATCCCGTGTTTCCTCCGAACCGCGTGACGTCGGCCGACCGCATCTTTTCTGCTTGCTCACGCACCGTTAGGGGCGGAGTAACACGCGGAGGAAAGCGCTAGCCGCTCCTTCCGCGTGCGCGAGCTCATAGACGCCCCTGATTGGCTGTTGAGCCGTGATTAATGTGGGAGCGCAAGAACCTCTCATCCTTCCCCCCCTGAGAGAGCTCGGCCAATCAGCTCTCTCTGTGCGTCCGGCTGTGAGAGGAAAACCGCATCACCCGGGGTTCGAACCAGCGATCCCCGGATGATAGGGCGATCACTTTACCACTGCACCACTTGAAAAAGTTGAACAAGTAAATCCAAATGTAGTTTTAAAGTTCTTAGAAAAAAAAATAATTTTAAACATCTTATCTAGTTTTAATATTGAATAACACAAATGACCCTTGCCATGAATATAGCCGTAGAAGCTGACATGGTGTTAAAAAAGAAAGAATGAAGGAATATAAACATATGATTTGAATTACGCTTTGAACAACCGCTACAGGTGCCGTTGTACAGAATTCAGCTGTTATAGAATGTCTTTAAATATTGTAAACATTTTAGGCAGAAGTGATTTTACATTAATATAAATTAGCTGACAAACATTTCCAAACACTTTATTTTTATTTATTTTTTAAAACAGTCCCCGACGAACATTCGAGTTATGAATTTCCGAAGATACGAATGGAGTCCTGCCAACATTTCGTAGATACGAACAACTCGCGGAAGTAGCTCACGTGTATTGTACAAAAATTGGCACTGCAGTGAGCCAAATTGGAGTTTCCTTTATTTCTTATGGGGAAATTTGCTCTGAGAGACAAAATAGCATCTGGGATTCTCCTCATGATTTAAAGATGCAGAGTCAACATTTGACTGAGATTCATTTCCTTAGGCGGTTATGTTTTTTGGCCGCATGATGGCAGTGTTTGGAAAAGGGACATCTTTAGTCAAGTGGATCGGTATGCTTTATATTGTATATTTGTGTCAAAGGCTCATAAGACTCGCTTAATCCGACTTACGAACGTGCTCCAAGAACAGAACTTGTTTGTAGGTAGGGGACAACCTATTTTTGTTTGTTTGGGGGAGGGGGTGTTCTATGATTTTCTATTATTCCAGTTCCCACCCATGATGCAGCTGTCCCATAATAAAACAGCAGCTACCAACCAGCTTCCAGACACCTCAGATTGACTAGTCACTGGGATTGAAGGGAGGGACTGAGAGTGTCATCCCGCTTATATCCTTTCCCCATGAACCTGCCTGCCTATGAAGATCGCTGCTTTTACTCTCTAGGACTCTTTGCCCTTGGTGAATGTGACATTATGTGGATTCTAACATGGTGTCAGAAAGCTTTTCTGTTGTCCCACTGAGGAGTCCTGCTTGTTTTTTATTTTTTATTTTTTTATCATGCACCCACAGATGCTTTATTTGAACAACTTTGACCCTCAGAAGTTGACGCTCCACTCAACTTTTTCCCTAAGTGCTTAAAGCCCTACAGTTTATTTGGTCAAATTGGTTAGTATTTGATCACAGTGGTTAGTTCTGATGTATCTGTGTTTCTTCAAACGATTCCACAACTCTGAGTTTGTGATTCTATTTAAACGGAATGATGATGTACTGTATCTTAGTAATTGTAAATTTCTTGACCCCTATATTTTATATGGAAAGCTTCTTCCTTTAAAGGACTGATGCCTGCAGCAGCCATTTTATTGCTTTAATTACTTCATTCCACTGAACTGTGCGTGTATTTATTTTTTTTTTTTACTATCCAGTCTTTGTAGGGAAATCACACAAACAGTACATTAATATTGCTTTGTCTTCATCCCTGCTTATTGAATTGTCTTGTTTTTGTATTTTGTCTTCTAATAAAAGTGCAGTGCAAGTATAAGAGCAGAGCACAAGAATGCACGTTCATGGCCTGAAGGAACCTCTGCTTAGGCAAAGCGTCAGTGTAGGCATTGCTAACTGTAGTTGTTGGGTTCATGCATTTTCCGACTGGCTTTTCAGAAATGAAGAAATAATCAAGCAAGACGCGCACAAAGTAGCTGCTCTCTGTTTATATGTTGTAACTGTTTATATTTTTGCAATGAAAAAGAGCTCTATACAGTGTTCTTGTTAAACAGATTAAAAGAGATATGTAGTGTAGTTTGCTTAACTGTATTCCAATCAGTAAATAATATGTAAAAGTAACACAGACACTAATATTATGTGAGTATTATGGATGGAGATTGCCTCTTCCTTCTGGTATAGCAAGTTACAGTACTGTGCAAAAGTTTTGAGCCCTGACAGATGATCAGGCCGGTGATCAGCATCACCAGTATTACTGATCATCTGTCATCGTCTGCACCTGTTTTACTGGTTCATGCCTCAAGTTAGATGGTTTTTAATGCGTGGATGATTCATAGGTCACTGTGTGGCTTAACAAACAAAACATTCCTATGAAACTGCTCAGGGACTGGACTGAAAATCAGAGCCAAAAAAACCTGCCAAAAATGAAAAGCACAAACCAACTTCAGGAGGCCTGGAGAACTATACAAGACTACATTAAAAATACAAGAAAAGTCGGTTCTTTGGAAGCAAAATATAAAGAAATGAGGGGTGCCTCAAGATTTTTGCACTCTATTTGATTTCACACAAGCACATGGTGTGCGTACATGTCAGCGTGTCCATCTTAAGCTATTTTTTAGTGTTTTTGAATGAAACTCTGGTAGCGGGAGTTCTGCTCGGTCTTTGAGGAATGTTGCCCTAGTGTGCGGAGTGTGTGTCTTTTCAGTATCCTTTCTTGGAACTTTGCCATGACTTCATGTTTGTTGCCCAGCTGTCTCTCTTGTATGTAATGTTCCTCTTTCTTTACTTACAAACATGAACATACTGCGGGAGCTTGCCTCATTATAATTGTCTGCCTCCTTCTGTCTGTGACCTAGATTTATGAGAAAGTACTATGTGGACGTTTCTGGGCCTTTTTCCACACACACACTCTTACCATTTGCTTGAATGCACACTTTTGTTAAGAAAACTCTTCTCAAAATAAATGCAGATGTGTACTTTGGACTTTGCAGCACCGTATCGTCTACATACTATGTGTGTGTGCATGGCTTTGTCATAGATTATACATATTTTCCCTTTTGGGTGAATAAGGTTTAAATGCAATCATGACACACAAAGCTGTCCTCAAGAAGACCGATAGATGATGAGGTCCGGGGCGTGACCTCGTAGATTTCCTCTAATGGCGATGTTCATTAATGAAGCCGTAAATAAGGACCGGGTGATTAGGATGTGTGCTGATTAATGGAGAGGAGCTAAGCATCAGCATATAATGATACTTAAGTGAACCAACAGCCCTGGTTTGTTATTCAGGCAGTGCTCTAGTGCATGAAGTCTTCAGGAGTTTTATAATCATTATGGCTGTTTTCAAGGGTATAGAAGTAGAGGTTTTTTTTGGTGTGTTTGTGTGGGGTGGGTCCTTACGGGCATAGCTCTCGGTCACTCCTTCTGTCCTGTTTAGTTTTAGTGACTACAGGAAATCAAGAGAGCTGTGCTGTATTGTCTGAAGCATATGCTTTCTGTGCAACCCATTATGAATATTGTTTACATTGAGCTTAAGCAAAAATACAAAAGCAATCTATGAACTGGATTACATTGATCAGCCATAACTTTAAAACCACCTAGGTTTTGGGGTTTCCTTGTGCCACTAGGGTGGCTCTGGCCCCTCGGGGTGTGGCTAGGAAAGACCTCTGGGGTGCGCCCTCCGTTGATCAGACTTGTATGTTGCATCTCATCGTTCCATCATCAGGTTTGAATTTGTGGAGTTTGAAAGCCGGATCAGCAGGCCTTGATCTGTTTGCCTTCTAAGCACTAAGAGTTCTGGAGCTTTCTGTCTTTTTTTTTTTTTTTGCATCCGGCACATCTGCGACAAATATTCCCCACCCTGGAGATATAGACGTTGTTTCTCTGTTGCCAGCTTGAGCACGATTGCCATTCACACACTGCGGGCGATTTGGGAATGCCAATTTGAATGTCTTTGGATTGTGGGAGGAAACCAGAGTACCTGGAGAAATTCCACCAAGCACGGGGAGCACATGCAAACTTCATGCACACAGTCCCCGAGGTAGGAATCAAACCCGGACCCTGAAGGTGACAGGTTTCTGTCATGGCCAGAATTAACTTGTTTTGTGGTTTGTGCTGCATTGGCTTTTCTGTGGGATCGGACCGGACAGGCTGGCCTTTGTTTGTTTCGCACAGGCACAAATGTACCCATGATCATGTTACCAGTTTACTTTTATATACTTGATCATCTTTGAGGATGTTATGGCTGATCTGTGACCAGCAGCAAGTTCAAATCCATGCAAAAAAAATTCTATAGACTTTTCAACAAATTCAAGATAATTTTAACCTATTTATTCATAACACTTTGTAATACATTTTTTGTAAAAATTTTACATAACATGGTTTGGGTCTACTTATCAAACAAGCAGGAAGCTTCACAGGAAGGCTGAAGTAAATGACATAAGTACACTTTACAAATGTGGTGAGCAGTAAAGCGTCTCAGAATGCACAGTGCATCAATGATGTCTATATGCAGCATTTTTTTTTTTAATGAGGGAGGCTAGATGGGTTCATTGAATGGAAAGGATAATAGAAAATCGAGAGAAATATTTTTTACAAACATGCTGTGGAGAAAAAAAATGATAATCTCAAATTTCACAAGGCATCAGAATTTGAGGTGGATGAGCTACGGTAGCAGAAGACCACTTTGCGCTCTACTGCTGTCAGCCAAGAACAGGAATCTGATGCTACAGTGGGCGTAGGCTCAGTAACACTGGACAGCTGAAGACTGGAAAAGACCAGGCGATGTTGTAGAATTTTCACTTGTGTGAAACTGTGCCAGTATAAACCTGCAGTTGACTTGCTCTCCTTCTCTCTTTATTTAGTGTAATACAGTACACACTAGTCATCATATGCCATTTATTATTTCCGAATAGATTAGAAAACAGTTTATGATGATGTGCGTCCTGCCATGCTCTTACTGATCACACTATTATACGACGATGATGATGATGATAACATGTACTTCAGCACTTTTGCTTGAGTGATGGGTAAATGAGACATTAACTGGTCCATGTGGTAAGGATAATTATAATAACATGAAGATGTAATGTTCATAAACTGAACATGTTTGCCTTATGATAATTAGTGATGAGCTAATGAGTTGATGAATATTATGTTAATGTGTAGGAGTGTAGCGGTATGTAGATTATGGATAAGTGCGGTGATGAGTTAAGCGATACTGCAGTTCTAGCAACTACTATAAGTTTTCCTTTTTGTAATCATCTCTGTTGGTTTTGCTTTTTCATCGCTTTCATTTTAGCAGTTTTAGCCAGTTTCTCCTCCTGCTGTACTCTCTTCTCCCACTGATTTATGCATTTATTTTTTATTTTTTGTTTTAATCTTTTTGACCAGCTGTTAAATCTTACTTGTCACAGTGAGCCTGCTGGAGTAGACCCTGGCACCAGCATTCACTCTCTCACTCTCAATCTTTTCTGATAATTTCATGCAATGACACACACACTCCTACTCCTGCCAGTTCAGGACTGTTTGCTTTTGCTAAGCCTGTTCTGTCTGTCTGTGCCCCGTACTCGTTTCACATCCAATTACAGGCATTAGAGCAGCATCAGGCTACACTGCTCTCAGTCTTGCTTAGACTCTTTGCCATTCAGGACAGTTCATCAATAGCAGCCTTTGTCTATCTCTTACCCCAGTTCGGTTCAATTCCCACGACCAGCTTCAGTGTTTTTAGATCTTTTTTCCCAGGTGGTACTTTGGTATAAGTATAAGCATTTTATAAGGTTTTAATTGACAATTACATTAAGTTGATGCGAAGTGTCAATATTTGCAGTGTTTCCCCTTCTTTTTGAAGACCTCTGCAATTTGCTCTTACATGCTACATTTTGGGAGAAGTTGCTCTTGGAGGATGTTTTTGTACCATTCTTTATTCATAGCTGTCTGTGTTCTTAGGCAAAACTGTGAGTGAGCCCACTTTCATGGCTGAGAAGCATCACCACACACAAATGGTCTCAGGATGCTTTGCTGTTGGCATGACACAGGACTGATGGTAGCGCTCACCTTTTCTTCTCCGGACAAGCTTTTTTCCAGATGCCCCAAACGATTAGAAAGGGGATTCATATGAGAAAATGACTTTACCTCCTCAGTCCTCAGCAGTCCAATCCCTGTACCTTTTGTAGAATATCAGTTTATCCCTTATGGTTTCCCTGTAGAGAAGTGGCTTCTTTGGTGCCCTTCTTGAAATGTATGAAGATGAGTGCTACCATCAGAAAAATCAGGTCTTGAAAAAGAAGGGTCAACACTTGCATAAACTTAATGTAATTGTCAATAAAAGTCTTTGACACTTATGAAATGCTTGTAATTATGAATCAGTATACCATAGTAACATCTGACATTTTGATTCATACACATTCACATTTCATACAAACTTCCATAATTCTTTTGATAGTGTAAAGCTGCTTAGCGACATTGACAATTTTTAAAAGCGCTATACAAATAAAATTTAATTCAATTGAATTCAATTAAAAACACTGAAGCAGCAGACTTTGTAAAAAAATATATATTTGTGTCATTCTCAAAACATTAGGCCACGGCTATAAATGTTTTTAAAGTTACATTCCCATAAACTTACAGCTCAGTATGTGTCCACAGGATTGCTGTTGCATTGTGTATACACACTGCTGCCAGCTTGTTTCATCTCAGTCATAGTGCTCAGGTTATTTGCTATAAAGTACAGAGAGATAGCTTTACTCTGCTTGAGTTTTATCTTCTCTAGTGGTTCTGGTAGCTTTGTCTTTTTTTGGGGATGTCATAACTCACTTCTCAATTTAGGCTCGTTCTGATGCAGTGAAGTGTTGGTGTTTGTTAGCACGGTATTGCAGCTTCTCAGGGCCAGCTCAGTAACAAGCATTGTGCTCAGGTCTTGACATTGCAGGGTTTAGCAGCAGAGGTCAGTATTCTTTAAATGGAGCTAACGTCTAAAGGTTCAGAGTAATGTTTAATAATTGCTTCATAGTTAAATTGGCCTAATCTGGCTCTGTAATTATTGTGTGCTGTGTTTCCATGAAGATTACCTTCACAAAGAATGAAGAAAGCTTACAGGAATTCCTGCGTGTATAATTTCTGCCCAGTGATTCTCCCTGTGCTTGGCGTTTTGAGTTGGAAATTGGGGCACAGAATCTCACTGTATATATGTTATGAATGAATATGTATATATGTTTGAATAATTTGAGTTTGAATGTAATGTTGTTTTTTCCTTTTAGATAATTGTCTTTAAGCTAAAGGTTAGATACCTTTCCCCCCCCAGACATCTCATTTCCTACAGTATCGATGTACAAGGCAGTATACACTATAGACAGTATGCCAGTCCATCAAGCACACTCACACTCACAATTCGGGAACACTAGTCACCCTACTTTGCATGTCTTTGGACCATCAGATCCACTGTCTTTCTTCTGTATAAGAGTAGATCATTTGTCTTTGCTCAGTAATCATGGAGGATTCTTCTAGTGAGTTCATGCTCAGGTTCTCTGTTGTGTTTTTTTTTCCATCCCATGTATTGAAAAATGTATTCCATCTTTTCTTTTTTTTAAAGCTCTTCAGTATGTTTATATATTCTAATGCATCACAAGTAACCGAGTGTAAATCTGTATTCCTGTGTCTGTTTGGAATGTTTTTTTTCCCCTTAGGTACACTTTCTTTCTGCATTATGATGTTTTGTGTCAAACCACATATGTTTTAACTTTCTATGTACGACTTTCTTATGAAAGAATGTGTAAAACCGATGGACATTGACAAGAGTTCCATGGACAGAACTTTTCAGGCACAGTATCGCAATGAAACTCTTAGATGCAGTAAAACGTGGTGCCAAAGTTTTAAAGAACGCCATAATTCTTCTTGAAAATTAATGGATAACATCAACAACTTGTGGACGAGATGCATCTGTCTGTGGGAAGTGTACACACACTCATTTACCAACACCACTTGCGCATCATAGGAACTCCACTGGGAGTTATTGCCACATCCCCAGTACAGTCCTGATCTTGCTCCAAGACATTTGCACATATATGGACCATTGAATGCATTCCTGGGAGGCCAGTGTTTCAGACATGAAGCAAGCAGTCCATGGCTTTGGCGCACTGAGAAAACTTTTTCCCTTTTTGCTGACCATGCATTAGTGAAACTCTGGGATAAGTGCATAAGTTTAGCAGGGGATTAAATAAAGGTAGTTTTTACTCTCATAACTGAGTTATGTTATTCTGCGCAATCAAAAGTCCTGGTTTGACTTGAACACCCCGTGTACATTTTAGAATTATGTCTAATAGATATGTATTAGTACATGGTTATTAATGTAAATTTTGAACTATGTTTAGAGATTTGAGTGAAGTGTTCATGCTGAATATGGCTCTTAGCTTATCAGTCTGGTCCTGATGAGGGTGAACAGTTGTTTGATTTCTTTTAGATCTTCTGAAATGCTACTGGCGGTGTTCTCCACTGCTTTAGCTGCTGTCATAACACAGCTGTTGGGCCGTGAGGGTGTTGGGCCGTGAGGGTGTTTGACTATTCAGCTGTGAATTGGGCAGTTAGACTGTTGTACTGTGAAGGTTTTGAACTGGGTTTGTTTTATGATGTTATGGCTGATTTTGAGGAGTGTTGGGAAATGTGTTGAGGATACAAGGGTGTGTCAGGTGCACACTGGCTCTTAATGCAGATTTCTGCATCTATCACCAGGTTGTTGAGAGTTGCTCGCTCTCTCTCTCTCTCTCTTTAGCCCAATACCCGAGAGTTGAAACATGCCCAGGAAACATGGTATTACTGGGATTTTTTTCCCCCAACTGTTTTTTTTAAGCTGTCTCATACTGAAATTTATTTATTTATTTCCTCATGAGGAAGATTGAGTGTAAGTTGGATTGAAATGGAGTGTAATGGAGTTTATGCTTTTAGATTTTGATGAGTAGGTTTTTGAAAGAAACTATTAAAGAAGTCAGAAGAATTGCTGTAGTCAATTGGTCTACCTGTCTAAATACATTTCATTCGAAAGCTTTCGAAGGTTTCTCCCCTCAACACTACAAAATGCCCGTTCCTGATCATTTTAAATGTCCATTCTTTCCTGTCATTCCTATTTGTGCAAACAGCTCCAGCAAGAGAAATAACAGTTTGTTAATGGTCCCCTGATGCTCTCTGCATATTGCACTGTTAAGAGCGCCTTGCCAGGTAGAAACAGGATCTGCTAACTCTCATCTGCACTCACATTTTTTTTTTGTAACCACCAAATTGACTGCTTCTTGTCTGAAAGCTTTCCTATCCCATGGCTTGATAAACTCAGCTGATTGTGGACTTATTATTTAGCTTTCACTGAAGACTCCTGGCAGGATGTAATTAGGATTCGAGAGCAGAAACCTAGAAGTGCCTTTTGACCTGGAGCAAGAAGGAGTAATGCGCTTTGATATGCGGTCTGAAAGCTCTGACCTGTCAGTCTTTTTTGGCAGATTGGAGGCGCCAGGCAGCCAAGTTCTGAAAATACACTATTACTGACCGTGAACAGGTCATTTCCTCGTCCTCACACACGCACACAGAAAATTAATTGGGTTTCTTCACGCTTAAAATTAATTCCCATTTTTAATGTCCCATTTGAAAGCTTGGGTAGCAAATAAATAATTAAGTAGAGAGCCTGTGTGTGTGTGTGTGTGTGTGTGTGTGTGTGTGTGTGTGTGTGTGTGTGTGTGTGGAGAGCAGCTTGCCGCTGTGTGTGGGTGTTGGAGATGCAACAGTACTCACATGTTGCTTCTGAGTATGCAGGATGTGTCTGGGATACAGTAGGCTACACACACACACACACACACACACACACAAGCAGAGTGAAATATCTGTGACTTTACTCAAAGTTCACTCATGATGGTATCTTCAGAGTTCTGGTTTCTAGGGGCTACAGTCAATTAGGGCGCTACCGCACCGTCATACAGATTTGCAAGAAGCAATGATGTGCTCCGGCTGGTCCATCATATCCGTCTCCGTTCAGATGCACTTCAGATACAGCTTGGAGTAGCGAGTTTGAAGCATTTTGACCTCAGCTGGTTGAATTTATTTATTTATTTATTTCCCCCCCCATCTTGCTGGCTTCAAAGCTTTGTAGTGGCAGTGTGTTTTATGAGCTGGAGACAATTGGATCTTTGGAGTCCTCGTTAAGATGTCAAAGAGACATTTTTATGCTCGGAGAAAGCATAGGCTTTTAGATATTTAAAAATCTGAATCTGAGTTAGTGTATCGAACATAGACGCCTCCACAAAGTGCTAATACTAGTGTTAATGAATATTTAAAAAAAATATCTAACATTTGTAGCTAGGAGAGGGAGAACTAGCACACTTCTTTTCTGTGAATAAAGACATGCAATTACATCATCTTCAAAAAAAAAAATAACAGCGTACATGTGCTAGACAAGGGTTGTGAAAAACTACATTTCTGTCATGTAATAAAAAAAAGAAAAAACGTAACTGCTTGTGAGAAGGAATGAGTGCAACCTGAGGTATAATCGAGAAATGGCTCCTAATTATACAGATTATTATTTTTTGCGTGAGAGTCCCTTTCTGGCTGTTAAAAGTAGCATAAGGTGACGGCGCTGAGCCAGAAAAGACGTACATGCTCATTTCCATCCGCTTAAGAGTGATTTGCAATCGGCACAGAGCACATAAATACATTGTACTGACCCCTGCACTGTCGCTTAATTACAGTCCAGATTGTAATTGTTCTTTGCAGCACGTCTCCACATCTGCATAATGGGAATTGCAGGATTTATTTTTAGTTTCATTCATTTTTCATTCATCTTGTATACTGCTTGTTCTATATAGAGTTGAAGGGGGCTTGGAGTCTGTCTCAGGAGATTTGGGGTACACCTTGGACTGGGTCACAGCTCAGCGCAGGTTTACACATATACACTAGGGTATAATTTGGGATCACTAATAAACCTACTCTGCATGTCTTTGGACTGTGAGAGGAAATCGGAGGAAACCCACCAAGCACGGGGAGAACATTCGAAACCTCAACCCTGCCAAGGCAACATTGCTAACCACTACGTTTACATTTAGGCATTTGGGAAACACCCTTATCCAGAGCGACTTACATTTTTATCTCATTATTCATCTGAGCAGTTGAGAGTTAAGTGCCTCGCTCAAGGGCCCAACAGGGACAATTTGGTTGAACTGTAAACCAATGTCATAACCACTAATCTACCCCTGACCTCTACACCACTGTGTTGCCTGCTGTTTTTATTTTATTAATTTTTTTCTTGTGAGGAAAAATGGTGTTTAAAGTCACATCACACAACATAGTTAACGTACGATGGTTTAATATTGACTTTTGAGTAATTTAACTCCAAGCGAAAATGCTGCACTTCTGCCTGTTCTTTCTTATTAATTCCGATTTGTAACGATCGTCTAGTGCTTTTTGTTCAGAGAGTTTTTTTTTGTGTGTAAACACTTTCTTTTTTTTCAGAAAGCGCCAACGGGTTTCTAACTGTTTCACTTCATTTTAATTAAAGGCATCGCTTGGAATTCTTCCACATGCGTATCCATCACTTTGAGCGAACCATGAAACCACACGTCGTTGTAATTTTGAGTTTTTTTTGTTTGGTCTTCTTGAAAGGTCTCTCTGATGTTCAGATTGGTCTGCACCTGGTGTCTGTGTTGGGCTGTTAAAATGCTCTCTATGAAGGGACACCAACAAATGTCAGAATTGACATAATTCATCTGTCAGGCGAGGCGTTGCCTTTCCAAATGCACACTGACACATGATTTCCATAAGCAAATGAGCGCTGTCTCGCCGTCTCCGTCACTTAGGTGTTGTGACAGTTGATGAGGCGTTTGGCAGTGGTGCAACTGGCTCTAATGAGGAGCCTCTCCAACCACATAGTCACACACACACACACACACACACATATACATATACATACACAAAGCTACATGTGAGAGGGACACACTCCATCCCACAATTGCCGCAAACCAGATTAACAGCTTTACCACACTCTTATTTGTAATACTTTTTATTATGCCTGTTAATAGCTTTTTTTCCGCTTGACTGGATGTGTTTTTTTTTTTTTGTTTTTTTTGTCAGTGGTCACATAGCTTTGGGTTTTACATTCAAGTTTTACATTTATTCATTCAATTAAAGCGCTGCTTGAAATCAAAGGGACTTTTCAGTTGAGACAGGACGCAATCCGAATGGCTGAGGGTCCTGACTCAAGGGCCCAATACTGGCTGTCTCGGGGTTTGAACCCAATCACTGGCATGGAACCTGGAACATTTAGCACTTATGATGAACCTGTGTGTGTGTGTGTGTGTGCGTCTGTGTGTGTCTGTGTGTGTCTATGTGTTTAATAGGTGGCTGAGATGCATGGTGAGCTAATTGAATTCAATGAAAGGCTGTATCGTTCACTAATGGCTAAAGACAACCTGATTGGCCAGATGAGACAGGAGCTTATCGACCTTCGAGGCCCAGTGAGTATACACACACACACACACACACACACACCTTTGCACATGGGTAAGATATCTCCTTCTACACCTAGTAAATCATCATGTTCCCTTTCTCTATCTCTACAATGCAGGCTCTCTCTCTCCACTTACACCACTGTCTCCCTTCACAGGTTTGCTCTCTCTTCAATCAATATCTCTGACTGTCTAGCTCTCTCAGACACACACACACATACACACACACACACGTGCACGCACGTATACGCACGTACGCACACACTAATCTTAGACACGGTGATGAATTCAGCCAGTAGAATGTAATCTGGCCGCTCTGTGTGTTATCAGTGTGTTCAGGTGAGAAACTTTACATACGGCCGGTACATGCATATAAATGAACCGCGTTATTAATGTGTGAGTGGTGCTTGATCGAGGCATACAAATTGTACTAATCCGCTACCTGTTAAAGTATTTAAAACATCATGTCGCTTTCCGAGCAATGCTTTGGGTCGTACGATCTACAAATCTGACATATAACATTTTTTTAGTGTGTTCTGTGCATGTGCTTCAGGTAGTGTTTAACATAAACCAGGATTTCTTATAGAACAGATTAGGTTAAGACTTTCCATTTTAAACCCGAGCTTGTTGTTCAGCTCTGATTCCCCTCTTTGAACTCGGTGTTCTTTGAATTCGATGGTGATTCATTCATAAATGACCCCCTAATTTTCCAGGGCATTCGTCAGACAAAGGACCTCGTTCACTATTACTGTAACTGCCAGCAGTTCCTTCATTACTGAATTACCCCAATTTCCAGACATTACTCCTGTCCTTTATCGATTTTATGTAATTTCTTCTGTTTTCCCTTCACTGCTGATGTTTGAACCCCATTAAAAGGTGGTAATGCGTCATAGACTATTACAAGCGTCATGTGCCATCCGAATCATATTCCGCTCCGGGAAAAGAAATTCTGTTAAAAAAGCAATTGTAGCAATCAAATAATAGGCTTATCTACTAATAATTATTTCTCATTATGCCATTTTTACAAAAAATAATTACTAGATGTTTTTTTTGTTTTTTTTCTCTCACGAACGGAAAGCGTAAAAAAAGGTTTGTTGAGTATGTTGTTTGTTCAGGAGCTGTGTGTGTTGACAGAAAAATTCAGTACACACCACTGGCTTTGGGAACTGAAATGGTGTTTAGCTGGTTAACAGCTGTGTATAATTGTGGGGTTGATGGAAAGCGTTCAGAAGCAGGTTTTCGAAGCGATCGTGCGGCGATATGCGTCACACCACGCTAGGAAAATCTTTTAGAGCTCGCACATTTTTAAGCTAATGAGCGTAAAAATGTCTGAGCAGACTCGCATGGTTCTGTAGTTGTTAGTCGATATCAACTTTGTTGTTGCCTTTAGGCATTTGTTGTTGTTGTTGTTGTTGTTGGTCTTTCGGCTACTCCTGACAAGGGGTCGCCACAGCGGACTATCCAGTCCGCACTACAACTTGGCACAGGTTTTACGCCGGATGCCCTTCCTCCCATTTTATCCAGTGCCATTCGTTGCCTGTAGGCATTTATGGTGCGAATTTAGAAGAATCAGCGTTGCCATGTTTTACCCCAAGCATCCACATGGCATATGCTGCAGATCCACCTTATGTACTAACCTTGACTTGCTCTGGGGTTTGAGCCTTTTTTTTTTTTTTTTCTTCCCCCTCCCCTTACCTCTCATCTCTGCTGCCTCTACACAGCCTATGTGCAGGAGTACGACTCTGATAAACGCTTACATTACAACTGAACCACTGAGTGAGGACAAACACGCACACACAAACACACACACGCACACATAAATAGGATTACAGCACCATTGCTCATAGACTGAGAGTTATTACACTAATGCTTTAGTGTAATACATAGTAAATGCACCCTTTTTGAACTTTTCATCTTCAAATCCACATACTTATTTGGGTTTTTTCTAATACTGGTTTTTGTAAATTCAGTTTCAAAAAAATCCACCATATACTTGGACTGATATTAAAAATGTGACCTGATAAGAAAAAAAAAGAATTTATCCCTGTGTTTTCTACATGAACACCTCTTTCATTGTAAAAGAACTGTAATGCTGTAGGGCCTGGAGAGAGCTGATTGGCCGAGGTGGGATGGGAGGCACTTAGCGCTCTCGCATCAATCACGACTCCACATCCAATCACGGACGTCTATGAGCTCACACAACCGGAAGGAGAGGATAGCGCTGTCCTCCGAGTGTGTTAGGCTACTCCCTACGGTGTAGGAGCGAGCAGTTCGGCGTCACTTGTTTCGGAGAAAACACGTGATGGTCTTCAGCCCTCCCTGGTTGAGTGGAAGCCTTAATCTAGTGATGGATGGGAATTGGATACGACTAAATTAGGGAGAAAATCAGGGAAAAATCCTAAAAAAAAATTAAAAATCTCATGGGTTTTTTTTTTTTTTCCCCTCTCTTCCTCATAAAGGTTCCTGGAGACCTGAGTCAGACCTCTGATGATCCCAGTCTATCCGACTTTGAAACGTAAGTGCACCCTGTTTGTGTGTACCCCGCCTTGTGATGAGAAGGTGGTATTAGAGTGCTGTATATTTTCCTGATAATCACTGTAACCAGTAGGGTGACTGTGTCATACTGAGCTGTAGCTGAAGGTCTATGAATAGAGCGATTCAATGGCTATGAAACTTTCAGGTACCTTTTCTACCAAGCTGTGACCTTTAAAACATAAGGGCGTTGCTAGATCTCTGGCAGTTGTTCATCGATTATAGAGAGAAAAAAATAAAATAAAATTGTGCATGGATGCTGAGAATCACTCTTCAGCACTTACATCATTGGGGAGAATACCGGATATGGCATTGGCACGTAATCTATATTGTCGGTGAAACCAGTCTCTGGAGCTCAAAATCAAACCGTGTTGAATTTCCAGTTCTCCATGTTCTCAGAGATTCTCATATTCAGTCAGTTCGCACATGCAGATAATTGCTTCAATAATCAACTAATACTAATTTAATGAAATTAATTATTAATTTCAAATAATGTCATGGCTTTTCTTTGAATTATATGCTGTTGATTAGTGTCCTCAAGACTGTATTCCATGCTTTCCCACAGAGCTCACCGTGCTCTCGTGAACGTCTGGATCCCCTCTGTCTTTCTGCAAGGCCGGGCTGCCAATGCCTATCACGTCTACCAGGTAATGTTTCCTCCATCTAGTTGCACTGCCCCTAGTAAATCCTACTTCTTGGATATGTAGTTGAGGCATATATCATCGATAACCAAGTCTGGACAGCACGAGAAACATTTTTTAGTTCACATGCGTTTGACCTCATTCAGGATGTCTTTTTGACATGGTTTGTCAGGCCAGTGCTCTCTTGTGCTCCCATGCACTTAACTTAAAGCTTGGCTGCTCCTGTGACTGAGCGCTGTCCTGCCTAATGGAGCAATGCTCAGGCTAATACTGTACCATTATGTTTCAAAGAATATGTATCATGAATCTGTAGTAGTCTGTCCTCTGGAAGACACTGGCATTCTTTGGCAGACAATGCCGAAACCTCGGCACGGATCATTTAGATCATTGGTCATTATTTAAGCAAAGCAGTTCTTTAGCAAATGACAACTGCTGATGTAGGTTAGTTTCACACTAGTTTTTTTATTGTTCTTTATTTATGCACTTTATTTGTTCTGGTTAGATGTTCTAATCACCATAGCAACCAGGTCAGTCCTTACTACCAGATGGCTTTTCCGATTAACCCCATTTCTAAAAGGGCTAAAGGATCCCAGAAGCCTTGTTTTTTTAAAAATATATATTTTGCAAAGTGATGCAGCGGATAGCATTAGCAACAGTCAGCTTCAGGGTGTCAGGTTCAACCTTGAGCAAAGGGTAATGTCTTTGTGACGTGTCCATGTAGGGTTCCTCACAATTTCCACAATTCATTCTGGATCCATGATAAATTGGCTAAATTGTGCTTCGGTGTAAATGTGAGTACCTCCTCTGTTGTCCCATCCAGGGTGTATTCCCACCTCTTGACCAGTGTTCCCATGATAGCAGTTACTGAAGACTCATTAAGTGGATGAATATACAGTGGAATCTTGGATTATGAGCATAATTCATTCAGGAAGTGGGCTCGTATTCCAAAACACTCGTAAACCAAATTTAATTTTCCCATAAGAAATAATGGAAACTCAAATTAT
>JAQMYJ010000006.1:10964059-10975922 GCA_030014305.1 Clarias laeviceps | reverse complement strand
GTGTAAAATAATCGTGATTTCAATCATGACCAAAATAATCGTGATTATGATTTTTTCCATAATCGAGCAGCCCTACTGTAGATCTTCTCCATTTTCTGTACATATACCATAGTTCATCCGTATCTTCTAACAGCAGTTACATCTTTCAGCTCGAAGCTCATCAAATATGACAGAAAGAAGGCTATCATGCTGTGCTTCCCTTAGGTTAATAATAGTAATTTAACTGGGAGTGTAGGCTTTTATAAAACCTTCAACTTTTGCTGCAAGCCATTATACTAAGGTATGATTGAGTTTTTTTAAGCAGTTTTCAATCTTATTTTTCATATTTAGTAGAAGCCTTTTGGCAATAAAAGTCGTTTCCCTTTACCTTCTTTGCTCCCACAGTAGCGTCATGCCCAGATTTGAATTCACATGAAACTGGGAGTAAGAATGGAGCTCCAGTTTTAATGCCCTCCAGAAAAGAAAAAAAAAGCAGCGGTGAACCTTTAGAGTGACAAGCTGTAATTCATGTTTCATCAAGGATTTATGAATAATGCTAATAAGCAAATGCAAAATCTAATTAGTGTTTTTTAATGTACTACATGCACAGCACAGTTTTGCTGCTCAATTTCCCGTCACAGCTCCCGAGAAATCCCATTTTGTAGTTGTGAATAAGCTGATGACGCTCCATGATTTGGGACTGTTCCTGAAATATAAGTGTGTGCGCGCTACAGAGAGAAGTGCTGATGATGTGCTGCTGCTGGTCTCGCTGTGTCTCACACCCTGTCTGCTTGGGGCATGTCAGATCTCTCCACGCATAGCTGTTCTGACGGCTCTTAAACAGCTGATTTGTTAGGGCTCGAGCCAGCAGACACGCTAAACGATCCCGATTGTGCTCCGTCAAATCCGACCCAAACGCAGCAGTCGCGCTGAGCCCAGGCCGCTAGAACCGAAAGTGATGAGATCAAACAGCACCAAGTGTCTCAAATTGTCACTGCCTCAACTCCACAGCTTAACCCATCTTCACAGCTCAGAGGCTTTTCATTAGGATAAAATTTGCAAGTGCCATTTTGAAGACTTTAAAAGTGGGATAAATTATAGGGTTTCTGTTACAGACACTAATTAAGAAGCAGTGGAGGTCAGAGATTAATATTCAGCATTTAGGCAGAGTTGGAAAAGCACAAATATGCTACATTCCATGGTGATGTTCTGTGGGTAAGGAATCTGAATGAGATAAACCTGTTTGTTCAGGATGAAGGGGGGGAATCAATTTAGTGAAGAGTTATATAAAGGCTGGCCCAGAAGTCTGGATCCACGGGCTTTTTTCCTTATATGAAATTTTAGATTTAAGCAATATCATACCAGAGGGATTGCTATTTTTATTAATATCAACATAGCTGTGATGAACACAACGGCGTAGGGCCCTTGATCAGGGGTTGGAGAGTGATTTGATTCAGCCTTGTTAGCTAGTTAGCTTTGTAGCTGAAAACAAAAGAACATCAATGGTTCAGAGGCAATTCGAAACGACTTAGAAGCAATTATGTTTTTTTTTTATCAGATGTGTTTTCTTTGCTGAAAGTCCTTCTGTGATTTATTTATTTATTTTAATATGGGTATTGGCAGGTAGCTGCTCTCTCCTCAGAATGGCGGACCATATAGACGTACCTGTTACCCATCCCATCCCATCCCCGTCACATTACTGCTTTTTATCAACAACACGGTTTCAGAACATGAGTCAAACTGGTTTTACCCTTGCTGCAGGAAGAATAAACATATATTCTGTCCATTTATCTTTGAAGGTTCAGTTTTCATAGTGTACTTTTCTTTTCTTGGAGTCAGCCATGCTCTGTCACGCTTTCGTTTCTGTTTCTTCTACTGTGTTGATTGGCCCTGTTGAGTGACATGTATAGCTCCGCCCACCTCATGGGGGAAAGGCACTAGATTACTGCTAGTTTAATTATTCTTATTTATTCTGTAAGTAAAGCATCAGTGTCCAAACAGAATTGTCACTCGGTCAAGACTATAGCACATTCACTGTTGCATAATTATACTGTACATTTACTATATCACTATATATATATACACAATAACTCTATTACCAAATGCATCTTCTGTTTGTAAAACACATTGTATTTATTGCGTTTAAATAGGCCACTTATGCTCTTCTGGTTAGATGCTAATTGCATTTCATTGGCTCTGTACATGTACTCTGCACAATGACAAATTTGATCTAATCTAATCTGGACCACAGTCCGCCGTTTAGTGATCCCTCTTCTGGAACAATGCTGGATTTATTATTATTATTATTTAACTATAAAGATAACACATATGGCATTATGTAATCACGTAACAGCAACAACAACAGTCAGTTGTTACTGTACTTTTAAGACAAATGTCAGCTCTTCTGGAGCTTAGTTGTTGCACGTACAGTATTATCAAGTGAAATTGTACAACCCATCCAGCACCATGATGAAACTGGCTCTCATGAAGAACATTCCAGGAAAGCAAGACCAAAACTTAACTCTGCTACAGAGGAGAAGTTAATTTAGAGTTACCAGCCTCAGAAATCACCAATTAACAAATAGCACCTCAGATTAGAGCCGTTTTGAAGGCATAAATAGTAGACAAATCTCAATATCAGCTGTTCAAAAGATATTATTGCATATTTTGATGATGATTTTCATACTGTGGAGGGAAAAAAAACACAAAGTTGACCTAATCCCCCAATGTAGGCAGTGTGGGGATGCAGGACCTGTGTGAAACACTTGCAAGCACAGACGATTGGGCTGCTGGTCTCTAAATGTACACTTTTGACTTCATCCCGATGATTGTGTGGCCAGATCCTGAAGGAGGATAATTACCTGTGCTTACTGTGTAGTAGGAGGGACTTATTTTGCTTCCTTTTTGTTGATCAACGAGTTACATTCTGTTAGGTGGAGGTACATTGTAGGGCTGCTTGATTAATTAAAAAAAAATAAAAAATTGTTTAGGCAGTGTGTCAATATTTACAGTGTTGATGCCTCTTTTTTAAGACCTCTGTTATTCGCCCTGGCATGCTGTCAATCAACTTTTGGGGAACATCCTGACTGATGGTAGCCCATGCTTGCAGAATAAATGCTTGAAGTTTTTTTGTCCACCCGCCTTATGAGGATTAACCACAAGTTCTCAGTGGAATTAAGGTCTGGGGAGTTTCCTGGCCATGAACCTAAGATATCGATGTTTTGTTCCCAGAGACACTTAGTTGTTAGGCCTTATGACAAGGTGCTCCATCATGCTGAAAAAGGCATTGGTCGCCACCAAACTGTTCTTGGAGGGTTGCGCGAAGTTGCTCTCGGATCATGTTTTTGTACCATTCTTTATTCATGGCTGTGTTTTTAGGCCAAATTGTGCGTAAGCCCAATCCCTGAAAAAAAAATAAAGCATCCTGAGACCCTTCCTGTGTGAGGTGGCTTCTCAGCATGAATAATCTCAGGATGCTTTACTGTTTGAATGACACAGGACTGTGCGCTCACCTTTTCTTCTCCAGACAACCTTTTTTCCGGATGCCTCAAACAATAGTAAAAAAGAATTTATAAGAAGTGACCCCAGTCTAATCCCTGTACCTTTTGCAGAATATCAGTCTTTCCCGGATGTTTTTCTTGGAGAGAAGTCACTTCTTTGTTGCCCTTGATGCCAGCCATTCTCCAAAAGTCTTCACCTCACTTCACCTGCTGCCATCTTGCTGAGCAACATCTGCCCTGGTAGTGACCCGATACTGCAGCTGTATCAACTTTAGGAGACGATCTAGACACTTGCGGGACTTTCTGGGGTGCCTTCAAGCCTTCTTCACAACAATTGAAACCCCTCTCCTTGAAGAACCGATTTTGGAGCATCTTACTAGTAACGATATCCTTAACTGTGGATCCCTGTGAAAAGAAATGATGACCGCATGCGTTTTCTTGTAGGTGACTTTTTAAAGCTTCCAGTCTCTTATTCTAATTCAGAATGACAGAGTGTTTTCCAGTCTTGTCCTCATCAACGCTCTCACCTCTGTAAAGAGTGAATCACCTGACATAATGTCAACCGGTCCTTTTGTGGCATGGCGAAAATGCAGTGGAAATGTTTTTTTTTTTTTAGTTCATTTAATGGCAAAGAGGGACACTGCAATTAAATGCAATTCATGTGATCGCTTTTCATAACATTCTGGAGTGTATGCAAATTGTCATCGGTCAGTGAACTCATCTCATTTCTGAACGATGGCGATTCTCTTGCATGCATTTCCCTGCATTGAGATCACGCTGCATTTATGATTTCTCTTATTTACTTGACAACAATCCCAGATACAATATCAGTCACACACAGTGTTAAAAACAAAACACTATTCATTTACAGAGTTTAGCGAATGATTCAGTCATATAATTCAGTCATCTCTCTTCCTCATTTTCTCATTTTCTCATGATGTGTAACAAGGAGGCAGCCCTAACGAGCTAATCAGTTTACTTGGTGGAGTCGTATGCAGTTATTTTTGTGCCAAAAACCTGAGCATAAAACATTTTTTTGCGCTCTGATTTTATTTTGCATGCTTAAATGATCGCTTGTGCCGTCTAACTCTCCCTCACACTCAGGCTGTATTTCCATTTCTAATTCTTCTGTTGTTACAGTACATTCATCACATTTGTTAATTAATATATTGTCATTATTTTTATAACAATAACGCATGTGGTGAAGAAGTACTGTAGTCGCACAAAAAGGATATTTATTAGTTATTTTTATTTATTATTGTTAACATTCTATTTATTTTCAACACCTTTATGAACTTAATGGGCATTTTTTTAATAACACAAGATAGTGAAAGTCCTATTTAGACAGCACAAAAAAAAGAATCATGTGATCTCAATTCCCATGCAGAAAAATCGTGATTCACATTTTGGCAAGAATCAGGCCGCACTGGCACATTGTGCCTATATGTTAATGCCAGTCCTATTCTGATGTCTCGAACTTTATGTCAGAGTGTGAGTTAGCAACACTATTTTTGATGAGCAGAAAGGGAGCATTCTGTTGTGCAGTGTGTATTATGCTCATTGTTTACTTTTATTCTGTACTATCTATGTGTTTTATGATTTGTAGAGTGCAGGGTTAAACTTATTGACTTAAACTATTCATAGCTTATTAACACTCTCAAGCCACCTTGAAAAAGACGCTGTACATCACTTGTACCTCTTGTTTATTTCACATCACAGGGCACTAAATTAGTACCTTGGTCAGATTTATTTGTCTTCTGTTTTAGTAAGTTTTTAATTAATTGATGCTTTTTATAGAACTGATTATTAATTGTATTTTTTCTTCCACAAAATCTTTTTTTTTTTTTTCTTCTCAAATTTATTATTATTATTTTTTTTTTATTATTATTTTTTTTTAGCTCTCCTGCTATTTTCTAGCATTACTTTAGCTGTCTACCAGGGTTGAGAAACATACCCCAGTTTGACCTCTCCTAGTCATGTCTCCATCTTTTTCAGCAGATGTATTGCACATATGGTGAGAAGGATGCTGCTAGTCCTGGAATCCCAAACTGCATTGCTACAGGCGAGGACGGAGCTGCAGGGAAAGTCACAGAGATTGCCAGCCGTTTAGAGCTTGTGCTCTGCCACAGTGTCCTTTTAAGATGACAGACAGCCTCTGACAGCTGTTTTGCTCCCGGCGCTCCTCACGAGACACTCGTCTGGCTAAACTGTTTAGCGGCTCTGCGCTGCCTCTCATGAGCGTAGTCATTTCTCACAGTTTCCTCCGCCAGGCCCGCTGATCGCGGCAATGGTACGGCTGCCCCTCTATTCTCCAGCTGTTCTTTTCCTTTAGTGAATTATTCAGAGGCTTTGTGTAGAGCCAGGTGGTTTGGTGTGGCCTAGTTATTCACACACCATCTTTTAGTTAACACTTTGTCCAAGTTGTCCAGATTTCCTTGGGCCACGTTTATTATGAAGCACGTTGCTCCTTTCATGAATAATGAAAGTCACGGTGCTAAAATAAAGGGTGCAGTGAAGTTAACTGACGAGAAGTTGGCAGTTTCGGGCATCTTGTGTCTTTCCAAGGGGTTTCAATCACGCTTAATTGAGCTCGGCATTATCGCTGCATTAAAGACCCCACACTCATGAGTCCACTCTCGTTATTACGCTTGTTTTTCAACCCTGCTTCTACTGTACAACTCAAAGTGAATAAATTATGACTCATGTATACTGGATGAATGTGGAACAAGCATGGGTAATGTCTCCTGCATTATGGAGACATAAAAGGTACCTGTATGAACTAGTTTCATGGTCACAATTTATTCCAGAATGCTGGTCTGTGTGGCCTTTGTTTGATGCGGGTCATCTGGTCAGTCATTATTATTTCATTAATCAGCACCTTGAGTGTTTTTTTTCCAGGTTTCAGGCTGGAGTTGCTTCTGTATGTGTATGTACAGTATGATTTGTTTTTAATATTATATGACCTCCTCCTACATGCACAGAGGAGCGTTCCTGCAAAACCTCCAATTAAACCCCTTTTTGAAGCTGGCAATATGACCATCTAATAACTTTCTCATTACCTTTTTATAGCTTTTATTATTTTCATTCATTATTAATAATTGCACTGTTATTACATCAGAATGCAATTAGCAGGTTTGCCCATGTGTGCTAAGCTCTTTGCTTGTTTCAAGTGTTCTGTCTGACGTGTCCTGGGTTTATAAACATGAGAAAGAGACCTCCAAAAAAATCTAACTTTGATTACGCACAATGTACGTTCTCTTTCAACCAGAAGTAACTTGGCCCAGTTTCTTCTCAAACTCTCACAAAACCACACGTCCACATGACTACCACACTCTTACTCTTTTTCATGGACACTCTTATTCATGTCTCTTCCACTTCAGCTTGTTTTTTTTTTTTTTTTTGTCTCATTAAATATTCTTTCCAATGACAGGGTTTGTATGCCGCAAGCTGGCTGAAGCAATCTGAATGCCAGAAAATAGGCACTGTAGCAAAATTTCACGCAGGTGATCCACCTGCTGTTTCTGAGATTAAAAAAAAAAATTGTGCATCCTCTTTTAAAAGATGCTCTAGTCTGAGATATAGCATGCATGCTTTGAGTAGGCTGGAGGACATCCTGGCATTTAAAAAAGGAGACTAAAACAAACCCAAAGACAGGATGCTTGGTGCTGAAGAGCTGGGCATTCGAGGTCACAGAGCACTTTGTTGGTCTTTATTTGGCAGGTTTTGTGTGAGTAAGCTAATACCTGTGTTTACAGATAGAGAGGGCTGTGCTTCACTCGTTGATCCATCTGATAATGCCTTTTATTAAATCCACTTCCAATAAAGCGATGTGGTCTTTCTGCTATAAAGCCATGTTTGCTTTGGTGCTGTGCTTTACATTATGTCTGTCCATGGAGAAATCTGTCAAGGTTCCAGTTATGGAGATATTTTATAGCTTAGACAAGAATTTTTTTAAAAAGATGATGTGTTTTGCTTGGTGCTGAGCGGAACGTGGCCTCAGGTTCTTCACTTAAGGGAAAACGCAGAAGACAACACAATAGTACTCTTACATAATTAGATGGAAAAAAATATATATTCCCTTATCAGATGCTGCACTGAACTGGATATAATATTATTTTGCGATAAAATGTGCCTGAAATATGATGCTAATGGAGCCAGGGTTGTTTTGACCATGGAGGCATGGCTAGTAAATATGGTTGTGAAAAAGTTCAGGATGGGTCTGTCTACCTATTTACCTGCTTCCTGTTAAACTTGGCTTTGTAAACTGTTTGATTTAGGCTTTTATTATATGCTTAAAAGCTTATTGTCTTTGTTTCTCTTTGCTAATCTCTCATTAGTTCATTTCCATTGTCTGTGTAACTCTCCACTTCTACAGTACCTTAATTTGAGATGATGATACGTTAATGCTCAGAAGAACCCGTCTTTGTTTTGTGTGTGTGCGTGTACGCGTGTGTGATCATGCAGGATGCCAAGTTTGTGGAGGAAAGAAGGAAGCACCTGCAGTGTTACCTGCGCATGGTGATGAACAAGCTCGTCCAGACACTGCCTGAGTTCACTGCCTGTCCCACCAAGGAAACACTTCTGCAGCTGCTGCCTTTCTGCCAGTGAGTGCACAAATATATACACACACAAATACGTACGCACTTACATACAGTACAACCGTACTGAAAGTATTGTGACAGCAAAGCCTATTCTCTTGTTTTTGCTGTACACTGAAGACATTTGTGTTTAAGATCAAAAGATAAACATGAGAAGATGAATCAGTATTTTAGCTTTCATTTCCACTTATTTACATCAGGATATGTTGAACAACTTGGTACATGACAGACTTTGTTTGATCTCACCAATTTTTAAGTGATCAAAATTCATTTCTGCTCCCATCAAATGTGCCTTTGGTGATGAACAGAATAAATGGGTGAAATGCTTGACATTTGAAGCAGGGAAGATGGGGAAAGAATTAATCAGAGCCATTGCACACGCTCTGAGCATAGCCATTACAACAATTTGGAACGTCCTGAAAAAGAATGAAATCACTTTTACAAGAAAGAAAATACTGTACTAATAATCAGACACTGAACAAGTTCAGATTTTGCCAAGAGAAAAAAAAAAAACACTGAGTGATAAACAACATGAACACCTTCCACAGGACAGGACAGTCACAATCTAATTATTTCATGAGTAGCAATATAGAGGCCATGCCGCAAGAAACAAACCATGCCCTAGCAGTAAGAATGCGAAGGCCAGACTGCGAATTCATAAAGAGATACAGACCTGAGCCACAAAAGTTCTGGAACCAAGAATAAACTCTAACACAGTGATGAAAATTCCAAAGTTTGGAGAAGCTCATCATCCAAAACATGCAAGCTCATTGGTCAAGCGCAGTTGAGAGTAGTATCATGGCTTGGGTTAGCAAGAGCTCACTAATCTTTATTGATAATGCGACTCATGATACAGTAGTAGCAGCAGAATTACTTCTGTAGGAGACGACAGAAACATTCTGTTTGCCAATTCACAGAGAACTGCATTCAGTCTAACTGAGACAAACTTAATCATGCAGCAAGACGATGACCTACAGTAAAACCCAGTGCCAACACAACATCAGAGGAAAAACTGGAAGCTTTTAGACCGGCCAGGTCTCAGACCTGGAAAGGCTTGACAAAACAAGAAGTTAACTCCTTAACATTGGGTGGTCTGCCACCAAAGGTACAATGTTTTAAGTTGTTTAACACATTAGGATGTCAGCCTCTGAGTGGCGCAGTGGTAAAGTGCTCGCCCTATCATCCGGAGATCGCTGGTTCGATCCCCGGGTGATGCTGTAACCTCTTGCAGCTGGAGGTCTAGAGAGAGCTGATTGGCCGAGCTCTCTCAGAGGGGGAGGGATGAGAGGTACTTCGTGCTCCCACATTAATCATGACTCTACAGCCCTTCAGGGGCATCTGAGAGCTCACGCAAGCGGAAGGAGCGGATAACGCTGTCCTCGGAGTGTGTTACACCGCCCCCAACGGTGCGTGAGCGAGCAGTTTGAAAAGATGCGGTTGGCCGGCGTCACGTGGTTCGGAGGAAACACGTGATAGTCTTTGGCCCTCCCAACTGAATTGTAGTAGTAGCCTTAATGTGGGAGCCCCCTAGTGACGGGGAGGAAATGGACACGACTAAATTAGGGAGAACATCGGGAAAAAATCCAAAAATATTCATCTTTTTAACTCCAAAACTAAGTTTACTGCAGAAATAAAAGTTTTGGCCCTGCTGTTGCAGTACTTTCAAAGGGGACTGTATCTGCATAAATGGCTAAATTGTATTTATTACATTATATTTCAATATAATTGTTTCTTTCTCTTTTCTGACTGTTATAATTTTATCGTACACAATCCATCATCCTGTATACAGAGAACAGAAATATTCTATATTCAGTATCTGTTGTTTCCCCAATTACACTTGCTAATTCGGCATGCTGTTTTAGAGCCAACACTTGGCTCATCCATCTATCAGCTTCACCATTTTTTCTCACGCTGCATATCACTGAATTACTGTCAGTCCACTGAGTCTCAGCCAGCTCCAATTACAAACAGGAGATTAATGAAAAAATGTTCCTCCCTCTCATCAAAATGATCAGGATGAATTCATCGGGAATCCTTGGCACAGCTTTGAAAATGACGAGCTAATTTAATGGCTTTCAGCTTGATGTAATTTGTGTGTTGAGCCAAATGAGGCGTTGATGGGTCCAGCTGGGATGTGAAGGAGGTGAGGGTTGAAAATTATGGGAGGCTTTTTATTGGGGGGGTCGTGTGGTGGTGGTGTTTTACATTGAAATTGGGTCACAGCCTGCAGAAGGAATCGTCTGGAATATGATTCTGCACTGTTGATACAGTACGGAGGGTATAGATTTATTTTTTCAGATGTCTCTTTAATGCAGGTTTGTAACTGTCTAATTAGAAAGAGACATTGTTTATACTTTGGGTAGTTAAATTATGTATTATGACTGCATCATGTGTAATAATAATAAGCTGGATTTGACTTCCCAGTGATCTTTGAAGGCTCACAGTTCAACCCATTCAGTCACCCTCATGCCCTGTACATGGGGGTCATCGTGAAAGGAATCATTTTCATTATGAACTGGTTCATCAGGAGCTGATCAGTCAGAATACCTTTTTGTATTGATTTGCATGGATGCTTCCTCCTAGCAGCATTACTGCTGTCTTAAAATACAGGCCTCGTATTCAAAACGTGTAAAGGTCGTCAGGTCTGAGACAGTCATTTATTTATTGGTATTTTCCATCTCACCCCTCCTCCACACTGTACTGAAATTCTTTCAGTTTAAGTACTTCTGCCAGCTAAATGCTTTTAGTCATACATATGTATTTAGTATTATTTCTGTTTTTACTTTGTCCCCTGAATGTGAAACTGCATTAATCCTAACGCTTTCAACATGTAGTCTATTCGGTGTTGTAATGAAACGTGTCTATCATGCACCGGGTGCCGACACAGTTGTGCAATTGTGTGTGTGTATATGTTTAATTCAGGCATCTCACCCTGTAAGCTGTGGCTTCTGGAGGAGGAGAGGGAGGAATTTTTAGACGAGATGGTTGTCGTCACACCCTCTTTTAGGGAACAAAATGTGATGCATTTATAAAATGAAAGACACTCCGACTTGATGCATGAGTTCAGAATTGTTACTGAGAGGAAAGAAGCAGGTGATATACTGGGTCGTATACGTAATTGTTCTAGAATGTGGAAAATAAATTTAAACTTATGTCCAAACGTTTGACTGGTACTTATGTATACATAAGGTATACAGTCTTATGGAAATGTTTAGGCACCCCGTGATAAATAACAGATTTTGGTGATTTTTTTTATTGAAAAGATGTTAACACAGTCTCTCTTGATAATGGAAAAAATGCACAATATTTTCAGCAACCACTGATGCCTAGTACCTTCTTATGCCATAAATTGAACACAAATAAAACCAGTACTATGGCACTGTGCAAAAGTTTGGGTACCCTAAGTTCTAGAGTCTCAGATACTTTTTACAAGGTTTCAGACCTTAATCAGCTCGTTAGATCTGATGCATGGCAACAGCTGTCATTAGTAAATGCCACTTTCAAAGCTTTGACTCTTCAAACCTTGTGCACACACTTGCGGACACTGAACAACCATGGGTTCCTCTAAACAGCTGTGTAAGACTCTGAAAATGAAAGTTATTGATGCCCACAATGCAGGAGAAGGCTACAAGAAGATAGTAAAGCGTTTCCACAGTGAGAAATGTAATTGAGAGAAGGCAATTCAGGGCAACTGTGAAGGTCTGGAAGTCCAAGAAAACCCTCGGAGAGAACTGCTCGTATGCTGGTCAGAAAGACCAATCAAAACCCCTATTTGACTGCAAAAAA
>JAQMYJ010000006.1:10900704-10957958 GCA_030014305.1 Clarias laeviceps | reverse complement strand
TTTCACCGCCACTACAGGTTACATGAAAATATTAACGACAGTTTGGTGATTTAATTTATATATTTGTCTATTATGGCCTGCCATTGATAAGTTGAATGTCGAAACCCATGTCGAAATAAACGTTATTGGAAGGATTTTGTGCAATGTTTAATTTGCATAGAAAGTGCTGTTTTCTCAGTAACCACACAGCCTTTGTACCCAGTTACTTATTCAGCTGTATTCAATCTTTTAGTTTCCTTTTCACAAATAACATTGCTTATGTGACTGTAAGGAGTCTGTGTGGACAGTGTTGGCCTGATTTCATTCTGCTTGAATGGGATGATTGAATGGATATTTCAAGCTTATTCTACACGGCCTGGCCCAACAAAAGTCGACACTAATATTTCACTAATATTACTAGCCTTTCACTTTTTGCATTATGCAATGTCATAACATTTATTTCCATCCCCAGTTGCATTCATTTTTAGCTGAGATATGTATGTATTGATGACGGGAGAGTTGAACCACTCCATAAAGTTACTGTAGGCTTAGGATTCTATGATGGCAAATTTATATGTGGAAATGATTCCTCATGCTCCCAGAACCGTTCTTTCACATTTTTAGTCCAGTGAATCTTGGCATTGTCGTCCTGGAACCTGGTCTCATCAGGTAGGAGAACAAAATGCATTCATATGATGAACTGGTCATCCAGTGGTCAACTTCTGACTCAACCCCAGATCATAACACTGCCTCCTGAGACTTGTATGCTGGGCACAATGCATGATGGGTGCACCTTTGTTCCAAAGGCCAAATCCAAATTTAAGCCTTTGTTCACTTAGTATCTCTAACAAGTGGTTTTCTTATGAGCACACAGCTGAACACAATGAACACAAACCTGTGGGGTCTCTGTGTGGAAATTTTCTTATGTTTACTATTAAACGTAGCTGTGATTTCCTGTCAGTTCTTTGTTTTATTTTCAGTGCAGGTTCACCGAGTGTTTAATTGATCTCTTATCATGGCCATATGTGATGTTTTTCCAACAACATTTTTTTCAGAGATACTCACTGCATTAATTAGACTTAAAATAACTGTTACCACCTGAAATGTATTAATCACTGGAGTATTTATTCTTTCAAAAAAGTATTTGATTATTTAAATGCATACAGTATAGGAGTGTATTCTAAATGAAGTTTTAACAAAGCTCTTTTTTTACACAGCATTGTCTTCAACATGTACTTGTACTGTATATAAAAAATAAAAGTAATGTACAGTATAACTGAGCTCAAACTAAAAAAGCCATCAGGTGTGTTGTGGATGTGTCATGTTTGTGTAAAGTCTGTCACTGCTGACAAGCTAATGTCGCGATAATCATCTCTACTTGTGTGGTTTTTTTTTTCCCCCACAGGGACGCCCCCGCTGCCAATGAGAGTGGATGTAAAACAGCCCGATCAAAAGCATCCTCTCGTTTCCCCCGGCTGGGTCGCAGTTCTGCCCGCGATGCTCGCAACCCAGAGCCCCAAAGCGGTGACCTTTAACCGTGTACTTACACAGTATATGTTGAGAGATACCGACCCTCTGACCTGACCTACGAATTACAGAGTCTGGGAGGTCTGTTGTCTTAACCCCCGGAAACTGAGACTCGATTCTGTAAATCTCCGCCACCTTTTCCATTATGGATGTACACGGAGATGAGATGAGTCAAGGAACTGGAGTCCAACAGAATCTCAGAATTCTCTGTTTTCTCTCTCAGTGATGTGATGGAGCTGTCTGTTACTACGGTGCCTAGTGTTTTATAGCAGACATCTTTAAAAGAAAGCAGGGTGTAATCCTTGCAGAGCCCTAATTCCCTTATGCTTTAGTGAAAGTTGTGAATTCACTTTAAAGTAACTTGCACATTACCATATTCTCAACTTTCCAAAAGAAAATGGAAATACAGTTTGTTTGTTTGTTTGTTTTTATGTTTTGTTCCTATGCTAAACTGTATATTGGACACAATGTATTACAGTACGCTTACACCTAATGGCTTAATAGTTGAGAAAATACAATTCTTTTCACTCTTTCAAATGTATAAATGTTACATAATGTCCATGATCAATCAGGAAAACGTGACTGATTATAGCGGGATATATCAACAATACGTAAAATCATGAAAAAGAATATGCTGCCTGAGGAACTGAATGTATGAATGGAAATGGAGAGCCTAATTCTAATGATATTTTCATTATCCTTTATTTTCCACGATGACCCAGAGTTTTGTTACACGATGCCAAATGCACAACGGGGCCAGAGTAGCTGTAGATAAATTAGTGGTCACTCTGCTCAACAAATGAACAAATCATGTTTCTCTGTTTTTTTATTTCTGAGCACAACGATGATGATTCTGTGTATATACTGTACTGTATGCAAACCTCCTTTTATTTTGCTTCAACTTGACAAATGACAATGTCATTGTTTATTGACTGTTAAACTTATTATCTACACTATGATGAAAGAAATCCTATTCAAATGAGTACATTATTGAAATGTATTCTGTGTAACAGCGTTGCCATTAGCCTACTTAAAGTTCTCTGTCCATCTGGCAGTAGCTTATGCCATAACAGCAGCTTTATACTGGATATCAGTTTTTGCAGTCTTTTTGTACATTCACACTACTCAGCAGACTCTGTGGTTTTCTTTATATCAGCAGTGGGTAGAGCTGCCAGCCTTAAACCAGTGAAAAGAGCAAAATGAATAAATCAGTAGAACTAAACGTTTCTGTTCTGTGTCCAATTCCAGTTTTACACCTGTAACAGGAACTTGAACGAATTGTAAATGTTTGAAAATGACAGGTGACAAAATATTTCAAAATGCAACAATTGACGTAGCAGCCAGGATAGCTGGTTGCTATAGTTACCTGATGATTTAGCAACCATCCAATTTTGGGTTCTCTGCTTTTTCAGTGGTTATATAATTTCAGAAGAATGTGTGTTCTAAATGGGGGTACTGCCTGCACTGAAACTGTGGGCACGGCTGCTGAGGAGCGGGAGACTGAGCACAGTCGAGTGAGCGCAGGCCAGTCGCGCTACAGGACACACCTCCGCTTAGATAAGCCCTTTTATTCAATGTCGGTCATGTTTCAGTTTGATAATCTATCAACAAAAGCTTTTTTTTTTTTTTTTTTTTTCTCGAAATGTGCATGTACGTTTCACCGAATGCATTAGAAGTGTTCCCTTCAAAGCCGCCGGTCCCGGAGGATCACCTTCCCTGCTCCCTACAGTGCTACTTCATTCAAAATCTGCTTTCGTGCATCTCTGGACCGGATGTACTTTTTTATTCATGTGTCCTTTTGTTCAAGCGAACATGATTTTTTGATTCAGAGCTTCATTGTGCGCAGACAGAATCGGTGGTGTTGACCTTACTCACAATAAGGGTGTTGCATAAGTAACGCTTCAAGTAGCAGAAATGTCAATTTTACAAAAGGAAAATATTATCTTTGCCTTAATCTAATACATTTACTAATGGACCAGCAGTATAACCTCTTAAAGAATATCTGATGCTAAATCAGGGTCTGTAGTTAGCACGTCGAATGGAGCCTAGATTACTCTGCTTTATCTTGGTGTCTCAGTGACTATGGAAAGATAAAAAAAAAACTTATGACGAGGATAATCACAGAGAGAGTTTAAGTCTGTTTGAGCCTTTGTGATGAATTAATTGAGAATGCTAAATATTTACAAGGGAGCGATTAAATACTGCGATATTATGATCGACATCAGACTGCAAGAATTTCCAAAACGGGCAGAATGGGCTGTCAGCCAGAAAAGTGAACAACCAGCAATGTTTCTCCATTAACCTCTCACTCAAAACAAAGGCTTGATGGAGAGGAGAAACTGACACGTTTATAACTACAACAACATGTGTCATTTGCATAAACAGTTGGGACTAGGAGATGAGCCAGATTTGAGTGGTAATTTGTTCGTATCTCAGAGATCGTGTGCTGCTCAGGGGCCTGTGTGCCTGGAAAAGCTTGGCGCTGACGTCGGGTTAAAGAGGCAGGCTTTCCTCCAGAGTGGAAGATTCTACACTGATTATTTACATGACTGATTATTATTTAGGGAGGCATCTCCAGACACATATAGTGACACTTCATTACAACGCAGCACTAAAATAAATGTCTTACTGTAAGGCGCTATCTCCCATAAACCACATGCTAAGTGACGTCTACATTCGGCTGATGTCACGTTTTAAGGCGATTGCAGACTCTAAATGTGAGAACTGATCTGCCCTGTGTGAGACGGGCACCAGCTGACATTGCAATCAAACCTCACTGTTGTGTGCACATGCCGTGTCCTGTTCTGTACGGATTCCGTTTATTGGAATGGGTCCATCGCAATAAGAAGGCACAGATGCAGTGTGTTTCGACTGGTTGACTGGAATCGGGTGACAGATGCGAGACGGAAATGGCGCCTAGACCGTGCAACACTATGTGTGCTGTGTCTGAAAATCTTCTCACGTTGTATCCAAACTTTATGCCACATAATGGGGAGACGAGGCCTATTCTAGAGCACTAAAAAACAAAACAAAGGCAGTCCACCAACAGTCGTTCCTGTAATGAACAATTGTTTGTGTGCTTTGCTCTGAGCAGTCCTTTTGTTTGTAGTCATTGTAATTATCGCCAAATTATGGTGATTATGCTGATTTGGGTTGAGCCGTTATTAGACGCAATCAAGGCAAATAGCAATGAACAGGTAGGTACAGACTGAAAAGATTTCAGATTTCAAGGTGCTTTTTAGGTTAAACAGCAACGAATATCAGCTGCATTTCAGCACTCGGTCTCAGACGTCATGCGGTAGTTAGAGAAGGAGATTAATCTGAGCGGCACAGCTGTTACAAGTGCTTCTCCGGGTGTGTACACTGAGCACAGCAGATCTGTCCTGCATCCTGCTGTGTGCCTCTTGTAGGACTCAAGCAATTGGTTGGGGCGTTGAAGATCTGTCCCAGTACATGGTCTTTACTCCCAGGGCTTTACACAAACTCTCCTAGGTTTCCCTTACTTTGAAATGTGTGCTCTTTTTTTTTTTTTTTTTTTTTTTACTTAAAAGCACAAAAGGCACTACACTTGCAGAGATGCTCTGGGATATACCCTAAAGGATGAAATGATTGCCTTACGACAAGAGCCCAACAAGTACGTTATAGTCCTGCAAAGCTATTGTAAAGAGAGGGCTAAAGCACAGACTAAGTGTGCACTTAATCACATCAAGTGGTAGCTGATGGTAGGAACTGATACTTCGAAGTGGTAGAAAAGCAGAGCCCAAAAAAAGGGAAGTATGTTGGACACAGCAGTCTGCCGCCCTAGATACAGCAGCAGTGCTTTGAAATTGTAGCACAGGGCTCTCTTTTCATGTTTCTTTTGATTTTACAAGAGCAGCAGCCAAGAGCTTCCTTCTTTACACCAGGCATAATTCAGTTGGTGGTGAGGATTAGACCTGACATAAGAAGCTCGGCTCTGAGGTGTAGCAATGATACCAAGTCCTCTAGTGACCTCTCACATCAGACTGAGGTGTTGTATTTGCTGAATGGAAGGACAGATAGGCTGTCAAGTAAGACTCGTCTGGGACCGCTGAGTGATAGCAGTCGACTCCATTTGTCTGGGCTTTCAAACACTTTGTCTTGGGATAGGAAAGGACAGAGAAGTGATGAAATTTCTTGTTGGATAAATGCTCTATCAGCTGTCAAGGAAAGAATCCATAATGTTGCAGACTGCACTAGACATACAGTACAGTGCCACAAAAAAGTATTTGCGCTATCTTTCTGTTTTTTTTTTGTTTTTTGTTTTTTGCATATTTGTCACACTTAAATGATCCTTTAAAAAAATCCTGAAGGAGACTACAGTACAATATCTGGCGATCAGATTGTGGTCTCAAGCGCACATGGATTATGCAGCAGGACGATGATCCGAAACTACCAAGTTCATCTTTGAATAGTTAAAAAAAAATAATTGTGTTTTGGAGTGGCCTAGTCAAAATCTGGACTTTAATCCAATTGAGATGCTGTTGCATAACCTTAAACAGGTTAAACCCTCCATTGTGGCGAAGTTAAAAAATTTCTGCACAGAAGAGTGGGCCAAAATTCCTCCACAGCGATGTGAAGGATTCATTGCCAGTTATCACAAATGCTTGATTGCAGTTGTTGCCGCCATGGGTGGCAAAACCAGTTATTAGGTTTAGGGGGCAATTACTTTTTCATATGCGGCCAGGTAGGTTCGGACAGCTTTTTTCCAAAATAATTATAATAATACGGCATCGTAGTTTCCCTGTACCAAATATAAACATGTGATAGTGGAAAGTCAAGAAAGGTGTAGAATCTGATCATTTTAAAGACACATTACTAAGCATGGTGGCATAGTGGTTAGCACTGTGGACTCGCACCTCCAGGGTTGAGGGTTCAAGTCTCGCCTTCGGGTTTGTGTGCATGGAGTTTGCTTGTTCTCCCCATGCTTGGTGAGTTTACTCTCTGTATATTGGTTTCCTTCCACAATCCAAAGACATGCAGATTAGTTTAATTGGCGTTCCCAAGTTGTGTGTGTGTGGGTGTGTGAACTGCAGTGGATTGCCTCCCTATCCAGGGTGTACCCCGCCTTGTGCCCAAAGTCTCCTGGGATATGATTCATGTCCCCTGTGACCTTGAACAGGATATAAGCGGTATAGAAGATGAATAAAATAATAAATAAAAAGCCCTGGAATGAGAAGAGGCTCACTGGTTCCTGCTGTTCAAGCATCAATCTTTTTTTTTTTTTTGGCCTTGAAATTAGCTCCACCCCTTAGCTGGAAAATCTTCTTAGTTCTGCCCATTTTTGCCTAATAGGTGACTAATGAAGCATGCAAAGCTTTTAATGTTAACATCAGTCAAACAGCAAATATGGAAAGAAGATGGTCAATTTTTATCATTTTAAAATACACACAAGAATTGAGCTAGACTAAGTGCATGTACTTTATGTTAACAAATTTGAAATCTGCATCAGCTAGACCTTTTAAACACAGTTTTTTTTTTGTTATTTGCATCTAAATTATTCACTCTTTCAGTTTTGGCTAGTGCCTCATTCTAGTCTGCATCTGGAATCTATGAACCCGTACACTGAACAGAAGTTAGAAACGTACTGTACCCAGGATGGGATAAATGCACAACATGTGCACAGACACACACACATCACACATTCACACCTAGGGGAAGTTTAGAGTCACCGCTCCATGTGAAAACCTGAATAACCCTGAGGAAGCCCATGCAGACACAAAGTGAACAATGCATCTACTGTAAATAAGCCTAATAAATCATATTTTCTTGTTTAATGTACCTGTTTTTCAAACACAGCTCAGAGCTGTTGTATAAATACTGTATTTTCAATCAAATGTTGTCTGTTTAATTGCTGTTCAAGTCTGTTTTTACTGTTTTACTCATTAATATCAATTAATTTGTAGTATTGAGAAAGTGTTGATTTTAGTTGATACTAATATCAACAGTGTCAGTAAGATAACACTAGAAATATACAGTATACTGTAGTAAATTAAATAGATTAACAAAGGAACAAGCATTTTATTTTAGTACCAGCCGTTATTCTCTTTAAAGTCTGTTTTGTACCCAGCTGCTGTTCCAAACCTGTTCAGAAATATGCTGATTCCTTATTTAATGTCATGAATCCCCCGGCTAAATCAATTGCTCCTGTCATACTGGCCTGTGTTCTCAATCCTGTCCTGAGAGAAATGTGCCGTGCTGTACATGTAAAATCGTTTCACTCCTCATTTTTGGCATTACTACATCACCACTAGAAAGCTGTGGTTACAGCCCAAATTGCATACTAGTGTACTAAATAGTACCTCAGATTAGTGGACCTCTATGGATTACTTCATACTAGTCAGATATAAGATTATAACCAAAGGAATTAGGTGAATTGAATACCATTGATTTTCTTGTTACATTGGCACCTGTCAAGGACTGGGATACTTTAGGCTGCAATTGAACAGTCCATTCTTGAAGTTGATGTGTTGGATGCAGGAAAAACAGGCATGCCTAAGGATCTGAGTGATTTTGTGTTGGCTAGATGACTGGGTGAGAGCATTTGCTGTGCAAAACAGCAGGTCTTATAGGTATTCTTAGTATGTAGTGGTTAGTACCTACCAAAAGTGGGCCAAGAAAGGATATGATTGAATGATGAGTATGGGGAGCAAAGACTTGTCTGGTTAATCCTACAGAATAGCTTCTGTATGTTAACACAAGTTGCTGAACTGATGCTGGCTATGGTAGAAATGGTTTGGACAGTCAGTGCATTACAGCGTACAGTAGGTGCAGACTGGTCAGAGTGCTCATGCTGACCCGTGTCCACCACCAAAACCACCTACAGTGGGCATATACTGTAAGTATCAGAACTGGAACATGGAGCAATGGACGAAGGTGGTCTGATTCAATTCAATTAAAAATTATTTTATTTGTATAGCGCTTTTAACAACTGACATTGTTGCAAAGCAGCTTTACACAATCAAAAGAATTATTTAAGTTTGTATGAAATGTAAATGTATATGAATCAAAATAAGATTGTCCCTGATGAGCAAGTCGATGATGAATCCCATTTTTTGTTTTTAAATCACTTGGATGGCCAGTTGTGTGTGCACATCACTTATCTGGGGAAGAGAAGTCACCGGGATGCACTGTGGGAAGAAGGCAAGCTTGCAGAGGCAGTGTGATGGTTTGGTCAATGTTCTGCTGGGAAACCTTAGGTCCTGGCATTCTTGTAGATGTTACATTGACATGTACCACTTACCTAAACATTGCCGCAGATCAAGTAGACCTCTCCTTGGAAAGAATATTTATTAATAGCCTCTTTCAACAGGATAATGCAAAAATTGTGTAGGAATGGGTTGAGGAATAGCTCAACAGGTGGGCTGTTTCAGGTTTCAGATGGTTTTAATTTTATGGTTGATTGGTAGATCGTGCAATGCTACTTACAGTACACCACTCAGTCATAATGTTAAATCCACCTAGGTTTTGGGTTCCCTTGTGCCACCAGGGCATCTCTGGCCCGTTGGGACATGGCTCCGTAGGGCCTCTTGGGGTGAGCTTTGGTGTCTGGCAACAGGATGTTAGTGTTGAGGCCGGGTCGGTGACCTTGATCTCTTTGCCTTTTGGGTCCCGTGCATGGTGGCATGTGGTGCACGCGGTGTTCTGATGCTTTTCTATTGTGACCCGTTAAAAGAAGCTTTTAGAACATAACTGAGAAGCTAAAAAGCGAATGCATTGCATGATGAGTAATGATGAGCAGCTGATGAGTTTATCCTGTTATCAACAAAAATGGTCTATACTAATTACTTTTTTTATTATCATAATCAATAGGGAGAAATAGGATACTTCAGTTAAAAAAAAAACTTTACAAACTAAACCCAGATTGCACAGTCTTGTTTTCTGTAGATAATCATTCAATTCCAATTCCTGTAATCCAACAAACATCAAAACAGAAATTACTGCTACATCCTTTGTACGAAACATGAGAAAGTTCTTATCTAACAAGTCTCCTTCGTTGTCACACTAACTTATTAACATTTCACACTCATTTACTGTGGTATTTCCCCTCTTCACACACATCCCAAGCAACTCCTCTCACCTTCCTGCTCTGGAGTTATTTTCTGTCTCATTGCACACACCAGGTACTTGTTCAGTCTGTTCAATGATATAGTGTTTTATCACCGCATTCTCTCTGCAAAACCACACTGGTGTTTCAACTGGTCAAACCCAGCAAGGTGAAGCCTCGCAGATTGCAACTTTTTTTAATCACCACTTGAACAACAGGATAATTCTAATATCAGCCTACACAAACAAGAGCTGTTGAACTATGAATGTGCGGGGTGTATAAACCGAATATTTTCAAATAGTGTAAATCAGTTATTACAGACTCTGTGATCTTACATAATCTTTTAATCCTGAATCCTGAAATTCAGGTTCCATCAAATTGTGATTGAGGCCCTGACGAAAAAACATCTATGATTTATGTTCTTGACCCAGAGATCCTCGGTGGGATTCTACCTCCTACTGTGAACCACTATTTTTAAAGAAGTAGAAGTCCACGGGGAAAAAATTGACATTGACTGTGCCTTTACATGCACTGTTCTCGCCCTTGAACAGCAACTGTAATTGCAATTGAAGCTGCTTTTTCAAGAACTTGCATCTATTTGAATCAGATTTGCATTTCTACAAGCAGATGGGCCTTTTCTTTTGCCAGGTCTGTTTCACTTCATATTGTGGCTCCATATAATGTTTCTCGTTATATTCAGACCAAGACAATGCTAGGACAAACAAGTTAGACAGCATGTCCTTGCTATCATGTTAGACACAAGCGACATTCTTCTTCAGTTACCACTACATCTTGTTAAAAACCTATCAGTCGGCACAAGGAGAGGGAATTCTTGATGGAATGCCAATCCATCAAAGGATACCGTACACCGATACACACTGCAGGAAACTTTTATAGAAGATAAAAAAATATATGTTTTTGGGATGTTGGAGTAAAAACAGCAGATATCCCAGAAGAAGCCCACGCTGAGGTTGAGGAGAAGATGGACAGAAATGCCACACAGACAAATCCTGAGCTCAGGATCACTGGCACTGTAACGCAGCAATGCTACCAACTGCCTCATGGTGCCACCCACTGTTACGTTGCTGTGGAAGTATCTGATTAAAATAGTGTGTGTGTGGTACTGTCATTGCTCTGTGCTGTAGGTGTGTGTAAAACTCACAGGTTTTGATTGCTGTGCATTGATTACCCTGTTTGGAAAGTTTAGTCATCCAAGTGGGAAGATGTGCCTTGATGATATGTTTTGGTTTTGTGGGTATTTCTGTTTTGAGATGCGTTCCCACTACAGCATAAGCCTAATTACGTACTGTAAACCCCTCGATACCTGAACCAAGAACCTCCATGAGAGCAATCAGACTCCCAGTTGTGCTTTTATCCGCATGTAATCCTCTCCAGAGGGACGCATGCTTGAGCAGTGTGCCACATGCAGCTGCTGGACGTATTGTTTCGTGATGAGGACTAGCTCTCATGCTTCACACACTTGTCACGATGCCCTTGCTTAGCTGATGATAAAACAGTCGCCTCTCACTGTCTTGGCAAACATTCAATAATCTATTCATTTTTTATTACTGTATATATTATATAATTAGTATACATATATAAGATGTAGCCTTGGTACAGTACATGTGCTGTGCTGTCTATAGGATGGTGTTTTGTGTGCACATGCAGTCCATCCACTGAGTAAACCCTGTACCACTGCAAATCACCATGGAAACATGGTTTTCCTCTCCTTTTTTTCTGGTAAAGTAAAAGTAACCAGTGAATAAATTTTACTAAACCCGAAAAATATACTTCACTTGGTGAACGCAGTCATGTACGCTGTGTGTGTATGCGAGTGCACATTCCTGTCGGGGCCATGCACTTGATTCAACATCATTCATCCACTGTTGTTCAACTCGTGTGTTTCTATGTTTTGCTTCCATGTTACATCTTATTGACTCAGGAAACGGATTAGAATAGTTCCAAACCAAGGAGTTTCATTATTCCAGAATATGTGATTTATTCTGTACGTTTTTTTTTAAAAAGATAAAACATTTTAACAGACCAACACAGTAGAAACAAATAGCATCTTCTCATGTAATGTGTGCAATATCAATACTGTGGAACATTCAGTCTTTTCTATGCGTATGACTTCTGGCATGACTGTAGGAAGGAATCGTTTTCATTAATTCCATCCGCTCCACTTGGCTTGATGAGAATTCCCCAGCGATGGCCGTCACATCTGCACCGTTACAGGGGTTAATGTAATTCCTGGAGTGATAAGACAACATGAGTACATCTGCATGGATTCTGCCAGGAGGTGAACAGCGTCTATTTACTATGACTACACAAGCAGTCCAGCTGGGACCAGCCATATGAGGACGGCAAATGAAATATGTAAAGGTGTGTCATAGTAATACTAGATTTCCTAGCCTAAATTAAACTCTATGCTGTGGGAATTTATGTTATATACTGTAGAGCAACATAACAGTGGCATGCTTGATTTTTCAATAATACCTAGAAGCATGGGATTTATTTGTTTCTTGCATGTGCCCTAAGAGTTATAGATTATAAAAAGTCTTCAATATATATTCTGTAATTATTTATATAACAAATAGAAAGGTATCGTCTGTGTTATTGAACAGGAGTGAGGGATAGAGAGCATCATTAAATATTAAATATCGTAGCATCTGTGTGAGCAGGGCTTTGGAGTACAGTCTTTATTCAAGGTATTTGGTAAATGAACATATATGTGAGTAGTTCATTGGAAATGGAAGAGCTCTGATGAATATTATACACAGCTTGGCCGAAAATAAATAAATAAATAAAATCAGACGTTTCAGAAGAGTCAGTTTATTGACCTGCATCCAGCAAGAAAACATTAAAATGACTAAAATTGCAGAACTATCTAATGCATGATTAATACCATCATCAAAAGTTAAGCTGGTTAAGTGAAATATTTGTGTGTGCACAACTTATTTATTTTTTACTCACCAACGTTTTGTGAGTGAGCAGCCAGCGTGTACAGTATAACTTGAGTGTGTGCCAACCTGCCACATTTCTCACACATCTGGATCAGTGATGTGACAGTAATCGCACCATTTTCCCTCACATTCATCAGTGAATTATCCTCTAATGCTAATCTTTCTCTTAATCTAAAGTATGTAAAGGTCACAGGCAACTGAGAGGAAAACCTTAAAGGAAGATTTAAGATGAAACAATGATAACGATTTCTATTTAATGAATGTAAAAGCATCATTAAGTGACTAAATCTAAGTCAGGTCACATTTGGGACGATCTGTTTTTTTTTGCCTGTCTGTATAACTGAAAAAAAAAAAAAGATTGACTCAATTTTATCCTAAAAGCAGAACAAATGACTACATAAAAAAAGAAGTAATTTTAACTGCAAATACAACACAAAGATGCATGACACCCTCTGGCCTACTTTGAGTTTCGGTACACTACAGGTAAGTAAACTTCATTGCCGTCCCACCCGTATGCACATACATAATGCAGGGAAATATTGTGCCTCTAGCACTAAAGTGACAGCAGACAGCATAAAAGTAGCTTATAAAAAGCTAAACAGGCTGCCTGCAAATTACATGTAATTGTTAACTTTCATAAGGAAGCAGCTTATGAAAAAAAAAAACATTGTGGAGCTGAATTTTTTAATATAATAAATATCGTAACATGTTGTATTTTTACTTGTGGCAATGAATGTGCATCTCTCTCTCTTTCTCTCTCTCTCTCTCTCTCTCTCACAGTACCCTTTTTGCAGAGCTTGAGAGAGGGTCATCGGCAAATGGTAGATGCTTTGCAGTTGTGGCTTTTGTAGTAAATGTCATGAAAACTTGGACAAGAGAGACCCTGATGGTGTTCTCAGTCATGTTCATGCTCTGCTGCAGTGTCTTGTACTCTGATGTGGGGAAATTCACATAAGACATTTTGATGCAGCTGGTCAGGATTTTCTCTATAGCAGATTTGCTGAGAGTGGTGTTGTGGGTGGTTAGATGTCACCTATTTGTAGCTGCATTATTATGCTTTCATAGACCCGAGTGAAATGTTGCATATAACCCCAAGAAACATCAAACTCGATGTCCAGTGTGGAGTCTTCCTGAACTCATCAATGTGTTGTCTTCACACTTGTCCATAGGCTTCTCCCTGCTTCTCTCGTGCTATGCGCTTATTCAGCATTGTTGTATTCAGACTCGCTGTCATCTGAACTACACTTGACAGTATGTGTCAGCAGTGTGAACAGCCCTGGACCAAGCGCACAGCCCTGAGAGACACCGATGTTCAGCACAGTGATAGTTGAGGTATTTTTGATCTGAGGTTAGTCAGCTGAGGACAGACAGAATATCATATTATTCAGCAGAGTGATGGTCTTCCCTGCAGGCTTGTTATTCTGTATTTGTTACACATCAAAGCACTGCAGCACATCTGGGAGGTAAGCATCGCTGTGACAGACAAGCCATTCTATGTTGTAATCAGTGATGGCCTAAATGCCTGGCCACATGTCTCTAGTGCCTAGGACGTGGACGTAAATTGTTAATGCATAGGATTGTTGGTTGACTCTTACTGTTCTCTGGCCAATCTCATGGAAGAATTACAGTTTTTCAGCAGCAAGCGAGCCTCAGGGCTTTCTGTCTGAAATATAAATCATGGCTTTTTCCTGAAATATAAATATTTGGACTTTGATTCTGTTATAGTAATCTGCCACAGTATATTTGAATTACAATTCAATAGGAAATTTGATAGTATTTACCCAAATTCTCTGTATATTGTATATAGATAGGGTCAATCCATGTGCCATCCCGATACTCCCCACCCTAGAGATATACGTATCTGCTGTTTCTGTTAGGACATTTTGTCGTCAGGGTTGTTTTCATAAAATGAAATTCATGAGCAAGTAGTTTGAGGTCAGGTGTTTGACATGGTCAATGCAAACATTCCACTTCTTTGCATTTCAAAGTATTCTTGAGGTCATTGTCCAGAGGTCATTGTCCATCCAGCATCATGAAGCATCATTCAATGTGTTTTAAAGCATTAATCTGAGGATATATTCTAGCATCTACATTTCAGAATTCATCCTGTTCCATTGTTCCAACCAGTTCCATTGGCAGGCATACAGTACATGTCTGTGTTACAGTATAAGATGAGCAGTTCCATCTTTTTTTTCCCATTCACTTCTCTTCCTCTAATTCTAGTCCAAGTTGTTCTTTACCTCATCTGCCCATAGGATGTTCAAGAGCTGCACAGCTTTTTATGGTTTTGTTCTTTCTTTCTGCATTTAGTCCTGTCTTAATTGTTTACTTTGACACAGATAAGCCAACCTTCTGAAGGGAGTTCTTGATCTGACTGACTGAAATGGAAAGAATTCCTCTGTCAATCATGCTATTGTTTTCCATCATCTTCCAGGTCTTCTGGATGAAGTGTTCTTGTACATTTTGAAAATATACCAAATTGTTGTTTTGCTACCCCTGTGGGTTTTGTTTTTTTCTTTCAACCTAATGGTGGCTTGCTTCACATATAATCACAGCCTTTTGGACTTTGTATTCTGAACTATCAGTGACGGACATTTTATCTGCCTACTAGTAAGTGAAATAATGAGGGAATTACACACAGCTGGCCATGGGCTATGGATCAGCCAATTGTCCCAATTACTTTCGGTTGTTTGAAAAAGTGGAAGGGAGCAAATTTGCAGTGATTCCTGCAAGATTACCCTAATTTAGATGCAATTACTCATTGGCCATTTCATTAGGGACACCTAGCTACAGTAGTACTGGATTGGACCACCTTTTGCCTTCAGAACTGAACTGTTGATACAATGCAGAATGGATCCATGCTTATATGTTGTTTGCACCAAATTCTGACCCTACCATTGCAGCAGAAATCAAACCAGGCAATAATTTTTCCAATCATCTATTGTCCAGTTTTGGTGAGCCCATGAGAATCCTGTTCTTAGCTGACAGGAGCGGCACTCTGTGTGTTCTTCTGCTGCTGAAGCCCATCTGCTTCAAGGGTCAACGTGTTGTGCATTTATAGATTCCCTTCGGCATACCGCAGCTGTAACCAAGTGTTATTTGAATTACTGTTGCCTTTCTATCAGCTTGAACCAGTCTGGCCATTCTCCTCTGACCTCCGGCATCAATAAGGCATTTCTGTTGAGAGAAGTGTAGCTTGCTGGATATTTTCTCTTTTTCATACCATTCTCTATAAACCATAGAGGCGGTTGTGAATAAAAAATCCCAGTTGATCAGTAGTTTTGGAAAAACTCAAACCAGCCTGTATGGCATCAACATTCATGTCTTCAAAGCAACCAAAGTCAGTTAAATCACCTTTCCTCCTTATTCGAGTGGTATAGTTAAAATAATAATAATAATAATAATAATAATAATAATAATATTGATGATGATGATGAATTCGTTGCATCACCTCTTTACTTAAATATTTTAAGTTATTGAAGAATTACAGAAAATTGCAGAAATACTGAAAAATACTGTAAATGTGATCAGCCATCTGCAATATGTCTTTTAAGCCTTTTTCTTTGAAGGTAGACACTTCTTGTTCATGGCTAGTTAAAAATAGTGCACTTGGAAGCTCGTATATAATCACATCCATATCCTGGAATCCAATGCCATTAATGACTAAGTCCATAATCAACTCCATTTCCCAGAAACTGCAGCCAGTTAAATAACTGCAGTCTCTACAATATACGAAACGCACCTGTTCACTACTTACCACATCTTTTAAAGGAGACCTATTATGCAAAATTCACTTTTTAGGACATTTTAGACATTTAGATCTAGACTAGCTCTCCAGTGTGCTTGTGCAAAAAAAAAAAAAAAAATAATAATATATATATATATATACATATATATATATTTGTCTGCCTTTTTCTATTTCTTGAATTTCTTACATAAGCCAATTAGATTTTCCCCTAATGTGACCTAATTTAAGACGTTACTCTATTTTTGGGGATGGTCAGAAGTAGCTCTTTTATATAAACACATAAATGGTGTATTTGGATGAGGAGTGAAATAAAAGAAGCTTGAGGTAAAAAAAAAAAAGATTATCTGCCGAGTATTTCAGCTGGAGCATTAATGCACACTTTGGGTGAGCTCTGAGACCTACTTTATGTTACCTTATTGAAGAAATAGTAAAATATGAGACCTTTAAATACCACATATTTTAATTAGAACAAGTCTCACTCCTTGTATTGCTTCAGTGGTGATTCCCAGCCCACGGATGGCTTGACTTCTTTGACCCTTTGTCAAAAATTATATTTTTGGATTTGCTTCTGATTTAAAAAAAAAATTATCAGTACTGTGTAAAAATCATGAGCCACAACACATTTCTTTATATTTTGCTTCCTAACTTGAAGAATGAACCAGTGAGAAACAGATACAGATGATGCCAGATAATCATTAGTATGGTTAGTATGGTAAGTATACTGGTCCTGCTGAATGTTTAGTGGTTGGAACAAATGAGAGGGGAAATGAGGCTGCTGCTGCTGAGGTTGTTAGCAGTTGCTATCAAATAAGGGGTGGCTCAAGACTTTTTACCCAGAACTACACTTGAGAACAGAATAACCGTTTTTACTTATAAATTAAAGATGGATATGATAGTATGATTTTAAAAGTGTCCATAATACTTGAATAAAACCTACATGCTGTAGTAATATAATATACTATACATGTTTCGGTACAAAAGAGGCTTTGGGGAAACCCAAATTCTGTGCAAAATGTATATTGTCTGTTTTCAGGGGTTACATTTCCTTTTCAATTCCTCGGACCGCTACAACTTCCAACGATTCCTCCAGCGCAGTATTTACTGTACTTCCCTGGCCTGTAAGGCGTGAAAATGATTGAAGGATTTAAGTAACAAAAACAAAGAAACTGAAGCAGGGAAACCTTTCAAAAGAAATGTATTCCCACTCTGGGACATCAATGTTACAAAGGTGCAATTTCTCTCTCGCTCTCTCTCTCTCTCTCTCTCTCTCTCTCTCTCTCGCTCTCACTCTTTCTCCTTTACACAGGTCTGTTTCCAACTACTCCAACATTTTATTATCTCCACTTCTCCAAATTAATTGTAAACCAGCTCCTAATTTGTTACACATCCATCAAAGAGCAGGATATTAAAGTATTCTGGTATCAGTCCAGGGTCATCTCATTAAATCTCATTTACAGAAGGATCATCGTATATGAGGCAGAATAACATTACACATGAAATTACAGAGAAAAGATGTCAGAAAAAAACAACATTACTGAACTTTTGAACTTTCATTAGGAAGGCACAGTCAAAACAACAAAGACAAAATATATTATATTCCCATGACAGAGGGAGAAGGAGGATTATCCTATTTCAAACTGTGTATTTATGGTTGCTTATTTTACAGTTTTGAAATGAACAAAAGCAACCTGACAATTTGCTCAGAGGTCAGTTTAGTTCATGATGCTAAGTGTGTTTGTTGGATAACAACATGTTTTATTGAAACGTAGAGTGTATGTTTTTCTAGTGTATCTCTACATGCATATTTTAACTACACTGCAATCCCAAATTAGTTCTCGTACTAGGCAGAATGGTGGCTTTGTTGGTAGCACTTACTTGTTGAGTTTGCATGCTCTTCCTGTGCTTGGTGACACTACACAGTATAATCGGTATTCCAGTGCGAGGGAGAAATGATTCACACTCCTGTTATATTAAAACTTCTGTTGGCCGCACTTGTCTTATTAGCGCTTTCCGTTCAAGGCTACTGTCTCCCCAGTAACTGCTGTGCAGGTGTGAACGTGTTACATCAGATCATTTGTAACTGCAGTGTGAGCAAAAATGGATGCCTCACTTGTGATTTGCATGAAAGAAGAGCAGCGAGCAGTGATTGGGTTTTTGTGGTCTGAGGGTGTACAGGACGTGGTGCTGAAAAACAACTCGCGGACGAGTGTAGAAGGAAGGTGAAAGTTTCTTAAAGAGAATCATTACTGAATTCATCACTACAAACCTGAGAGTAAACGACAGAATATTTGAGACAACCATCAGCTGGAAAATTAATGCAAAAACATTTTTTTTTTGAGGTGTTAAAGCATCCTCCCTATAGTACTAATCTTGCTCCATCAGACTTCCACATGTTTTGGTCCCCTAAAAGCAGCCCTACAAGGATGAAGATTCACTTCTGATGAAGAAGTGACGACAGCGGTGCATTCATGGCTCACAGCTCAGTCTAAAACATTTTTTAATGAGGAATACGGAATAAGGTTGATGACAGATGGACAATTTTAAAGAAGTATGCATTTCTAATCCTCATAGATAATGGATGGATGAATGGACGATATTAACATAGTGGTACTGTTAGGAGTTGCTAACTACTGTATCTGCCCTGTTAATCTAATCTTGCTCTTCTGTTTATGATCAGCATGTTTTTAAATACCTGACATCAATATTAATTAATCTAAATTTTCCTGCCTTTTTAAGATCATTTACATTTTCACACAACAATGCATTATCGTAAGAATGTACTGTATATGTATTCTTTCAAATCTAGCAGGATGTGGATTCTGAAACTGTACAATTCCTTTAAGCTTCTTTCTAGGAAATGAAGCCTGGTATTTCAGGTTCAAAGTTAAGTTTTTCACGCTTAATAATTACAATTTAAATTCCTAGAAAGACGATGTTCTTAGAATGTATTCCTCCTTTTTTGAGAAACAGTAATCCTCTCGTTTCTCACCTCTTTGTTTAGCCTTGTGTCTTTGGAAATGTAGCTGTATTACTGTATATTCAGTTCTGTTTCTTCTGAATATCCGAGTCACCATGTCACCGTGGACATTAGCACCACTTGTCTCGGTACAAGACTTTATTATCGATTCACAGAACTTGCTTCTTTCGCCATTCCTTATTTTTGCGACAGTGTGAGATGATTTCTTCAGTGCTCCATTGTGCTCCAGCAGAAATAATGTGCTAGCATGGGGGAGAGAATGGGGCCTCGTGTGGAGCCCAGACCAGTAACTATCTGTTCTGTGCAATCCACAGAGGCATTCTCTTCCTGAACAATACATGGCCCTGCTTTCCATCTCTCTGCCTGCACAATAGGTGTGTCCTCAGCAGCCGGCTGCCTCTAGCTGAGAGAAAGCTTTCTCTTTGCCTCTGGCCAAACTCATTCACTCACAGGAGCTTACTGCAAAATCGGCCTCTGGAAAAGTGCATACACACATAATCCAATCATTTCTGCATGCTGGCATGGAGAAAAAGATGCTTTAAAAACAATGGCCCGTGAGGCATCACAAATGAAGTCATCCATATGTTCATGGTTGAACAGCTTGTAGTGCTTCCCTTCCATATTGTCTCTATCTCTCGAATGAAACGTGAGCATTATAGCAAAATGTGTCAAGTCTCTCAAGACTCGAGAGTTCGCTTAACTTCCTCTTTTAAGTGATATTTAAATTGGGGTTTATTTGTTTTCTATCTGCCTTTATCGTCTTTTATGTTGCTTTTAATTGCTTTCGTGTGCCAGGGCTACAGACACATTATCAAGCGAAAAAGTGCAGGAGGAGCGAGAGAGAGAGCGGGATTTGTCGAACAAATGAAAAAAGCATCACTCCTGGCATTTCTAGCAACTGCAAACAAGAAAACTTAATGAAGCTCATTAAAAACAAGGTTTATTACAATACACAAAGGCCATTAACTCATTCCATGAGTTATACATCGCCCTCATGGACAACAAATATGAAAATAACTTGGCTCGCTTCAAAGGATACAGCAAGTAATTGTGCCCAACTTTATCACCCTGATATGTGACCGTGATACAGTACATTGCCATATTACAGTTACACATGGAGATTTACACAATTTATAACCATATTTAATTACATCATTATTCATGTTAAATGTTTTAATCAGTAAAAGATGTTCATGTACTTGTGGAATTATAAACATAATATTTGTTATTTATTTCTGCTCTGCCTACCACCGATTAGGCTTTATGTGTGTATAATCACACATATAAAATAGTGTGAAAGTGTTGCCCTGATTGAGTTTACTTTGTCACAGCAGGCTGTAGTTACGGCTCTCCAGTCGTTTGATGTCACACAGAGCTGTGTGTTGTGGAAGCACCGTGGGCAGCTCTGTGTTTCTACACTGTCACAGGCCTGGATCAGCATCGAACCCATTCAATCGGTTTGTTTCACTGAAGATTAAATGAAATCTAAACGTTCTCTTTACACTTCATGTCTGGTCTCATTCGCAGCCATTTTCACACACACATTTATTCACGCATGGAGAACCGAACGTACAAACAAGGGTTCGTAAACTTAACACGCAGAAAACAGATCAGACTGAGATACACAGTTTTGTGCTTCTGACTTATGCAACAACAAAAAAAGACAGATGTTGTCTATGACATGCTGAGGCCTGGAGTGTCTCAGTTTGCTAGTGAATTTCGTCTGTGTTCTCAGGATGCATGCTTAATTATTCTGGCTCGCTATCAAAAGATACCACTGGTAGAATGGTGTTTAAATATTAACACGCATTAAAATACTTTTATGTAAACGTAGAGTTTTAGTGTGGCTGTTTAAAGCAGAATTGGAAGGAGTGTTGTCCTAAGCTCTTGCACTCACAAGTAAATCATATGCTGGACTCACATCTGAAAGACAGCTATAAGTGCAGTGCCCTAGGGATTAGAGCATTTCCCAGTGTATATATATATATATATATATATATACTGTATATACTGTAGATATGACCAAGCCCTTGAGGCCCTGTATGAATTGGCTCCATCTGCACTCCATTTGTGCTGTCAACCATCTCAGCTGACACACATGTGATAAAGCCTCTTAGGAGTCCAGCGGTTTCCCAGCCAAGGCCTGCCCCAGTTCACCCATAAACCACTTGGGGACTATTACTGCCAGATGAAATCAGCTAAAATCACACAGATAGCTGAGGCTGATCGGAACAGATAAGTACATGTCTCAAAGCTTCATCATTGAGTTGAACACATAGTATACACATCATTTTCATACATTCAATTAAAATTTTATCTGTCTATCTATCTATCTATCTATCTATCTATCTATCTATCTATCTATCTATCTATCTAATATACATATGTTTTGGTGTTGCTTTCCTGTTATGCTCTTTATGAGAGATAGTTTCATCATGGTGCTTGATAGGTTTTGTCAACACAATATTGTTCCAGAACAGCTGCCCTTTGTGTTTTAAAATAACACTTGACTGTTGTTGTAACAATACATATACAGTCATGTTAAAAAGTTACTACCCCTTTTTTTTAAATCTAGCTTTTTGTGTAAAAACATATTAAAAATCATCTGATAGTGGTGCAGAAGCCCTATCATCCGGAGATGGTTAGCTCGATTCCCGGGTGATGCTGTAACCTTCGCAGCCGGAGGCCTGGAAAGAGCTGATTGGCCGAGTTCTCTCAGACGGGAGGGATGAGAGGTTCTTTGCGATCTCACACGAGTGTGCCGCCCCCAATTGTGCGGGAGCGAGCAGTTCGGAAAGATGCAGCTGGCAGGTGTCACGTGGTTTGGAGCAAACACATAAGAGTCTTCGGCCCTCCCTGACAGGTAGTAGTAGCCTTGATGCGGGAACGCACCAATGACGGGTGGGAATTGAATATGACTAAATTATGGGCGGAAATCAGGAAATGATTAAAAAAAAAAAATTAGTGGGCGTTCATTATTAGGCAAATACAACCACAGACAAACAACAACAAAAAACATTTTCCACTATGCCATTATTTATTAATTAAATTTATTTATTTAATAAAAATGAGGTGCAATACCAAGTGCCTCTTACTGCTTGAACAGGATTTATGAGGGTTTGTTGTAGCCAGGTCCTGCTAATCATTAGCCCTTGATTAATAGATCATTAGCAGGCATGCAGACGTCTATAAAAGCAGACGTTTTGGCAGTTTGCTGGTCTGGACATTCAGGTATGTGTTAACACAATGCCAACAAGGAAAGAAATAAGTAATGGTCTTAGAAAAGCGATTGTTGCTGCATGTCAATCTGGTAAAGGTTATAAAACTATTTTTTACTAGATTAAAAACTTTTTTTTTGTTATTTCCAAAATATTTGTAGTTCAATGTTCTCAAGTGGAAGGCATTTAAGACAGTTGCCAATCTTCCCAGGGCTTGACGTCGCAGCACATTCATCCCAAGGTCAGACTGCGCAATGCTCAGAGAAATACAAAAACTCAAAAGCTACATCTCAGAGCAGACAACACTGATCACCAACTATACACCAAAATACTGGCGCTTGCGAAGTCTGGAGGCCAGGTCCAATTGCACAGAAAAGTCAATCATTGCTATGATAGAAATGCACCAGATCACCCAGTGCACAAGGTCAAGCTGGCAAGAGCAAAAGGCTGCCAACCCAACCTCCAAACTCACCAGAACCCTATCCAAGCAAGTGCCCATGGGATGACAGACAGAACAGTGTGATCCACAGAGGCCCCAGTCTGCCACCCACAGCAACCATAGAATCTGCAAAAGCTCTGCTTCCTGACCTGCATTCTGGTCAGGAAAGTTGGCTGCCCAATGAAGTACAATAATATCATGATCAGCAAACAAGATAGTGGTAGTTTTAACACTTTGATCAGGTACTAAGTCCTGCAGGAAAAAGAAATCATCAGACAGAAACATGAAGTGCATTAAATCCTGGCTGCATTGACTTTGGACTTGATAAAACACAGTGGACCAACACCAGCAAATGACATGGTCCCTCAAATCATCACAGACTGTAGAAACTTCACTCTGGACTTCATGCAACATGAGTTTTGTGACTCTTCACTCAAACCATAATATGATTTGATTTTCCAAATAAAATTTCCAAATGAAATGCACAATTTACCTTCATCAAAAAAGACACTTTCAGGTGTGGCTTGATACTAGAAGTGCAATAGTTGTAGCCCATTGCCTACAGATATCTGTGCATGGTGGCTCTTTGATGCAATGGCTTCAATCTTACACCACTTCTTGTCAAGCTTTTTCCAAGTTCCAGAATCAGCATCACTTGACAATCTTCTCTGCCTGTGGACATTTTGCTACCATACATTTCAACTTTCCATGAATATGCTTCAATACTCTGCGAACAGCCAGCCTTTTCTGCGGTGGCTTTCTTATCGCCCTTGTAAATGGTGTCCATGATCCTTTTCAAGTAAGCAGTCTTCCCCATGATTGTGGATGAGTGTAGACAGAGAGATACATAGTATTTATAGTGAATGAATAGCAATTTACTCTTGAATTGAAAAAGAGAGAGTTTCACTTTAATATTTAATTATTATTTAATTATTAAATTAAATATCTAAAAATATATAATTTTTACATGAAATTCTACTTTTTGAGATGTAGTGCATGGATAAAATCAGTACCCTTCAATGTGTAAAGCTATACTACATTTCATTTATGTAATTTGAAGCAGAGAAAACATCTCCAAATAACTCATTAGTTAAATGTACAGTAGGCATCAGCTGGATACAGTGAGTATCTACAAATGCATCATTTGTCATTATGCATTTATGCATTTTCTTTAGAAGTGTTGATTTATTGTGATGAAACAGTTGTATTATTTTGTCTTCTACATGATTAAATTTTGATTTCTACTGTTGATTTTTTTTTTATGATACAACTTGACTAAGTGTTTATGAGCTTAAGCAGTGATCTCTGTCATGCAGGGTTTTGAATAAAGTGGGTAAAATGTTGAACCAGTAAATTTCAGTAATCTCCTTAGTTCTTTTCTTTGCTTGATGCTGGCCAATAATTTGACCCTTCTGAAACAGAGTAACATCTTCGCCATCAATTTAATAAATAAGAAGCTAATCATGTTGCTAATCAACTGCATCAGTGAGACTGCATCGCTGAGAACAGTTGCAGCTGAAACTATTTTTCTCTGCTGTAATTATCCAATCAATGCCTCTTAATTATTTGCTTATTTAAACCCAATTTGTAAATTTTCTAGGTCATACATTGTTTTAAGTTTGTAAAAATAATAGAATAAAACAAAGATTAAGTGAAGATTGTGATTTTTTTATGACTCTATTTATAAAAAAAATAAAAAAAAGCAACCACCCATGGGGTGTCTCTTAAAATATGGAATCATCCCATAATTTTTATGTCACCATTTATGACTGTGTGTGTAAGGGCAGGAAAATATCATTCATCTGACTTTATACAGCAATGCAATTAGTAGAATAACTGAATACGAAGTTGATATATACAAACCCTGAGTGGAAAATTGCTTAGTCTTGACTCTTAATTGGGGAAGGGTAATGTTGTAATGCTTGGCAAATAAAAATAATAAAAAAGAAAAGGTCAAGCCATTACTGTAGGTGCCCAGTTGAAAAAAAAAACAGTAAAGAAAATGAGAGATTGGCAGAAGTTAAAGATATGCATCAGTTATGTCTTTATGAGGACAATATTATGTAATTCTAGTATTAAAATAGACAAGTATAACACTTATGTTTAACATTTCTGGCTGTGATGGTAGGTTACAGAGCATTGGATATAATTAAATTTTTTTATAGGATGTGCTACTCTGCGTTTTGTCTAAGATTCATAGACTTAAGATCTAGTGTAAATGATTACTAAGGAAACAAAAATACATGCACAAGTGATTTTACATATTCAGTTGTTTTATTTCTTTATCAAAAATAAATGTTGTTATGAACTGAATGTTATTCAGTTGATAAATTTCATTAACTTGAAATGATTTGCAGTGTAATTTTGCTTTTAAGAATAGTGTAAACAAGTTTTTCCTCCTCTGTGATTTATCTTCTTTTTTTTTTTTCTTAGTTGATGATAATGACAGGGTTTTAACTATGTTGCTGCCTTTCTGCTGTTTCACTTATTTGCTTTATAACAACAGGGGAACCTCTGAGTTCCATTAAAATATTATTCGGTCCAAAACTTGTAACGTCTCACTACGAAAGAGTTCTTGAGTTAATGAGTGTCTCATTTCATAAGTCATTTAGTTTACTTGTTTTTGGGCGAGGAGAGCGATGAGAGTGATTTAATACAGATGCCCAGATGCTACTCAGCAGGCATGTAATTAAACGTGCTGTTGTGGGAATTTTGCTGCTGCTTTTCTGTCCATCAAATAGGAGTAAATGTGTGATAGTGAACACATCTGCGCTGAAGTGATCGTAAGTGCACCTGTGTGAGATCTTCGACGTGCATCACCGGCATCACCTGGGATGTTCATTCGGGTGGAGACAGAGATGTGATGCGTCATACAGCATATGGTAGTGCTTAAGCAACCTAAGTGCCTTTAACTGACTAGAAAACACAAGAAAACAGACTTTACTTATGGTAAATCTAAAACATCTAGGGAAAATGTATGTAGTGTTTAAAGTCATTTCAAACATTTAATTATGACACAAGTAATATCTACTCTTATGTGTGATTGATGAAAGCATATCTTTTTCTCTGATTAAACCTAGGGGAAGATATGTAACATCTCGCACAACTATGTTTAAATGGTGCTAAACTGTAAAATTAGTTCCTGAAAACCTGTTCGAGATGTTAAACTAGAAAGCGATTGATCTACAAATGTGTCTTCCAACAAGTCTCCTTTATCGAAGATCATGCATAAACATGAAGGTGAAGACGTACTGCTCGTGAACGTAATTCACAACTAGTGTCCCCATTTTATAGAGCTCTGCGAGATAGCTGGAATCACATTCGCATCTCATTGAACACGGTGCTGGGAGCTTTGTCACCCAGTCAGCCATCTGTTACTGCTGGCCACAAGCCCAACTCAGGGGCACAAGCAGCATGGCCAGGTTGGCTCGGGCCTGAGGTGTGAAAATTAGCATGCAGAGGAGTGCTCACAGGACAAGAAGCAACTCCCTCATATGGCATACGTGTTTTTGCAAAGCCATATGCATCTCTGCCCATCAAGTCCTCATTAACACCTGCTTTTAGAATCACTGCTGAGGCTTCATTTTGAAACTAACCATAGGACATGACTGTTAGGGTTGAAGTGAAAGCATTTCAGCACTTGAACAAACAACGATTCTCTATCGGTGTATATGCTAAGTGCTTCATTTTCCCTGAAGCTAATCAGATGTTAGTGGTTGTGGTAATTACAGGTACTTAGACAGCAAGGTGTACATGCAAAGATTACATCTGGAAGTTGGAGACTGAGTATATGGCTGATTGATGATTGCTTGTTGTGCTAGTGAGTGATGTGGAAAACATGTGGCATCCTTCCAAAGTTTGAAAGAGAAAATGCTCATGTAAATCATCCTGGTCTTTAGAAAGTGCATGAAAACAGTATTTAAAAATAAAGCAAACAAAAACACCAAGGCTTTAGCAATACTGCTTATGACACATTGCAGTTTAAATAGAGCAGATGTTGGATGAGTTCAGTTTAAGTAATGTAAACTAGGTAAGATGGCCGCCCCGAGTTGGGGGCCTAAGCAATTGAGCAAACTGGCAAACTGATCCTATAAGAACCTGTCACAGAAACAACAGACATCTCTCTAGAGCTGGGGAGTATTCCTTGCCTGATGTGCCTGATGGCACAAGCACAGGCCATTGTGCATAGAATTTGCATGTTCTCCCTGTGCTTGGTGGGTTTCCTCAGGGTACTCCAGTTTCCTCCCACAGTCCAAAGACATGCAGAATAGGCTAACTGGTGTTTCCAAATTGTCTGAAGAATGTGAGTGTGTGTCTGAATGTGTGCATTCTTGTTCTTTGTGATCTACTGGCACTCTGTCCAATGTGTTCCCCGCTGTGGCACCCTGTACCATCATTATAGAGAATGAGTGAGAGAGTGATGAATTCTTTTCTAACAGAAACTGCTAACAAAACACTGTATCTACAGCATGTTTACATATTATGTCCAAATCTATTCATATAAGTTCAAAATTGACAACAAAACTGAATTTGGTTGCATGTATTCTAAGATGTCTGCCAGACATGCTGAGATCTGGGTGAAAGCCTGAATAAGGGGGGAAAGGAGATGAGTTGTCTGAATACAAATTGTGCGAGCATATGACCTCACCAAGAGGTCAGAGGGAGAACACAGGAGGACCAAGTATTGATCCTTGTGGGACACTAGTGGAGAGTCTGCGTGGAGTAGATGTGTAGTCCTAAATCTACAAAATTAATGAATAAACAAACAAGACAACAAAAACAAATACATGCATACCTACATATACACACTCACACACTTCAAGATTTCATTCAATCACCTTTTGTGTAGCCCTGATCACAACACAGAATGTCAAGTCAAGTAGGCTTTTATTTTCAAGAATGAATGTGGTGGTCAGTTCATGTGTGAAAATGATTCCTCATGCACCCAGAACCACTTTTTTACAATTTGAGTCCTGGACTATGCCTGGCCATCAGAGAAGAAAAACTCTTATTTGATAACCTGCTCATTCAGCACATTCAGGGAGTCAGTTGGTTTCACCATGTTGGTTGTATTGCCATGTAACGTTGCTGACTGAAGTAACCATAGATCATAACACTACTTCCAGAGCTTCCCTTGTTACCCTGACGCAGTGGCAGTATTGTAGCCTATGAGGTTTATTCAAGGCATGATTATTGCTAGTTGAAAAATTTACCCAAACTCTACAATTAAATATCCATTTCTCTGGAATAGGGTCAATTGGGATTCATCAGACCACATGACCTTTTTTCCATTGCAATTTTTTTCTGATTAGTCTCACTAACAAGTGGTTTTCTTAGGGCCACACAGCATTTTGGTCCCAATCCTGTAAGTTCTTGTCACATTATCTGTGTTGAAATGTTCTTACCTTTGCTATTAAACATAGCTATGATTTCTACTTAAAATTTTTATGACTTGGCAAATTTCCCAAGTGTTTAAGTGATCTCATTCATGATTTTTTTCCAACTATGTTTTTTTAAAAGGGCTAAGGCACTGAGTTACTGATCGGAAAATTATCGGTTCAATCCCCAGTTCCACCAGGTTGCCACTGATTTCTAGTTTAGCTGAGGACATACTCACTTTTCTTTACTTTATGGCATTTTACCCAAAAGGAGATTATAATTCATAACAGGGAAGTGGCAGAGAATCAAGAGTGTCTGGGAGCGGGGAGAGGAAAGGGAATAATTACGCAATGTGGAAGCCAATCGAGAGGATGAACTGTAACCTCAAATCACAGATCACATGATAAACGATGGTCTATTAACAAGAGTGTGCAGAGTGTTGCCTACTTATCATTGGCATGTATCGCCTGGCATGCCGTATTACTAGATATATTTGTGAAAGTTTGCAAGAGGACCGGGTTGATAAGAATTGCACTGAAAAGTAATTAACTGAATTTGCTCGATTTAAATTAGTACTTCAATTCCACATGAATAAAATATTACAGCGGCATTTGCAAAAGTAAGTAAACTGAAAGAGAAAACTGTGTCCATGTGGGAATGATGTACTCATTTAAATCAAATAGATTCAGTGCCTCAGTGCAAATACAATCAGTGATGATTAACATCTAAAGAATTTACTTATCGACTGGTAGAATTCTTGAATGTAAACATTCAGTATATAGATTATTTTTTCATTACGATTACCATGGTTTGTGTATTTTGGAGACTATTATGCAAACCTGACAAAACATAACACAGACTGAAGTACAATATACTCCTGCATTCCTGATTCATCTCTGTCATTTTATACTGCAGAACTGTGCTGCAATATGCTTCAAAAATGGGTCAGGTCATTGCATCCTGAATGACAAAGTGTTCCTGTTTAGAAAGTACCACTGCTAGTGTTTTAAAAGTTTCAGGTCATACTGCATGTGTGTAAATACCTTTGTGTGTGTGCATGCATGTGTGTGTTTTGATGTGCTGTCAAGTGATAGCACTTGTCTTTGCATGATTCTTTTGTCTTGGTGTGTGTGTGTGTGTGTGTGTGTGTGTGTGTGTGTGTGTGTGTGTGTGTGTGCATCTGTTACAATATGCTTTCAAGTGTTGGCAGTTGTCTTTGCATGATCCTTTTGTCTTGGTCTGTGTGAGTGTGTGTGAGTGTGTGTGTGTGTGTGTGTGTGTGTGTGTGTGTTGTCTAAATGGTTCAGATTGTTTTCTTCCTAAGCAGTGCATCTCAACAGTATAAAGCTCTATTAGCTCTCATCGTCAAGTAGGGCTTGCCTGCTCCTAGGTAAAGTGTGCGTGTGTGTGTGTGTGTGTGTGTGTGGTCTGTGTACCCGCTGTACTCTCATAATGAGCTCCATGAGCACATGGCTTCTGCATTATCATTTATATTCTTGTCCTGTCTGGAAGCAGGACTGGGATGGATTTAAGCACTGCATCATCACTGGTTGTTGCTATGGTTAATGGAGGCTGCTTATAGCCCTATCTCAGTCACTTTATGGAGGGAACATCCCTTACGACACTCTGCTTGGATCTGTACCATCTCTGCCATCTTTCTGCTTCTCACTAACACTTTTGTTTTAGACTTATCTTGGATAAATGTGCCAAAATGTTCTTTCAAATATATATATTTTTGCGGGCATAAACAATGCAGGCATGCGATTCCCTCAATGCCCACAGTGCACCACCACCACCAGCTCCTCCACCCAGCTACAGTTGTTGCCGTGGAAACATACAAAGAGTTTTCAAAGCAGACTGCATGAGTTCTGTCACCGTGGCAACAGTTGGCTTTCATCCAGGCGTAGTTTGCTCCGTTCAACTAATTTTGTCCAACTGACCACTGACCAATTTGTTACACATAGACCATAACTGCAAAATACACCCAGCTTAACACAGGCATTAGTATTAAATCATATTGTATTCATGCTATATACCATACAGTAAAGGCCTGACCAGAGCATTTTTTTTTATATGTAAAGCCAATTTCATTAAATGATCCCTTTTAAATAATATATATTCACACACAGTAGATTATTATTTCTTCATAAGGCGTGTGCACTTGCACGACACAAAGACATTCAGACAGACCCTGTCAGGAACTAAGCAGAACCGATATTAGAATTTACAATGTGACACTTAGATTTTAATCACTCAGGATGTCATTGCAACATAAAGTGAACAGAACCAATCTGAATATTTCTTTCGAGACAATACCTCCTGCTAACTCCTTTTATGACCTGCCAGGGGATATTCATCACTTTAATAACAGACTCGCTATCCGAAACCTTCTTTGCAGAAAGCAGCATGAACAAGATTTTTCGAGACAAAGCAGCCTTCCCTCATGATGTCATCTTGACTTGGCTTGTTATTGGTCGCTCAGACATATGGACGACTGATACAGTCAGGCAGATTCAGCTCAGCCTCTTACTCACTTCTGCAGAGTAATCAATAAGACATTCGATGGCCTTTAAAGGAGGCCTGCTGAGGAGCTGTTTTATCTGGGTTTGAGCGGAGCAGATGGCGAGCCGCAAAATCAGGCCGCGCTGAAATCCCGTGAAAGGAGGAGGAGGCCGAACGCTCTGACTCTCTCAGACAGCAGATGACTGGATATGTGATTGGAAGGCCAAAAAAAAAACATTGTTTCAGGAGGAACAGTGAATACCCAAAAACCTGAGGATTCTTCCCAGTCACCAGTGAGAGTCTGTCTGTCCGGTCATTACAAGTACACTTCGCATTTCTCAGTTTTACAGCTATTCAGGGAAACGAACTCTGAAGAACTGTAGGAATATCTGATGATGAGAAAGGTGCAACATCATTTGAAATTGCACTGTCTAGTGTAAGATATTACCAGCAACTGTGGTGTTTTTTGCGCATTTAATTGGCTTCTGTCGAACAACCCGTGCAAGAAGGTGCTGCTTTAATCAAGGACAGAAAAAACTCACTTTTTCAGCTCGCACTCAGGAGAGCAGCTCTGCAGACATCGGGTGTAATTAATGTGTGAGAATACTGTCCGCATTGATTGTTGTCAATATATTCGCAATGATGAGCAGAGAACAGAGAACTGTATTTACACTGTGGATTTGGCTGAAACTGATTAGCATTTCATATATTTGATGGGGAGGAGAGTTTTAAAAATAACTCGGTTAAAAAGATCAAGAACAAAAGATCAGAGACAAAACTTACAGTAAATGCGTCGTTCTGTTATCGCCACGTCAGAAAATAGATCGGTGCATTGGGCATAGAGCGAGTGCTGCTTTTGAATAAACAGAATCTCCACAGGCAGCTGGAGTGGTTTAAGAAGAGGATATAGATCAACATTATGGTGACATTTTCGTGAACAGAAAAATGCTTTGTTTTTGCTGTGCTTAAAACAGTGCTGAAATATTTACTTACTCTCTATCATACTGGAATGAGGTTTGAACAGGTTATAGCAGTGGGTGAGAAATGCATCTGAAATGAGGAACAGTGGCAAAATGATCATATGCAGATATAATAAAGGAATCTATGAATCTCTTTAAAGCTCCATTAAGAGCTCATCCGTCATGTGTTTGGCTTTAACGTGTTATTAAATCCATCGCTATCTTTAATCCTCCCCTATTATCAAATAACATAATCCCATTTCAGAAATGTTAATATTTTAATTTCATAATGCAAAACATGAGACGGAAACCTTGATTAGTTTAGACAGATTAATTACTAAATCCATCTGATTTCCATATTTTCTCAATATGTCACAATAAATCTTGACACTATTATTTACTTTCTGCTTTTCTCAGTTTTCAACTCTTCTTCATGATGTCTAATGTCTTCTGTTAATTGAACATGTTTAAGATTAGGAAAAGAATACCTTCAAAACCATACAGTTGATTTTGTATGGAAATTGTCTCATTTGAAGAAGTTTGCTGTTTAACATTCAGAATGAAATAATGACATTGTAAGCACTGTGTTTGTCTGATTAATATAGTAGGTTTATTAGTAATATTTTAGCATGCATGTGATGGAGTGTGTAAGAGTGGCATGATGGTGCATGGGTAGCATTGCCGCTTCACAGCTCAGTGCTCCCTGATTCAATCCTGTGCCTAGAGGTTTTTTTTAATTTTTTTTTTAAGATGGCTCTTAGCAAACTGATAGGCTACTGTGTTTATTTTCTCCTCAGTATGAATTATGTAAATTGATGGCACTATTGATTAAAGATTTTTGATTGATTTCCTTTTTTTATTTTTATAAACAAGAACCAGACATCATTTCATACTAAAAAAAAAATGTTATTAGTAGCTAGCAATTGATTTGTTAAAAATATATTATTATATTATTATACTAAACATTCATTTTTACTATTGAGTATAATCACTGTAAGAACTATGGTGAAAGCACTGCAGGAAGATTGCTAGTTTAATGCAGCATGTCAGCTGCGACTTCATCGCCGTGACTGGTTGGACCACAGAGTCTGACAGCTGAATTTGTCTGGGTGCCAAGAGGACTACAGACCAAGAACGCTTGATCCTGCTAATTAGGTCACTTGCAGCCACTGCCACAGTTTAAATTTTTTCCAGTCTAACAAGGCCTTGACACAAACAAGTACATTTAACCACTGGATAATATGAGGCACCTGTTTAGAGGTGACGGAATGGCAGATGTGAATTGGATTAGAGGCTCTCCTACTTTTGCTCAAAGAACCTAAATCTAAACAATTAGTGCTTTTTTCCTTTTCGGATTGTCAACAGAGAAATTCACACGATGCGCGCTGACACTAGGGCTCTGGTCTTGCTGTAGCAAAAACAAAAACAAATACCATTTTGGATGTTTTATATAATTGAAAAAAAAGAGAAGAATGTGAGTCATGAAATGTCTGGAGAACAAATATGTCATAAAATGATGCACTTGTGTTTTTGGGTATTTCACGCTTTTAAATTGTTTTCTATGCTGCACCGTGGTGCAAAGAGGAAATGAGGTCCTAGAACTACAGAGGGGAAAAACGTAATCACAAAATGAAAATGTGTAAATATGAACTCTTTCTTGATCAAAATCCCACACATATAGATGGAAATTGGTTGTTGATGATAGAATGGATAATAGAAACACTACTGTAAGTGGGAACAATGTGTCCTGTAATGCATTGGGATATAATGCGCTCTATAAAGTAACAATTTTTTTAAGAAATATACCTAATATATAACTATAAATATATATAAAAAAATAACTTCTACCAGCTGTACTCACATGTCCTGGTTTGTAGAATTCCTTTAGTTAAACAGACCTGAATTTGTAACAGAAGAATAATCTACTGTAACTCTGCTCCTATTACAATCCAATATCATGTTAACACTAAAAACAATAGAGAAATTTTACAGAGAGAATGAAGAAATGCTTATTTTATTCCAATATCATTACTTGATTTTGAAAGATCATCATTATTTCCAAAACAACCACACCCTCTTATATTGTGATGCAGCAGAAGAAACCTTTTTTTCTCATTTGGAATGTACAAGTGAGTGAAAAAGACAAATAGATTAAATTAAACACAACTTTAACAAGCTAATTCTTGGCACAATGTACTGTATCATTTGCATACATATACTGGCAAGAGTATAAATATATGTATATATATATATATTTATATACTTTAAAAATCAATTTCACCAGAAGGTCTATGTGAAAAAAAGAAAATGCTTATCCCAAACTACTCACTACTGAAATAAAAGTGCTAAAAAACCAGTGGTTGTAATTTAGCTGCACATACATCTATTGTCATGAAGAAATATTGTACAACAAGCTTTAATGTCTTCAAGTGGATACAATACAACACATAAGAGAAATCATTTTGAACTATACTGAAGGGCGTCCGGATACTTGCTCCAAAGATAACGAGCCATCAGGCACAATCTGTAGCAGACCGATCATGTTATTTAACAGTGCTTTTACTCCACAGTCTCCAGCTGACATGCTACCTCATGGCAATCTGCAACAAACGCAGCACAAACCGGCTGCGCAAGAGATTATACCATTACTTTTTAAGAATGACATTCCTGGGGGCCTGTTACAAACTAAATGAATGAACTGGGAGTTTCTTTAATCTACACACAGTGAAGACTGTTAGTATGGAAATGAAAGGTACAGCCCTAAAATACCAGTCCATGGTATACGTAACAGTTCAGGTCTTTCCAGGGTATCTTCAAATAAGGCATCTGCCACTAAATATTTTTCAGATACAATAAGCATGACCTTAGTCTCAGTAGTGTATGAGTGATCTGAGAAATAATTGCACAAAAGAGACATCATGTACACCAGCTCTGGTACTGTAAGGAATACCGACCCTGTGTTCAACACTCAGCACTAGCCCTTGAACCTTCGGGTTCAGCGCTGCACTTATTTCCTCTTAATTACTGGAGTAAACGTTTATTCCTAATTATTCTTCTTGTGTCGGTTTATTCGATTTTTATTGCTTGTTACTTTGATTCTTTTCTCACTGATTTGTAATTAAAACTGCTTATTTTCTCACCGATTGAACACAAACATATCATCATTGGCATGGGTATAAATTATAGCGAACATTTCACGAAAACAATGGAATGTTCCTGGTTCAGCTGTTGTCATTGCTTGCTGACCGCCTGGTTGTGCTGCCGATCACGGTGTGTGACCGGCTCACGTCTGCAGTTACGCCTCCATTCCACAAGTGGCGGAGTGAAGGTTACAGTCAGGATAATGATCCGTTTCTCCTGCTCACAAAGACTGGTGAGCCCTTCAGAGACAAGTCGTTCTTTCACACAGTCACTTCAGTCTTACTGTTGGTTATGAAGTATGGCTGTGTGGGTAGGTAGTGGTGACTGCGGGCAGTGTGGAGCTCATTCATCTGACCCACCATGCAGGGCTTCCTGGGACCGTAGGTCTTGCGCCGACCCATGGTCTCTGTTCCCTCCCAGGCCTTCAGCATTCCTGGGTTGGCTATGGTGTTGGAGCTGTAGGCCATATGATGATGTGGCACGTGGGGCTTGGCAGGCTTAGGTTTCTGTTCGCTCTGCTTCGGGATGGGAATTTCGGTGACGTATGTGGCGGTGGGCTCCACGTGCTCCATCCTCATTGTGTGAAGAGGCAGGCTGCCTTTCACCCCCAACTCCGTCATGTGGCAGTGCTGCTTGTTGTAGTATCCCCCATTCACTTTTGACGCTGACAGCAAAACAAACAAGAATAATGAATGAGCATACACAGAGCTGTAGGTAGAAATCAATTTGCCTTGTAGAGATTTTTTGATTGCAAAAAAATTATTACAGTTATTTAGATTTACTTTATATAGTACTGTATAGCAAATCCCATTATCCAGTGTGACTTTGTAGTCTCTATCAAAAACACATCCTCATACTAGTTCTCCAGGGACTTCAAATACCCACAAGCTAAATCCCCTTAGTCTGACATGAAAGCAAACACACAATGCAAGACATATTTTTGTAAAAAAAAAAAAAAAAAAAAAAGCTACTCCACATGCTTGATGAAGTGCTAGACCTTTAATCTTTGTCTCAATGATTTCACTGGTCCACAGCAAGTCCATTCCACCACCTGAGTGGCAGAACAGAGACGACTCTAATGCATGTCTCCCATGTTCCTTGAAAGATGATGGGTCCAATCATGCTGGGCTAGAGGCCCAGAGTGTACAGAGTTAGGTGTGATAAATGCTTTAAGGTAGGTTTGGGCTTTGAAGGCAAGCATCAAGGTTTTATACTTGATGTGGTCAGCTACAGGCAGCAGTGGGGAGTGTGGGAGAAGTTGGGGAGGTTAAAAACAAGTCTGCAGCGGTATTCTGGCTGCTTTGCAAAGGTTGGTTCATGCTCAGAGGCAGGGTTTTTTATATCATGGAAAACCACTCTTTTAACTCCTTAAAGTCCCAGGTCCCATTCACAGGTCCAAACACATATTTCTTTTTTTCCTCCACACTGCACCAATAAAGTCTCCATACTTAGGGGAACTGACTGTTTTCTCTTCACAAATTTTTCATATTTAGTTTATAGCTATATACAGTAAGAAGATACCTCCACTGACTTCTTGCTCAGCTCTGCTCTTCTCTGGCATACAGTAGTGTGGCTCAGCAAGAGCTTTCACATACAGTAGACACTGAAATAGCACATTTGGAGGAGGAGTGAAATAAAGGTGTGTAAAAAATGTATTATGGTATTTCAGCAGGCACATTAACAAACACACTTTGGGCCAGCTATGCTTACTTATTAACTATGTTAACTAAACTATGTTAAAAAATAGTGAATTATAGTAAACATTTAATAATGTATTTAACAAAAGGAGACTGCATTGAATTTATTGTAATTAACACGAGTTAACCATAAAAGGGAGGGATGGCTCTGTGTTTGTTTGTAGATATGGCAATCATGCAGACAATGTCTCATTAATAAAATGACATTTTGCTAAATAGTGTTAATTTGTACAGTATGGAGACCTTTGGGTCACCCTGTATATACCTTTGTCTAAATTATCTATTAGTTTCATGGTATTTAAAGAAAAACTCTCTGTCATCATTGAATGAAATATATGTGTATATTTATGTTTTTTTTTTTGGCATTTTATGCAAGGTTTAGTAAATTCATAGCATCATGGGTCCCAAGAATGTTGGCAATGCTGCTAGCAAGAAGAAAAGGAAGCCACTTTCAGTTTCACTTTTAAAACACCCGGTACCAAGAGGAATTATAAATTGAGGTTCAGTTTAAGGTTTCAAATTTTACTTAATTTACGTCTTTTCTAAATGTTTTGATTGTTTTTATATGCCCAAATATAATTATGGTGTTGGAAATTGGTAACATTGAAAATATTTTTGGATTAACGGATTATCTGAATTTACATTATTTCCTATGTGAAAATTTGTTTCGTAATACAAAAATGTCCCCCTAAGAACTCACCTCCAGGATGTATTAATTCTATATGTCGAACTACGGCTGTACCTTAAACATCATCAATGTCAAAACACTAACTAGTCTCTCAAGTGATGCTTCTGAAATTCATTGACCATTAAACTGTTATAGTAAAAAGGCCCATTGATGTGTGCGTCTTCTTCCTGAACAATCCAGCTATGTGCTCAGGATCCCAGAGCTAATACGGCCACCCGAGGGCTCTAATGTTCTCATTGGCATTTGTTTATCAAATGTCTTCTTCTGACCTTTAATCTATCATGCAGTTCATTGGAATGAGACGCCTGTGTCTGACTGTGTGCTCACACTGCGCCTCCTCCATTTGGAACACTAATGGCATGTTTTACTCGTTTCTAAAAGTCCTCAATTAAAGTTGTTTGGAGGGGGATTCCAAACAAATATCAGCCTGGTCTATTCAACACGTCTTCGATTGCCTGTAAGAGATTTTCAATTAAGCTCAAATGGGTCTCAAATGATATTGAGCAAGCCAACAGTATTAGCAGCACAGTGAGCTTACTTTTACTAGTTCATCTATTCAGCGATTTCCGTGTTTCCTTTCACCACATGATTCATGTTCACCAAGGAATTGTTACTCGGAAGACTTGTTATTCCTATTGTGACTTGCCTATGTCTATGTTTGATGTTTGGTTGCCTTAATGTCCTTAAAGATAAACATTTCAGACTCATTTGTCTTGTGGAAAACTTAAGAGACATGGGTTATGGTGGATTTTTTCCCCACTTGTGCCTCCCTACATGTATCACTCTCAGAGTCCTTAGTTATGAGACAAATGTCCCTAATCAAATGTAAATATTTATTAAGCCTCTGCATTCATGCATTGGATGATTTTGAACATTGGTTTAGGTAGCTTGGTATTAAAAGTGACAGGTGACCACATGGCCATCACGGCAGGCTGTATATGCTGTCTAAAAGCCATAGTCTACCTTTGCAACCACTCCACCTATGAACTTACAAGAATCATCTTGGATGGCATAAAAAAGAACTGAAGAGTTGAGTACACTAAATAAATGCCCTAAAACATAATGTGACTTTGAATTACGAAAGGTAAGCCCAATAAGCCCTACATAACTACTGCAGTGGCATAAAGCTTCATTTCTACTTACAGCCAAAATCCTTCACCAATTTCAAATCTGACATTTAGGGTGCGGTTTAACACCAGGACCTGCTTATGTAACTATGATACACTCTACATATTTTTTTCTTATTATAATTGTAGTTACTAAATAATGTGGGGAAAGTAATAATAAATGGGTGAGTCCTTTTTAGGATCAGGATGGCGGAGATACGGAGCTGCCATACAGACTGAATGGACAGGCACTTGTATTATCTTTTGGAACATTTATGAGTGGTATGTGGCCTAGATTTATTCCCATAAAATGATATAAGCTTTCCTTCTAGAATGCCTCTCTTAGTGCGTTTTAGCTCATTTTTTTCACTAAAGCCAAGGAAAATTCAATATCTGGTGACCTTAGAGATGCATTCAAGGGACAGCAAAGATAACTATCGATTGATTGAAGTCTTATCAGTTCCCTTTTGCTACTTTGGGAATTTTCAGGGAAAAGCAATTAAATTAAAAAAAATAATAATACCAGTCACTCAAGGGAGTCAATTTTTCTCTTTTAAATGATTTCTGTGTCACTCATGATAAGAAATAATATGGTTGGACTGCGTTTGCAAGCTATAACAGGAAAGGAGAGCTGCTGTGACATTATTATTATTATATCATACTGAAATAATGCTTGCTAACACTGGGTTCTGGCTAAACGAGAGGGTTAAGTAAGAGACACACATGCATCATAATGTTATGAAAGAGCTACTTATAAACTTACTTAAATGCAGTTATGATTTAGGTGACTGTTCTTACAAGTTGAAATGTTTAAATTATGACCAAATCCCTTTAGTAAAACACTATACTAATACGGGGCAGGGCTTCCTTAACACTCACTTCCGGTTAGCAGCCACATGGAGTAGACGTGTGAGTTAGGTGCTCCGACAATTTCCAATTTCTTCACTCCCTTATCCGTCTCTAAATGTTAAATTAAATCTTTAGGATACAATAACTTTGTAGTCTACCCCACGGTTATCTATTTTTCATTTATAATGGCTACCAGGAGTGTTAAAACCGGGAAAAAGGATGACTCTGCGACCGCTCTAACAGTCGAGGCTATTTCGGCGCTGTTAGACAAACACCGTGAAGCGTTAGCGGCTGAATTTAAATCCTCGTTTAGTTTACTGGAAAGTAAACTAGACCAAATTCAAGCCCAGGTAGAGGACCATGGACAGTGCTTACCATCACTAGAACTCGCTACGGATGACCTGAGCCAGCGTGTGAGCGAGTTGGAGAACATCTGCTCCGGTCTTCGGGAAAACAACTCAAAGTTAACAGCCAAAGTCGTAGACCTAGAAGGCCGGAGCAGGAGACAAAATCTGCGTGTCCTAGGTCTCCCGTAAAATACTGAAGGTGAACTCCCTACCGAGTTCTTCTCGAAATGTTTGTGCGAGGTGTTTGGGAGTGAAACGCTGCCATCCCCGCCTGAGATTGATAGAGCCCACCGTATACCTGCATCCAAACCCGCTTCAGGACAGAGACCTCGGCCCGTCATTCTCTGTGTACACCGGTACCAGGTTAAAGACCTTCTGATTCGGGAGGCACGGCGGAGAGGGAAGCTGGAATACCGCGGTCAGCAGGTTCGTATCGTGGAAGATACGCTCCCGAAGTTTTAGGCCAGCGAGCCGAGTATAGAGAAGTTATGACTGAATTATACTACCGTGGACTCCGGCCTTCTCTCTTGTATCCAGCTTCCTTAACACTTAAAGCAATTCTTTATAGCATGGATTCCATAAGATGTCAGGAGCATTCTATTGAAATTCTGGTCCATGTCTACATGATTGCGCTGTGACTATTATCATGCTGGAAGTAGCCATTAGAAGAAGGAACCCGGCGCAGTCTTCTGCTGTTGTAGCCCATCTGCCTCAAGGTTCAGCGTGTTATGCATTCTGGGATGATTTTCTCCACAGCACAATTGTTCCGAATGGTTATCTGAGTTACTAGAGCCTTGCTGTCAGCTTAAAGCCATCCTCCATTGCCCTCTCTAATCAACAAGGCATTTCTATACACAGGACTGCCACTGACTGGATGTTTTTTCTTTGTTGCATCATTCTGAGCAAAGTCTAGAGACTGTTCTGTGTGAAAATCCCAGGAACTTAGTAATTATAGAAATACTCAAAGCAGCCTGTCTGGCACCAGCACTCGTGGCAGAGTCAATGCCACAGTCATGGTTGATATGAACTTTACCTGAAGCTGCTGGTCCATATTTGCATAATTTTATGCCTTGCACCATGAAACGAATGGCTGATTAAATAATTACATGAATGAGTAGTTGTACAGGTGTTCCTCATAAAGAACTCAGTCAGTGTAGTTTGTATTTTGTGGTAAAGAACCACAAATAATACACTGCCTAACCAAAAAAAAATCTATTACAGAAGAGTCAAATTATTGGGCTGCATCAAGCAAAGAAAACAACTAAGGAGATTTTAAATTACTGGAACAATTATTGACATTATCCTGGAAGGATAGTGCTGATGTATTAATGTGTCAACATTGTGAAACAATTGTGGTCAGAATAAAGAAAATGAATGGAGATTAGTTAAAAAATTGGTAAAGCTGCATGGTAAAAAATAAAATTAAAATCAACAGTTAAAATGTAGCTACAGTACAGTCATGTTTAAATGTTAGTACCCCCTATTTAAATTCTGTGTTTTTGTGTAAAACCAAAAAAATCATCTGATCCTAGTGGGTCTTAATGGTAGACAAGTACAATCTCAGATGATAAACAACACATAATGTTTTTTCACCATGCCATTATTTATTTAACAAAAATGATTAACTTGGTTAACTGATCATCAGCAGGTGTACAGACCTCTATGAAAGCAAAAGTTTTGTAGCAGTTTTCTCGTCTGGGCATGTGAATTAAAGATTTCCTGTTCATCGCTCTACAGTAAGAAAGATTATTCACAAGTGGAAAACATTCAAGATAGTTTCCAATCTTCCCAAGAGAGGACATTCCAGGACGATCTCCCAAAGGTCAGACCGTGCAATGCTCAGAGAAATACAAAGAACAACCCAAGACCTACAACTCAGACCATACAGGCCTCACTCAGTATGTTAAATGTTAATGTCCATGAGAACAATCAGGAGAAGACTGAACAAGTCTGGATTGTTTGGAAGGGTCGCCAGGAAAAAGCGTCTACTGTTTAAGAAGAACATGGAAGCATGGCTGAGGTTCACAAAACTGCATCTGAACAAACCACAAGGCTTCTAGAACCAATGTCCTATAAACAGAAGAGACCAAAGTGGAGGTATTTGGCCTTAATGACTGGCGCCATGGTAAAAACCAAACAGCATTTCAGCAGAAACACCTCTCACCTCTTAACTCTCACTTGTCAAACACAGGACAACAGGACAATGATCTGAAGCACATCAGTACATTTCAGAATGACTGAAAAATAAAGAATCAAGGTTTTGGGAATGGCCTAGTCAAAGTCCAGACTTTAACCCAACTGAAATGCTGTGGTGGGACCTTAAGAGAGCTGCACTGGGGCAAAATTCCTCCAGAACAATGTGTGAGACTAAAAGTCATAAAGGAAATGGACTTCCATCAAGTTATTGCTGCTAAAGGTAAATCTAGAGGCTATTGAATCATTGAGTATTAAGTATTCCCCACATGTTTTTTTTTTTTCATTTTTGTAAAAAAAAAAATTTAAATAAATGGCACAATGAAAAAAAGTAAGAGCAGTTCAAGATGTGATGAGAACTCACAGGATTGGGACTAAACAGCTGTGTGGCCATAAGAAAACCACTTGCTAGTGAGAATAATCAGAAGGAAATGCTTGAATTTGCCATGGTGCATAAAGATTGGACTTTGGGGCTATAGAAAAAGGTCATGTCTGATGAGTTCAGTTTGATCCTATGACCCACATTAGGGTAAGAAGGGAAGTGCATGAAGTGATCAACCCATCATGCACAGTGTCACTGTACAAGAGTCTGGGCGCAGTGATCTGGGGTTGCTTCAGCAACGTTATATAGCAATAAAATGAACATCTGACGACCTGAATGACCAGGGTATCACATCAATGGAGTTTTTACTCCCTGATGACATAGGAATATTCCAATACTTACTGTATATTGTGAATGAGTGGCTCTGGGAGCATGAGGAATCATTTTCACACATGAACTGGCCAAGCTAAAGGTGACTAAATGGAATCTGAGTGTGTGTGAGTTTTTTTTGGTCAGGCAGTGTATAATAGATGATGTGAATTCAGAATTCATAAACATGCTGTATAGTTATGGTATCTTTTATGAAGAGTGTTAACTATACAGAATATTGGCCTTACCGACAGCCTTTAGTGAGGCGTATTTATTCAGCTCTTTGACAGGCTGCTGTTGCTGCTGCTGCTGCTGCTGCTGCTCGTACACATGGGCCAGCTGGCTGAGGACGGGGTAGGGATGGACCTGGCTCATCGTCTGCATTTGGGCTCCCTCTGAAATAAAAAGACAAAGTGCAAGTTGGTTAGAGACTTGCATCACTCCTAGACTTCAGTTATTGAATATGTGTCAGAATTATTTGTGAAAGTTAGGAATAGAGCTTTGGTCTGGACTAAATTTCTTTCTTCTCAGATTTAACAACATCACCTTTGGGATCTTATTACCTCAGATGAAAAAAAAGAGGGTAACAGAAATATCATGGGGATTTTTAGACCCAGTATTTGAAAACTTTTTTTTTTTAATCACAGATCAGCAGAGGCAATTATTTCAGCGTTATGCGCCGCTAAAGGACGAATTAGCGAACAAAACCAGTGGATTGATGCTTGCGCTGCATGTACACGGTCAATGTCACAAGTCGCACTTTTATTAATGTGGCAGTCACAGATAAAGACAAATGAAGGAATGATACACACGTGCAGGTGGCTCCAGTGATTTCGACGCTCACCTTGCTCTGGTAGGTAGAGATTGATTGCCAGCGGTGAACGACGATCAAAGCAATGTAACCTGTCTGGCATATCTGTCAGCGAGTAGCTCCTGTTGTGACTAATTAATCACTTAGCCTTGCTGCAGGGTTGCTGACAAACGTCGGCGCCAAGCGCCATGCAATGAGTCACACAACACCAGTCAACGTGCCGAATCCACCTCCAGACTGTACGCTCGAATACGATATACCACACAGTATTTCACAGAGTAAACAAAGGCAGCAGTGTTGAATGGATCTGTTTATGCCTCTTTCTTTAGCACTTTAATCAACATGTCTTAACATCGCTTCGTTAATCACACGTGTAAGTGGGACGTTAAAGGTCAGATGTTAAAAATCTGTTGCCGGAAAGGCACATTTACTATCCGCATTTCCCCTGACAGCATGTAAGACGCGTAATTAAATATTGACTGATGTCTTTATGGGCAAAAGTGCTTAGTTTGTTTTATTAATCCTCAAATTGGATATTTATTTAACCTTCTGAAGACAAATGTTTGATGTCAGTTTTAATTCTTCAAATTGTTAATTTTACTTATTCGTGCAATAAAAATACAAACGCAGGACAACAGTCAAGAGCTCACATTTTTTAGCGAAAAGTCAGAGCTTGAATTTTTATAAGTCAGGCAACGTTTAGATGCAGCTTAAGCTAACATTCAGCTCTATGTCAGAAACAGTGAATAGCATGTTTTCAGCATAGAATTTAAGAATAATTACATGAATTTAGAAGATTCGAAGGGACAGGATAACATCAATAACAACACATTTTTATAAAGAACTTTTGCTTTGGACAAAATCGCTGCTGTTACATGCTGTTCACTTTGTTCACCACAGATTTCTCAGCCTACTCACTTGAAAAATTGACAAAAGTACCAGCTAAGTGGGAGTGATCCCATGCTTGGTTTTGTTCAATTGCTATATCTCAGCGTGTTTTGCTTTGTGTTTGGAACTGACTCATCTCTACAGGGAAAGTTTCCTCCCAAGTCTTCAGCTGCAGATTGACTACATCGTCTTATCCGCAAGCTTATCTCTTGTCATGTGAACACATCTGGGGGGGTTTTTTCTTCCATTTATGATGCATAAGATGACACATGGTATCCACCAACCACATGCACAGAACACAGGGTTTCCAATCAATCGAAGTGAATGGAAGTTTATTCAGCTTCTAGCAGGCTGGATTTGGCAATTCATAACTGGCAAAGTACTTGAAAAATACATGAAATCTGTACAGTCAGTTATGCTTACAGCAGTGTGGAGAGCTGCAGGAAAGTTCATATTCATTCAACAAGTACTTCAGAGTGAACCACAAATACAGTGTTTTGACACATGCTTGCATACACAGTTGCTCACTCACTTATCATTTATATCACTTTATCCTGTGTACAGGGTCACGTGGACTTAGGGCATGAGGCGGGGTACACCCTGGATGGGGTTGTCAATTTATCACTGTGCACACACACATACACACTCACTCATTCACACACTACGGGCAATTTGGGAACGACAATTAGTCTAATCTGCAGGTCTTTGGACTGTGGGAGGAAACCGGAGTACCAGGAGGAAACCCACCAAGCACGGGGAGAACATGCAAACTCCATGCACACAGAGACGGGAATCGAGCCTGGCCGGGAATCGAACCCAGACCCAGGAGGTGCAAGGTGACAGTGCTAACCAAAAACCTCTGTGCTTCCTATTTACTTTATTTATTTGTTTGTTTGTTTGTTTAATTGCTTTTTTGACTAGTCATAGAACCATTATGCACTGTGGAATTTTGATTAAGAATATAATCCTGTAGTTTGTTGTACAGCATGTTGTAAATGGTTTGTTTTAAAAGGTGCTATATAAATAAAATTTGATTTGATTTGATTTGATAATGTACTGAACCATCTAGAGACAATGAACACCAATGAAAGTAACAAGGCCAAACTGGCAAAAGAGAAACGATATTTCATTAGACACAGTAATTGAAGCTGTCACTTTCCCCCAACTTTTCATTTTACAGTTGTAGTGCAAATGTGACTAAGATGTTTGAAGAAGGGTTAAGACTCAGGCACTAACAAGAGACACTGAATTGAATAAAAGCACAGAGTGGTTTCTACAGTAAACACATGGATATCAGACAGTGAGTGAATTAGATTGTGTAGAAGATATGAGATTTGTTACAAACACTGTGTCCTCGCAATCAACTTCATGTTGTCATTAATTCATTTCTTTTCATTTCTTCATACTAGTACACTCCCTGGCCTAAGGAGTCACTAACAGTAATAGTTCACATGTGTAAATGATTCCTCATGCTCTCTTTTACTATTTGAATTCTGCAATACTGTATGTCGGTGACATCAGGGAAGAAAAACTCCACAGATGTGACAATCTGCTCAGGCAGTACATCAGCTGACTTCATTTTATTGCCACATAATGCTGCAGAGCCTAGACGTGGGCAACTAAAACAACCCCAGATCACATCACTGCCTCCAGATGTTTGAACAGCGGCCACTACAGTATGCATCACATCACCTTCTTACCCTTCATGCGTCCATCGCTCAGGAATAAAAGAAATCATAAAGTCAAATCTTTATGCTAACTAGCAAATTGAAGCCTTTTGTTCTAAATTAGCCTCACAAACAAGTGGTTTTGTTATGGACACACAGCTGACGGTGCTAATCCTATTACTTTCACTATTAAAGATACGTACAATTTCTGCAGTAGTTTTTTTTTTTTACCATGCAATCACAGCCATTCCTGATATTCCACATATTTTTTTCAGACCACAGTTATTATTAAAATGTGATGGCTCCCCACTACCCATACTGGTTTTAATAAAGCACTGCATGGTCCTTAACCCATTTTCAGTAAATTCAGCCTATCTCCTAGTTGTTGTCTTTATGTGATAGAGACACTTCTGAAACAGTTGCATTTCTTCGTCCAGGCAGCGGATATCTATAATAATAATAATAATAATGGTCAGAAGGCTGTTTAACATCAAAAGACAGCAACAACTTGGGGCAGGTGGTTTCAAACTCATTTTCAAAGCCATTTCTCTCTGACAGCACAATCAATCAGAATACCAAATGAACATGCTCCAATAAACCTCAGATACGGGCAAAAGCTGACAATATTTCATTTTCAGCACACCTTAGAACGAGAACAATGACAGAGCGAAGCTGGAAACGTGTTCGCATGCGAGTTCACGACCGGAATATTCTTATCATTACATACAACCTGATACACAGTCTTACGTACATGCACTACAGATGAGCACATGAGAATGAAGATAGTAGGAACAGGAGTTATACTTAAGACAATTAATGCAAGTAGACAATTAATGCAAGTAATAGGCACATGACCCATATGTAGGCAAACTTGAAACAGACCAAGTATTGGACTATCCATGATAAATCAGGACTCACAGATATGGAAGTTAGCAGGAGAAGCAGCAATAGACTCCCACAAACTGGTGGAGGGTATAATTCAGTTTTAATTACAGCACTTCCCTGCATAAGCTCCTCCTCATTTCCTCATTACAGAGGTGTGAATATAAATAACATAAATAAGTAACCTCATTTTTCTGATCAGGGTTGTGGTGGGAAGGCTTGAATGAGGTGCTAGTCCACTGCATGGTGCATTTGCACACAGACACAGACACACACACACACACACACGTTCATACCTACAGATAATTTAAAGTAGTAAATTCAGAGCTTGTAAAATCCCGCACAGACAGCAGCCCAAGCTCAGAAAACCCTTTTAGCTGTGAGCCAGCAACGTTACCTGCTGCGCCTGTGTGCTACGTCCATAAATAATTGCGCTCCATAAATAATCAAAGTTCTGGCCAAAACCCGTTTGCTTAATCCTACGTTCAAATAGTAAGTGCTGTGAACCCTGAAAGAGTAAAGCTTTCTACTAATTCAGACCCCCTGTTTTCTTCTACTACTACCTTTTTAATTCTTTATCAGCCTGAGAAGAGTCTTTCAGTTAGACCGCCTAAGGCTATGCAAGAATATTTTCTTGTGTGATATCTGGGGCACCAGCCCCGCACTTTCTCCTAGCCTAAGAAAATAAACCTCTAGCCATAATAGTTGGAATTACAGAAGGTTTTCATGTGAAGCTGATGCCACCCACAACAGCAACAACTACAAGAATAATTCTTCTGTGATTTCTACAGAAAATAATGCCAAGGGTTTTGAGATCCCATCTACACAAAGGCTCTTGAAATGAGTAATCATTTCAAAAATTAGATAAGTAAAATAGAATAAGAAGAAATAAGAAAGAAAAATAAGAAGAAAATGATTCCTGCATCAGGCTTTGTGTGCGTGGAGTTTGCATGGTCTCCCTGTGCTTGCTGGGTTTCCTTTGGGTACTCTGGTTTCCTCCTACAGTCCAAACACATGCAGATTAGGTTAACTGGCAATTCCAAATTGCTGTCGTGTGTGTGTGTGTGTCCTGTCATTGCATGCTGTCCAGGGTGGACTCTGCCTTGTGCCCAAAGTCTCCTGGGAAAGGCCCCCCTTCGAATGAATAAATACTAAGAAAAAAATGATATAGTATTTAGTTTAGTTAAATGTGTACTGTATAACAAAGTTAGTTTTTCTCCAAAGAGTCATAACTTGATGTAATTGAGGACAATAGTTTCTTTAAAATGCATAATATCCATCACGATGAATGCATGACAGATATTATGAATTGTGTTTGCAAACACCACTAAACGTGTGTCTAAAAGCCAGGATACACCTGATTCAAAAGGACAGCCATCAGCTATTTTAAATTAGAGATGTATTTGCCCTCTTTTCCATTTCAAATGCTGATTTGTAAAAATGTCACCTCTATGAGATGCGCCATCCATCAAGGCTTGTTAGGATGGTGATGTATCTGGTTTATGAGTGTGTCTCTCCTTTGTTTCAGCAAAGGATTTTTAAGCAGAGGCCAGGGCTCCCAAGTGGCACAACAAAAAAGCATTTGCCTTATAGTCTGAAGATCATGAAATTGAATCTCAGTGACTCCCCAGCTATCTGTGGCTGGTAATCCATGAGAGCATAATTGGCTCTGCTCAAAATGTGGGTAAGAATGTATCACTTCTCTCTTCTGCCAATCAGAGCAGCATTAGCCTGGCTTGGGCATTTCTGGGCATCATGTCCTGTATGTGGCAGGTAGTGTTTTTCTTTCGAGTGTCTTCAGCTGCCCTTGAGAGATCAGAGATGGTGTAATATTGTGGAATCCTGGACAATAACCCAGTGAGCCAACATACACAGTGGGACAGATGCAGCTGAATTTAGGCCTAGAATTTTTAATTTAAAAATTGCCCAACATCCAGACCATATGGTAGGGACAATGGTCTTTGGGTTCATCTTCTAAACAGACACTGAGCTGGTTCAATCACATCTCTAATTAAGCCCAACCCATCTCCTCTGGTTCTCATGTCAGAAGCCATGGCTCAGATCCAAACATGTGTGGATTGATTAGAGCTGCACAATTCAGCGTAAATGGCATGCAGACAAGTTGCAGGCACCCCTGCAGAACCAAAAAGCCACCAAATGTGCAAAAATAACAGACAGGCTGCTTCGCCAATACCTATATTGTGCACGACTGGTGGAACTTGAAGAATGAGACATTGCTGGCCATGGCCACTGTCTGAGCAGGCAGGGGACGAGTTGTGTGACAGGGAAGGCGAAGCGAGACAGAGTGAGCATGACAGGGCTGAGGGACAGAGCGAGCAAAAGCAGGAGGAGTGTTTAGTTAAAGCAGTAATTATGAAGAAACTTTGTGATTAACAGGGACTCGCAGGGAGGGAGTAGAGAGGCAGTGAGTGTGCCATGATGGTAAAAATTCTATTATTGTCGGTGATGATGATAACATTAATTTATTATATGCATGAACATAAACGTCATCATAAGGTGATGTCAATGTCACACTATTGGCATCGTTCACGTTCACTGTTGCTGATTAGTGTAACGTTATGTCTAATATTCTTCTGCCAGCATCACGTTAGCTAAGCCCACGTTGATTTTCAGTAAACTAGGTGTATATTGTATCATCATAATATTAATGAAATAATCACACTAAGGATTCCCTTGATAAAGATGTGTGAAAAGGCTGTATTAAACACAACACCTGCAGCTCCTCTCTGCTAAAATGTATTCGCTTACAGGGAAGAAAAAAAAAACTATTTCCAACAACAGGTACAGTAGCAGTGTTTATCTTCAGCCAGGTATGGTGGTAACTATTAGGATTTATACTGTATGCTGTTGTTTACTGAAGTGGCTCTTCACCTGCAGTAAGTACAAATTGGTTGGTGCTGCTTTCTATTGAGCATGCGCCTTGATGTGGTAAAGGCATGAACTTGTAGGTCAAACTCCCCAAACAAACAAGCAAACAACGCATTTAATTGCCCTATCACATGCAAAGATCTTTTTTTCCCCCTTTCTGAATATTAACATCAAACAAAAAGGTAATCTATTCGCTGTGTGACCATGATCCATTATTCATTATCCAAACTTTGATGCTTGAAATATGTGTGAACTGAATAGTCAGCATCAAATTAAACAAGATGGAACAGCCCCATGAGTTTATTGAATAAACAACTATTTGCTCATTACCCATATGGTAATTTAAAATGATATTTCCAGCAGAGCTTTTTCTTTGACAATAAGTCGTACAGTACTTCTTCTTCAGTTAGGAAGTCAGTCGAGAGCAAACGAGTACCTTCATCATTTTACACTGGTACACGTGTACAGGCCACTCACTCTTTGGCTTTGGCAAGTGGTTTTGGGGAAGAGTACAGTAGGTACAGTAGTCATATTATTTGTTTTGGGTGATTGGGAGGGGGATTTTTCTGACCGCGCACGCAGCATTGGGGCGGCGTAACACACTCGGAGGACAGCGAGTGAGAAGCCCCTGATTGGCTGTAGAGCTGTAATTCATGTGAATCCATGTGTAATTCAAGCTACTAAGTGCCTCTCATCCCTCCCATCTGAGAGAGCTCACTCAGAGGCTGTAGGTAGTCATATGTAAACAACTACACGATGGATTAATGCAACATTTTAGCTTACAGTTACTTAACTCCTATCTCTGTCTTCCTCTCCCGATTGAAGCAGTGTACTTATTTTAAGCTCTATGCACTGTCAGATGAAGTTGCCTCACTAAAAGTGTGACATCTACCCAGGTGTCTTCCTATCCCAGCTGGAAAAAAAACTGTACACATGCATTAGTTTATAATTTGGTCTGTTGTGATTTGCTTCTGTGTGTGTGGGGCCTTGTGCATACCCTGAACTGCAGACTCGACACTGCTGTTGTATTTGCAATATCATGAGAGCTGCTGTTCCTCTGGTAACATCAAACAGTCCACATTATATCATATCTGCAAAAAGCTGAATGGCAAGCGGGATATTGTAAGCCAGTTGCATGCACCCTCACATATTATATACAACTCTCTTGCACCGAGATGTGAATTGTCCACAGAATGAAGAAGCTACAATTATCTTTCATTAACCAGACCATAAATTGAGTGCCCTATTCCTGATCTCTTTGAAACATTTTGTAAAAAAAAAAAAAGAAAATGTCAGGATGCAGGAGACCCAAGTTGAACCTCCACCTTTGGGTAGTGATGGATATGGTGTGCCATAACCTTCTGGGTCAGACTCTTCTCTCTGATTATCCACAACCAGTTGTAGCAGATGAGTCCCAGAATGGGAGTGAAAGCATTGTCAGCCAGGAAAATTGAGGTCATCCTGACCACGGTTCATCCTGGTGGAATAGGAAATTGGGTTGCACTAGTGGTCAGTCTTATTCCTATTTGAGAGTGGATTTCAAATAGCTATAGTAAATGACATCAATGACTTGGCCTTTCTAGAGTAGGCTCTTCTCTGAGGTAATGATTAAGAATTTGGGTTCTGGCGTACTTTCCTCACCCTATTTCCTCATGGTCATGTTGTGATAGGAACCTGGATAGGAACCTAGACACCCTGCAGTTACCCTCCTGTGCCTGTTTGTTCACAGTAGATATTCAGTAATGTTTTAAACATACAGAGAACTCCTGAGTAATGTATTGTTCTTGGACTATGCTCATCAGCAAAGACATCAAAGGGTAAGAGATGATAATAATAAAAACAATACACAGTGTCTACTTAAAGTATCCTTCATACTTATTATGCTTTCCATGCACATGATGTCAGCTGGGGTATATAAGAAAAATCAGTGGCCTCCAGCTACTGTAGATACTGTAACTACTGCATAATGTGTTTTCCCTCCCTGCTCCCTTTTGTGTCCACAAATGCTTATGTTACAGCACTTCGGGTATAGTGGTACCACTGGTTGGTGAGGAAATGGCATTTATTTGATCTTGGTGTAATTTTTCATCATGTTTGTTGCCTCTGTTGCATTACCCATATTTTCTGAAATGCTCACCATACAATCATCTACTGGGATTGAATATGTCAAGGTTACTAAAAATCAGACCACAAAAAAAAAAAAAGACCAAGACAACAGTGCAAACCCAGAGACACCTTTCCAGAAATTCATTAAAGATGCATGAGAATATTTTGGGAGCTGCTCATCTTTGGGGATGATAGTATTAGAAGGGCAGCTGAGCCCATGAGTGATTTCTGTTTCATATGAGAATTTTTCTCTTTCTTCTCATGTCTGCCACTTGTTTTCTGACATTAGCAAAATGCATGCAGTGCAGAAATTATTTCAGCACCCTGATTGCAAGATGCCAAGTATTATCTCCTCAGAGGCTTATCTTGCCCACCCTTTAATGCTTATTTTTGTTCTTATATCATGGCATTAACCAACAGTCAACCAAGCTTGTGTGGCTAAATTCTATGTGACATTCTGTCATAAATACTTTTTTAAGGATTACTGTACTAGACACAGCGGTGATGTATGCAATTTATAGCACAAATGAAATGACACAGGCCTGTAATAAAACTAATGGACTAGAAATGCTGCCGTCATCCATAATATCAAATATATTAAACCATATGAAAAAAGCATTCTTTTAATAATACAATACATTATTCCAGTAGAATAAGAATACATTCTATTTTCAAAAGAATGTACAGAACCCAGTGCATATACAGTAATTATGATATATATATATATATCAGTAATACTGCTCTCATCTGTGAACAATGAGAAGAAATTTTTAATATAAGAGATAGCAGCTTTGTTTTATGGATATTCTCAGCTTTGGTTTTTGATAATGGAATTCAATTTCTATCCACTAGCCAGCTCTTCTCTATCACACAACAGCAATAAACCATAGAGGGTGAAAGCTAGCATGTGTTTATCCTGAGCCTTGTAAAGACAACCACAGCACAGCATCTCATCACGGGGCAGCAGAACACACTCGGAGGAAATCTCTTACTGTCTACTTCTGAATACATGCGTTCACAGGGGAGAGTGTAATATGATCCCTCTCAACCAGAGAGCATAACTAATTAGGCTCTCTTGGGCTCCCGGCCACACATGGCTGTGACATCATTGCGATTAGGTCTCCCGATGACAGGGTGCTTTTCTGTTGCAGCAACCAGGATCCCCGGGTTTGTGATACGATGTGCAGTGTGATTTTAGTTGTATTTTCCATGACACAAAGCAAACTAGCAATCATAACGGTTCATGTATCCGTAAATATCATCCATATCATGTTTTCTTTTGGAAGCTCATGAGGTCAAAGATAGTGCCTTAGCAACCATGCCCAAGAAACACTTATCCATGGCAGAGGCTCTGCTAGAAAAAAGAAACCCTGATGCAAAGGCATGCATTTCTTCTGAGGAAAAAATAAATCATGTAGCAGGGAAACCCATATGGAGCCAGAAAACACCCTTGAGCAAAGATTGAAACTGTTTTGCCAACTGCGAACATTGCAACTTCGCCTGTAGATATCGTCCCTCAAGGCTTATATTTAAGACAGAAATATGGTAATCATGTGCATACAACATTAACATGGCTGACTGATTTGAAGCAAAATACTTTCAGGGATGAATATTCAGTTATCAGATTGTACTATATTCGTGGGTTTTCTCCTGGAGTTTAACCTAAAGCACATACTGTAGCACTGTGAGATTACTTTTAAGAAATTTGCCTAAGATTTGAAGGACTTCAAATGGAGCGCTAGTTGAAATTTCTCAGATATCAATCATCTCTCTCTCTCTCTCGCTCTCACACACACATACAGCATGCAAACACCTCCTACAAGTTCATATGTTTCTAACCTTGTGCCAGCAGTCTGATAGGGACCCACACATACTGTAGGTGTAACGGACAGGTGCCCACAAAGCTTTGGCCATATGATGTGCAGTCAAATTTTTTACACTAATTATAAACTAAAGGTATATTTATAATCTTATTAATACTCATTACTGATATGAAACACAATGAATATTCAGGTAAATAGAACTGTTTTGAAGAGGAAATTGTTTCAATGTATCTTCAGCGTGCTACAAAATTCTCCACAATGGTAAGATTTTTTCGCCGAAAAGTCTGAGCTGAACAGACAGATAATAGAAATTGTTCTAATCTCTGTCATGTGAAATGATAAACAGTGCTAAATGCTCTGCTGAAGAAATCCATTAATGTGTCATTTCATTGCAGAATACTGTGTGTGTGTGTGTGTGTGTGTGTGTGTGTGTTCAGTGACAATGTTCATCTGTTATGTGAGGAAGGTGAAAAGAAAGGAACGAGGCAGGTTCTAATCAATGCAATCAATAAATAATTGAGGCCTATGAAAGAAATTGGAAAGGGGCTGATCTTAAAAGGATGAGGACTAAACATATCAAAAAATATCAATTAGAGGTTTTTAATCTTTTGACTACAGGGATATACACTGCTAGTTAATGTGCCACTTTCGATTAAAAGAATATTAACTAACTATCTGGAATATTTAACTTTTCCAAATATTAAAGAAAACAGACAATACGCTTTTAATAATTATATTACCATACAACTATTCTGTAATGATTTTAATTACAGAACTGTCAAAAATAGTGTTGTCATTTTTCAATACTTCCCAATAACTTAGCTTAGTCAGAGGTACTTCAGTGCTGCAATAAATAATAAATAAATAAAGGGCTAGAAAAATAAGGGTGATAAATTTGTTACACAAGAGGGTCTTATTAGTTTGCGAGACTGAAGAACCATTACTAGAAAATATTTTATAAGGCTGATAAAATACTGATTGCAAGTAAATTTTATTTAGATTTGTCTATGAAAAAAATATCAATTAAAAAGTAATCACTCATTTAAAATGCATATAATTCATAATCATTAATAAAATACACCGATCAGCCATAACGTTATGACCACCCACCTAATATTGAGTAGGTTAGTAGTAAGCTTTTGCCTCCAAAACAGCCCTGACCCATCAGTGCATGGACTCCAATAGAACTCTTAAAATATCTGGCACCAAGCCGTCAATAGCAGATCATTTAAGTCTTAAGTAGCGAGGTGGGGCCTCCATTGATCGTACTTGTTTTTCCAGAACATCCCCCAAAAACTCGACTGAGATCTGGAACATCTGGAGGCCGAGCCAACACCTCATATTCTCTGTTGTGCTCCTTAAACCATTCCTGAACCGTTTTTGACGTGTAGCAGGGCTCATTATCCTGCTGAAAGAGGCCACTTCAGTCAGGGAATACCGTTTTCATGAAGTGGGCTACTTAATGTTTATGTAGGTGGTACTGTATGTGTCAAAGTAACATCCACACTAATGGCAGGACCCAAGGTTTCCCAGCAAAACATTATTTAAAATGTAAAACTGCCTCCGCAAACTTGCCATCTTCCCATAGTGCATCCAGGTGCCATTGCTTCTCCAAGTACTGTAAGTGATGCACACACACACACCATGCCATCCATATCATGTAAAAGAAAACGTGATTCATTAGACCATGGCACCTACTTCCATTGCCTAATTGCCTAATTCTCATGCTCACGTGCCCATTGCAGGCACTTTTGGCAGTGGACACGGGTCAGCATGGGCATCCTGATACAGCCATATAACGCAACAAATTGCAATGCACTGTTTCCTGACACCTTTCTGTCAGAACCACTTTGAACTTTTTAGCATTTTGAGCTACAGCAGCTTTTCTATTGGATCAGACTCCTACCACAAGAACTGCAGTTTTTAAGTTTGAACTAATCGGCCACCCATCACAATTTGGCCCTTGTCAAAGTTGATCAAAGAGTCACGCTTGCCCATTTTTTTGCCTCCTACATTTGTCAACTTGCAGTCATGCACTTTTTAGAAGTTCCCTAACTTTCACCAGCAAGCTAAAGCTGCCTTTATGACAGGTCTAATGATGAAAGAGTGAAACAAAAACAAAGTTTTTAAATATTTAAATGTATTTTGTTCCGGACGGGTTTCAACTTTCTTGAGGTTCTCTGCAAGTGGCTGTTCTCCATGATGATATGCTGCTCATGTTGCTTATTATAAATGCTAAAGTGTTAGTTATATACTTCTTTCATCACAGTGATTTAGTCACATACTAAAAAGAGTAATGTTGTTATTTGTATCTGATGGTTTTGCATATAATAACTACAGTACAAAGTCATGGAGGAAGCTGAAATGATACCGTATCAAAAATCTTATTCAATGCTTTTGAAGGAAATTAAATTCATGATTGGTGATCTGTTCCAGAGAATGTGTCTGAGATCTGAAGATTAATAAATCCCAGCATTAATATTATTTTTTCCACAATATAATTTCCAAATTGATTTTAAAAAAATCTGTTATTTACCACATAGTAAAATCAATCTGTCATTTACACAACCCAAAGAGAGAAATACATGAATTGTACATATATTGTCATATGCAATCAACTCCTTCTTTCCCACCCAGGTAATTTTCATGCCATGGCCTTTTTGCATATTCTTTCAGATCTTAGAGTGCTCTCAAATACAACAGTGCTTATTACAGAAGCAGAGTGTGTATCTGAAATAAAATTAGCTCTGGCACCAAGTATAAGACCTGTATGTACCCATTTCAGTGACGCACAAAAACTGACCACATGTCCCTTTCCCCAATGTGTTGGCGGCCCATAAAGAAATAGCCTGCCAGCCTGTCCTCGGGGTGCACATTCTGAGCCAGGATTGCTCGATGGAGTTTTCCAGGAGCGTCGACCAAACTGGTCCAAATACACGCCCAGCAGGGGGCTCCTGTCATGTTAGCATGGCAGTATCAGTGATTGTGCTCAGTGAACCAACAGAAATATGCTGCCTGCCTCAAGGAGCATGAACCATGGCCCAGTAATCAGGGTGGGACAGAGCCTCAGGAGACAGGGCTGATATGCTGCCAAGGCCATACACACCGTGTTTTCACCCAAAGCCAATAGCCTCAGAAAAAGAGAGAGAGCAGAAGAGAAAAAGATAGAGAGGTTGTGCCTCACGGTGGATTATATAGAAACTGTTATCATTGAAAAACAAGAGCAGAACACATAGATTCTTCACAATGGAACAGGGAGGAAATGAGAAGTCATTCACAAAGGCTAAAGATTAAGGAGGATTTCTCACCATAAGGAATTTCTGAGAGCTTAATGGAGCTTTAATCCCTTTTTGTGATTTCTGCTCATCTTTAGACCTAAGGCTATAAGCAATATCTTACTTAGCATGAAGCTCAACTCCTTCCACAGAATAAAGATAATTGCTTGAAATGAGTTTATAAACCATCCACATGTTTAATATGGCTGGGGATTTCATAAAAGCCAGGTATTAGTATTTTATTTTAGCATGCTTTTCAGAATAAAAACAAAAAAATAGGCATGGTTATCAAACAGGTGTCAAACTGGATGAAATAACTTCATGATATAACAGAAATTCCAAAACCAATGACTTTTTAAGCAAAGTAAGTACACTACCGTTCAAAAGTTTTAGAACACTTGCAAATTTCTTTGTTTTTGTTTAGTGATTTATTTTCTACATTCTA